>JAVXUP010000447.1:0-470588 GCA_033070095.1 Escallonia herrerae | reverse complement strand
TCAAAACTTAAGAGTCAAAGCTCGCAACCTTGTTGCTGAAGTCCTGCAAAAGCCGACTTCAAGGCATTCCACATCTCTTGAGCGGTGTGGTAACCCTCGAATTGGCCAATAAGATCGTTATGCATGTAGTTCAACATATTGAAACGTGCACTTCGATCCTTCTTCTCCTAATTCTGATAGGTTTCCATGTCACGCTTATGTTGGACGGTATCACCCTTCTAGGGCATAGTCATGCCGTTAGTTATTGTTTCCAAAACGTCTTGCTCATTTAGGAGATACTGAATCTTATGATGCCAAATATCATAGTTATTGCCATCCAGTTTCTCAATTTTGGCGAGGTCCACAACAATGTTTGTTGAGGCCATTTCACTACATTTAAATTTGCACATATAGATATTAGCACACACACATTATCCATATTTTGCCGCACAAATAATCCAAGAAAACAAGATCGAAAATTTCGCTAGGCTCACAATCATCACTTACATCCATGGATTAGATATTACTTCTAAGTTTATTATGCTCAAAATAAAATATGAGAGAAACGTATCTCATTTAACATATATATATACACACACACACACACACACAGGTATATATGTTAATAATTTAGAATGCATTTGCACATATAGAAAATCTGTACCAAATTATGCATACGCTTTCCAACAAAAAAAAAATTGTTTAAGTAACTAATGGGCCACTAACAAAAAATAGTTACAACCACTAACAGAAAAATAATAGCAGCCCATAAACAGCCCACTAGCCATCTAAAGCCCATTGCATGAGCCATTTATTTCTGTCAGAACAGGCCATACGTTCTAATCCGTGTGGGCCTGGTCCAATTAAAAAATATATACTAACCGCCCAATACTGAATTCAGCCATGGAACCCTTAATTGGATCTATCCACCGACTCCAAGCCCATGTTGGAGTGTGTAGATTAAGTCCAGTACCATGCTTCTTTGTTCAGACTACAAATACAGAATAAATAGCCCAACTTTTCTTTGCACACCAAAAAATTCATCTTTGCACACCAAAAAATATGATGACAGAAAGCCCTACTTTTCTTTGCACACCAAAAAATTCATAACAAATCCATTTTTCATCCAAATTTCACGAAATCAGTTCCATTGAACTCGAAATTTACCATACAACAGATGTATGTCAATCAAATTCAATATTATGAAAATATAATCGTACCATGCGAGACCCATTAACGAAAAACATGGTTTTTCATGCATATAGTTACTGATATACCATATAAACATACCAAAAACATTTATAGGACGAAAACAAGCCTTTTGGGCTCTGATACCACTGTTGGTCGAAGCATTTGAGGAAGCGGAAGCATACCTTTATCGCTTGTTAAAGCCGACTTGCTTTGTAGTCCTTTTCCATCAATTGCCTCACTGTCGAACCCGCCAAAAACTGCTGAAGCTCGCCGGAAGAAATGACTACAAGAGTCACTTCGTGATATCCACAGATCATGAACCAAGGGCACTTTTGCACTCACTAACTCAGGGTGAAGATTCTGTTGATGGATTCTTATATACTGCCTTGAAAACTGATGCATATTTATAGAGAAAGGATAGTTGCGTGAGAACCATCGCAACAGTTCCTTCGCAACCTTTCAGCAAATAGCTGTGTAACCACCATTTGCTCCAAATAGATTGCAGCCCTCTGTGGCCGCACATGGGTCCGATCCAAATGTGATTCGGACCCAGATTTCCTACAGTCATTTTACCACAAATCCTTATAGTTACAGATGTCCTCACTTCTGCGTTAACTAAGGTCCCCAAATCTACCCATGTTTGACCGCAGCCTCGAAGTCTACTAAACAATAATGTTTCCTTTGCGGCTCACGATTCTAGGCCAATCCTAGTGCACAAAAGCCCTACTCCTTGCCCCTGTTTAAAACCTCCCACACCATCACCATAATCATTCATTCGTGTTTTGATAATAAGCGACTACGAGGGGATATTGGTTTAATTTGTTTCTCGAATAACTTTAGATGTGGCTCAATGGCTTTCTTCACTGCTTCATCTGATACTTATACTGCCTTAGCTCATGGCCTTCAAATTGAATCTTCATGGGCTTTTAAACAAAATTTCTTACATCTATCAGTACTAACGAATTCTTCTTTCATCTTTAAACAGATGGTAGACTTTGATGACATTTTAGATACGGTGGCACACATCATCTATGACTTTTGTAGTATTGTAATGGACTATCATCACTTCAGTATTGACTGGGCGGCTCCACACCTTCTGAAGGAAGCACGCTTCTTTTGCTTGTCAAGCATAAAATAAGATTTCATTTCTTGAATACAATTGGTCACTAAGGCTTTATACAGGAAAAATGTATAACAGATAAGTAACTGAGTACAAGATAATGTGAACGACAAATCTAACTTGTCATTTTCTCTAACTTTCTAATCTTAATTGATATGCATTTCCAAGTATTATCGCACATGCTCTAATACTCCCACTCATACTTAGGGAGGTTTGATTAAAAGCTTCATGAGTTTCACGTTTGATTGTGAAATAATAATGAAGTTGTTGTTGTTGTAAGCCACCACTAGAGAAGACTTTGAACATCTAATGGGCAAGTGAACTAAAAAAATCATTCAAGACCAAATAAACAACTCTTCACACGCTAACACTGTGCTCTCTGTAGGATGAAATCCGTGACATTGTCTGTAAGTCATGGAACTCCATATTGGAACTCCAAATTGGAAAAAAGAGAAGGAAAAAAAAATTCTTTGACAATAAGTGACACATTATAGACAATAACTATGTGAAGATTAGTTGCAAGATTTTAGAGAAATGTATATCATGGCAATCGAGACTTCTGGACTGTTCTAACAAGAAAAAATTGTTATTTTGATGAACGATATTTCGAATAAGAAAAAATTGGGAAAGGAAAAAAATACTAACAAAGAAGTTAGGTGGGCAACTAGAACACCGCCGCCTGTATAGCAGAGAGTTAATGGACGAACTACCACAGAAGGATCTTTGGCTCTCATACCATATAGAAAAGTAAAATGTGTTTTCATTCTTGAATGAAATTTACCATTAAGTGTTTATTAGGAAGAAATAATATTGAATAAGTAATCCAATTTCTTTGGCTCTGATACCATATAAAAAAATAAAATATGTTTTCATTCCTGAATGAAATTTACCATTAAGGGATTATTAATATTGAATAAGTAATTCATTGGATTTTTTGCTGGTAAATATGCCATACAAAAGGGTAATGAACTCTAGAGTGTCCACCAAGACTAGTCAGACAATTTAGCTCAAAATGATGGTACAAATTCGATTAGAACCATTGCACTACAGAAGCAGTCATCCAAAAGTGACTGCTTCTGTAGTACATATTGCCATTTTTTTGTATTATAATACAATATCGTTTAAACATTCTAACATTTTTTTTCCTAACTATCAACACAATTATTACAAATACAATTTCATTATACAATTATAACAAATACAATTACATTATACATAATACAATTATACATTATACAATCATACAATTATAACAAGTACAATATACATTATACATTACAAATTGTACAATATTATACAATTATAATAAATACATTATACAATTATAATAAATACAATAAATCATAACAAATACATATATTTATGTAGGCAAAAAAAAAAACATTCCACAACTATGTTGGGCGATGGTCGTTAGCGGGCGCTGCGGTGGGCTGTGGGCGTCGGTTAGCCCTGTGGTAATTGGTCGGTTAGGCGCCAAGTTGAGGGGTAGGAAAGGGCGACGGAGGAGAGGGGCGGTGTGGAAGGGCGACGGAGGTGAGAGGTGGCAGGGGAGGATGATAGAGGAGAGGTGGTGGAGGGCGATTGGCAATGTAGTGGAGAGAGAGAGAGAGAAAAGAAGAACGACGGGGAAAATAGGAGAATAGATTAGGGTTTTGAGCTTATATACTTTCCATCGCTAAAAGTATTTTTTTTAATATTTTGGAGTTTTAGCGACGGACTACACCGTCGATAAAAATATTAAAAATATTTTTTTTCAAAATTTGTGGACTTTTTTAGCGACGGACTTTACTGTCGCTAAAACTCCATTACTAAGAGTTTTTTTTATTTATGGCATTAGGCGACAGACTATAAGCGTCGGAATAGATGTATCACTAAAAGTCATAAAAATACTTTCGCAGCAGATTGTAGACCGTTGCTAAAAGTCTGTCGCTTAAACTATTTCCAAAATCCGAACAAAAAAATTACTGAAAATATCTTTTAGCGACGGATTTTGTTCCACTGCTAAAAGTCCGCTAGGAAAAATTGTTTTTATGTAGTGAACTCAAATGTGGATATTGTTAACCGTTGCTAACTTTCACAATGGATATTGTTAACTGTTGCTAAAAGTCCAAACAAAAAAGAAAATGACTGAAAATATCTTGTAGCGACGGATTTTGTTCTGTAGCTAAAAGTCCGTTGAGAAAAATTGTTTATCATGTAATGAACTCAAGTGTGGATTTTGATTTCTTTCTATCCAAAAAGGCCATCAAATTTTAGAGAGGAACGAAGCATGTGTACATGTGGATGGATTTGTGGAAGTTGAGAGGAGTGGGAATGGTCGGTACCTATTCAGATGTTGCACTTTTTGCACAACACAGGTCTTCCAGAGTCAGTATCAAGGCTTGAAGAGTTCAAGTAGGATTCAAAGAGGATTTTCGGGAGATGATGAACATTAAATTCTGGGTAGCTAAAAAAATATAGTAGAAATGCAGAGCACGTCCTCTATTGGGATCTCGACAATGCAATATGTTGATTTAGGAGAAATAGGTACGAAGGACCGGATACAAAACGAAGGACATTTTTGTAACAACCTTTTTGAATTCCTGATTGACGACATTAGCACTCTGCTTACTCTCTAACTTCAAGAGATATTGGAATGCTAGTCGAAGGAAAAGAAAAATCGGCGCGTCAATGAAAAAGCGCTTAATGAACAAACTAGGCAATACTTAGTTTTGTTACAATTCATAAATAGCTCATTTTGGAAAAAAAGTGGATGGCTTATTTTCTGTATGAAAATCCCTGGAGTTTCTAAAAGGAACTTACCTTGGGAGTTGGACACAAAGAGTGAGCTAAGCTGGTTAATACTAGGCCTGCATTATTTTGTATTGGGTTTTCATGTGCGTAAACCACTTGATATAACTCAAATATAACTTTTAATAATTGAAAAATACCTGACAATCCTAATCAAACTGAGAGATCAATAATTATCTTATCAGAAATCGTGACGTGATCCTCGAGGATCCTAACGCGATTCTAACACATCTGGCCCAAAACCCAGTCCTATTAGGAGTCTTCTCCTACTGCTATATAAAGGGGTCTACCCCTCCAGGTATGAGACAACTATATAATTCATGCCTGACTTAAGTATCGGAGAGTTCTCCGCCGGGAACCCCACTCGGCGGTCACTCGTTTTCTGTCTTGCAGGTCATTGGTCGACGCGGAGCATGTTTTTAGCAGCAACAAATTGGCGCCATCCATGAGACCCGCCAGCCTAACCAATCGATTTCAAGAAAATTCAAACGCTCGTTTTGCAAGCAACGGTGACAACGCGTCGGAACCACCCTCAACAGTACCTATGTGGGCAGCCCCACACCTGATCAACCATCACCCTAACAGAGTCATTACCAATGGGATCGACGTCAAATGGTCTCACCGGAATATGCTGTAAGGTCGACAATTATTTGTCGTCGTCATGGGTGTCAGATTGTCTGCACAATTGAAGGAAAAAAAATTTCAGAATAGAAAAAGCCACCTCTGTCCCATCGATACACCGCCGGTTAGTATTCACAGCAACTCCGGTAACACCACAACTCTCTGACGACGCACCGCTACCGCGGAGCTGCTGGAATCAACATTACAGGAAAACACAGCGGAGCTGCGGGCACCATAAACCGCCGGCAACCGCCTAGAGGCCGAAGCAGATATAACAACATCTCAAAAAAAAATAATTAAAAAAAAGGGAGAGAGAAGAAGAAGCAATAACGGCGCCGCCACATAGGGTCCAACCCTAACAATCGCCGTCGCACAAGATCCAACTGTCAGCCGAAGCCACGACAGCCAACGCCGCCAGCGCGCTAGTGTGCCACCGCCTCCCTGTCGTGCTACCTCACTTTCGGTCTGGAGAGAGAAAAAGGAGGACGCCGTGGCAGCGCCACCACGGATCCACGCCGTCAAGACGTCACCACCGTGACGGCAGTACCCGTCGACCACCTGTGCTCCAGATCTGCAATCAACGACGGCTCCACCTCGCCATCCAGCTTAGAGTTGCCATCAGACACGCGCCGTTGAAATTCTACCACCGCGACGGGTGGCAGTACCCATCGGCTAATGACGTCGCTGTCTCTCCGCTTCTAGCACCTATCTGCGATACCACTGCCCGTGGAAAAGCATGGCCACCGTTGCCGCGCCAACTACTCTGGCCACCACCATCAAAACAAGAGCCCAGCCGTCGCCACCATCTGTGGCCACCGATGCCAACCCAGATAGCATCGCCGACACATGGAATTGGCGGTAGCCTTCACTCATTTGTTCAGATCTGCTCCAGTGACACCAAAAGGGACGACGCCACCGTCAACATCATGCCGGCCATGGTCGTGGCAAGCAGCGCCACCAGCGCGCCACCGTCTCCCTGTTGCGCCGCCTGACCTTTGTTCGTGAGAAGAACGAGCAGATTTAAGGAAAATAAGGTCTTTTCCTTCTTTTTTGAAAACTTTGATATTTACCCCCATCAAATTTCATATTTATGTTTTAGACCCGCATGGTCTTAACATTCCACACCTTTTAAAAGCATTAAGGTTTTAATTTAACCTATGCAAAAGGCATATTTGTGTTTAAGACCCAAAGGATCTCATTTATTCGACTTAGGCCACACACCCTTAAGAGTATTAAACTCTTAACCGTGAAAAATCCTATTTAGATTTAAAAACCACAAAGTCTTACTTGTTGAACTTATGACGCATGTTCTTTTAACATGGTGAATATTTGATCACGTATCCGTTGCTAAAAATAAAATGACTACGGTCAAAGGCGCTAGCAGGCCTCCTAGAGGTTACTTTTCCCACGCACTTTATAGTACCTAGACTTGTTTATTTGGGTCTAGGATTGTCTAGTTGCTCCCATTAGCACAAGCACGTCACAAGTCGGGCTTCTGTGTTAACAAATATAGTTGCATTTGTCAGCTCATACACTTTATTGCTTTAAAGGCTGTTTTTTCAGTCACGTCCTTTTTCTTGTTGCAAGGGCTTACATTGCGCTCACAAGCATCAACCGTGACGTATAAACTGCTTAATAAGAGAAGAACAAATTCACAGCACCCTGTGACTAAAAGTCACGCCTAGGGTTTCTGCTACAGCTTCTTGCCGACTCGGCATTTCTTATTATCTCGTGATATTCGGTCACACAGGGACCTCGATCAGTAAATCAGAGCACTCTGCTAATAAGCATCACTAATATGCCAGTACAACTGCAAGCTCAAGCTCATACGACCAACAAACTGAATCTAGTTGCTTCTCAATATATAGATGAACTGTGACAACTACTCTACTGATCATCAGTGGCATCTTGCTCGGACGAACTACGCGTCCTCAAGCTTTATATGCTCATCCAGTCGAGCAAACAGATTATGGTCTTCTATATTGCTCCCACAGGTCTTCTTGCGACCGGACTTTACATATGGGCTTAAAAGTCGTCTTTATATATCCACGCCTTCTTAAAAACCGGCGGCTTTATATTTCATGAGATAATTCTTATACAGGCTTAATGCCTTGTGTCTTATTAGACAAGGAGGTTCGCCATAGCGACCATATTATGGGCTCCATGACCCGTGCCTTCTTATTTGGCACCGCGGCAACAAGGATGAGAAACCATTGAGGGCACATACGACGAGAACTCTAAAGTTCTGTCAAACCCCCAAAGGCCCGTACAACGAGGACTCTAAAGTTCCGTTAAACCCTCGAGGGCACGTAAGACAAGAACTCCAAGTTCCGTTAAACGCCCGAGGGCTTGTAAGATGAGAACTCTTAAATTCTGTCAAACCCTCGAGGGTAATTAAATGAGCTCCGACTCCATCTGCCTCCGAGGGCGTGTACGATAAGAATTCTTAAATTCTGTCAAACCCTCGAGGGTGATTACATGAGCTCCGACTCCATCCGCCCCTGAGGGGGTGTACGACGAGAATTCTTAAATTCCGTCAAACCCTCGAGGGTAATTACATGACCTCCAACTCCATCTGCTCCCGAGGGCATGTATGACAAGAATTCTTAAATTCTGTCAAACCCTCGAGGGAAATTACATGAGCTCTGGCTCCATCCGCCCCCAAGGGCGTGTACGACGAGAATTCTTAAATTCTGTCAAACCCTCGAGGGTAATTAGAGCTCCGGCTCCATCTGCTCCCGAGGGCATGTAAGACGAGAATTCTTAAATTCCATCAAACCCTCGAGGGTATTTTCATGAGCTCTGGCTCCATCCGCCCCTGAGGGCGTGTATGGCGAGAATTCTTAAATTCCCTCAAACCCTCGAGGGTAATTACGTGAGCTCCGGCTCCATCTGCCCCCGAGGGCCCGTAAGACGAGAACTCTTAAGTTCCGTCAAACCCCCAAGGGTATTTGTATGAGCTCCGCCAGTGTTATTAAAGGCGCAGCTAGGCGCACAAAGCGCGCCTCGCCTAGGCCTAGGCACAGCGCCTTCAATAAGGCGTGCGCCTTGTGCGCCCAGGCGCTCAGGCGCATAGTGGGGCGGGAGGCGCAAAGCTAGGCGCACGATGTGTAACCGTTCGATTTGGCTTCTTGTCTTCACGCGGACCGTTGATTTCTCTTTTAGTATTTTACCCTTTTTGTCTTTACCAAGTCAAAATACTTTTTTTAAGACTAAAATATAAAACCTAACTAATTTGTTAGCGATAAAACACTTTTTATTGCTAATTGCTCACCAACTACGTTAACCTTTCTGTGAAAGCTGTTGAAGACAGAGTACACATGGCTAAATTAGGAGACCAAACTGATTTGTTAGCTTCACTTTATATTGTTCATAAGGCCAAAGCTCAATCTTGAAAAAAGATTTGAATTTTTAGTCCCTATATTATGCCCATTCCCATTGAGATCGATCTAATTTTTAAAAGCAGAATTTATTTTTATTATTGGAAGCTTGTTAAATTAGAATGTTGGTATTTGAAACTTTCTCTAATGTTTAGAAATTTGTTAATTGTCATGTTCTAAATTTTTTTTACTTAATTTTTTATTTAATGCATTTTTATTTAATTATTTTTATATATTTTAATATTGCGCCTTGCTTCGAAAAGGCGCGCGCCTGCGCTTTGCGCCTTGCGCCTAGGCTCCAGAGACCTTTTGCGCCTTAGGTGCACCTGCGCCTTTAATAATTATGAGCTCTGCGCTCCATCGGTCCCTCGAGGGACGAACACCCCCAAGGGTGACAGGATAGAGCTCGAGCTCTATCCGAACAGTTTAGCTACAGTTCTAACTCGTGAAACGGCAAAGGACTATGGGACTTCATCCCCCCACCATTCTTTGTCAATTCAAAACACAGCCAAGCGTGAGTGTGAGGCTTCTTTGCCAGCTCTTAGCTGATGACAAGAGTTCGCGAAAAAGTAAAACGCAAGCATGATGTGGTCAGCTCGAGCTCAAGAACACACAATTGCACAAATGAACACCCTCCAAAGGAGAAGTGACCCCTCAAGGGGACATTCAAATACTTAGCACATGCAACAACTTGCATGCACAGTTTTGTGTCCTTTCCTGAGAGAGGCTATCATGGGGCACAGCCACTAAAGGATCTCGAGATCCCGTAATTTGACTTTCTAAAGATGATTCCGAATAGCCTACTCAAGCAACATTCTAAAACTTAGCTCTCGAGAGCTAGGGTTCTAGCGCCTTACTTGGCCAAAGTTCTAAGTCTTAAGCTCCCGCTTAGGTCGGAGCACATGGAAGAGAGAAATATTGTTACCCTTACAAGTGGATGAGAATCAATTACAAATCTGATGCATGTCTCGAGACACCAGGTATAAACTTCCTCAGCCAAATATTTTAGCTAAGGAAGTGGGGGTCTTAACTCAAATATAACTTCTAATAATTGGGGAATACCTGACAATCCTAGTCAAACTGGGAGATCAATAATTATCTTATCAGAGATCGTAACGTGATCCTCAAGGATCCTAACGCGATCCTAACACATCTAGCCCAAAGCCCAGTCCTACTAGGAGTTTTCTCTTACAGCTATATAAAGGGGTCTACCCCTCCAAGTGTGGGACACCTACACAATTCATGTTTTTTCAGAATTACTATCCTGTAGTTGCGCTCTGACTTAAGTATCGGAGAGTTCTCCGCAGGCAATCCCACCCGGCGGTCACTCATTTTCTGTCTTGCAGGTCATCGGTCCAGGCTCGGGTTCTACAATATACGCGGAGCATGTTTTTAGCAGCAACACCACTTAATTACGAAATGGGTTAGGATGGGTTGAGTTTATATTATACTAGGTTACATGTGATTAACCTTTGAAACTCATTTGGCTAAAAACTCAGCATTTGTTGGTAAATTCCAAAAATAGTAAACCATTGCTGAATTATTTAGGCACGGAGAGTGAGCTAAGATGGTTACTACTTAAACAAGCATTAAGTAGATGTGGCATTTACTCGCGTGCGTGTGTTGGGGGGAGAGTTTGGTGTGTTCGGTTGTGCCCTTTATAAAGATAAATATAAAAAAAAAAAAGAGGGTATTTTTTGTCTTTAAAATGCGCCAACTTTTCCCGCCCAAAAAGTGAGGTACGTTGTACGCAGTTTTTAAGAATAGATGTAAGTTTAGTACTGCTTTGAAAATATAGGGCCCCAAACCGCACAACGGTTTATGTACAAGTGCATTTTTTCCCTTCCTAAATGGCATTGTGGAAGAAGAAGAATAGATAGCTAATCTAATTTCCTGGCCGAAAATCCCTGGAGTTTCTGAAGGAACTTGACCTTCAGCGGAGTTTGAGAGTGAGCTAAGCTGGCTAACAAAAGTGTGTTCATTTCTGTGCCAATAGCTGATTATTTAGGCCCACTAAATAAATGATCATGCAAAAAAAAAAAATATCAAAAAATGAATGAGAGGCCCGGGAGTGGAATACAAATTCCATACGAAAAATGAAAGGAACACAGTACCATGCACCTCGCACAACATACATTGTAAAGTCAAGCAACTCTGCCTGGGGCTTGTACTCTCTCTACCAGTCCAGCGGGTCAAATAGACAGACAGGGACACATACATCTGATCTAAGGTCAATTTTCAAAGGCTGGCAAGCTGCTGTATGTTGATGGGAAAAACAACATCTTGATTTCCATTGAAAGCTTTCCTTCCCATTAAGATGTTAACAGCTTCAGTTGGATGAAATGCGTCCCAGAACACGTACTGGTCTCTGTTCGCACATGGGGTTTGGAATGGGAGACATGTAATCTGCCCTCTGTTTCGCCCGATGCCACAGCACCCGCGGTTTACCACACTGAATCCTGTCGGAAATTTTTCCCAAAAAATGTAAGAGCATCAGTTTAATTATCCGTATTAAAGAGCTCTAGTATTGCACAATACTTCTATATGTTTCTTGCAACTCGACAATTCCTAAAACTAGGTGATTGTGTATATTTATGCAGCATCATTTACTCTCAAACATAAAATATATTAAAGGATTACAAGAACTTTGAATGCAGTTCAATGTTTGAAATATTGTGAATCACATAGTACGGAAGATGAATTGACAATAGTAGGCTTCTTAATTAAAACTAGGGACGATATAAGAAACACATCATCAGTTTAATGCAATACTGGATTATTGTGAATCACCAAGTACATATAGCTTATTTTGCGAAAATACACTTGTTAAAGTTAAATAGAGATCTGTTGTAATTAACCCCTACTCGACTCTATTTAATTGCTATTCCCTTGCCATTGCATAACCCAAAAATGCTCTCTATGAGTACCGTACTTCTGCTATCTCCAAAAAAATTAAAGAGATCTATATACATAGATGAAGTGCACATACCATAAAGTCTAGCATTGGAGAGGATATCTTGGAACATGTTGTGAATGTCAATGAAAACAAACTTGGAACCGGGCAAATTGGTGCTGAGATTGTTAACCATGGTCTTGATGTTGGCATTGAAAGGTAGAACCAGCTTGTTCACTTCCTCTGAGCAGACACCAGCTGTACTCTGAGATAGGATACTCGGGATGCAACCCATTAGTCCGAGCCCAGCTAGTACCAATTTCCTGGCTCCCAGAATGTAAAGCTTCTGCAATTTCCAAACAGAAATGTGGTATTCAAAAGCACAAAGAAGGAGTATTACCTCAGCTGCACAGAGAAAATAGAGTGACGCTAAATCCACTAATAGTAGGTACACACTACATGCTGGACAGGAGAGGATATAGAGATGAGGAAAATAATAAACTCAACCTTATTCCGAGAAAGTATACAATAACGCAATCGCATTCTTAGAGGAAATTAAAAGGAGACATTCTATATTTCAAACAACCTCTCGTAATTATTGACAAGAGCTTCATGGAGTATCTCTTTGAGTAATTTACAAACTAGAAATCAAATGACAAAATTAGAAAGACTAGACCCAGTTACATATTGGATGAACTCTGTGTTATATAGGGGAGCAAGCTAATGATTCAGATAAAAAATAAAGGCAGACAAAGGATTGTAATGAATAGGCTTCAATTAAGAAAGGGTAAAGCCACATGCAGCACATCCGTATGTACACAATGTATGTACAGATTGTTTAGCTCCGTTAAAGGACTTGCCTTAGTAGATGAACACTAAGAATTACAGTTGAATAAAATTGTATGAAACAGGACATATGCTTACCGTAAGTTGGCCATTAAACTGCTGAATCAGTAGATCAGCGTATTGTTGACCGTTATACTGATTCCGGGTTGGGTAATTGGGCATGGTAGTCGTTGCTACCCATACCCACAAAATATATGCATCTTGCAAGTGACTGCGCCGCATCAACTGCCCCTAGGTTATTTGTAATTTGATCCAGTGTGTTCTCAAAGTTCTGTATCTGCTGGTTAAACGGTATGCGCCCAACCTAAGAACAACAGAAGGAGAAAAAATTGAGAGTTTTTATGATGATGGCACACATATATGTTATTTCTGTGAACACTGAGTCTGAACATCAGTATAGCTGCCAAATGCCTTTATTGCATGCCGCTGAAGATTAATTACATAGTCCGGCAAACACATGTATCGTACGTATGTGATACATAATCGTTGTAATGTACTAAAAGCCAGAATTCAGAGCATCGGTAATGTGGGTCACTTGATAGGTGAGATAGCACCCGCAATTGCATTCATAATACTATAAGTTGTGATCTGCATTTATATTTCGTTCTAATAACGATGTCATAATTTTTGTCAGAGAATTACTTGCTAGCGAGAAAATAAATCAACAATTTACAGGGTACGCAGGCAAATAGAGAGAAATTGTGGAAAACAAACATGGGTCATAACAAAGATGGTGGAGACAAAGATCTTACAAAGTTTCTGCCGGTAATATCAAGGATTCCAGCAGCCGCTGAGGCGTACTTGACGCCATGAAGCATTTGATCTCCAGAAGATTCGGAGAATGCAGGGATCAGTGGTAGCCCCAAGAGCTCAGCTGCGTGCATACATCACATTCAACACAGCCAAAAAAAGAATCAAGTCATATTAAGTACCTAAAAAACGACTAATAAGATACACACACGGGGGAAACCTTAGTATCTGCTTAGCAAACTGCCAAGCCTAGCAAACTACCAATGGCACAAGGGTGAGTAGCACATAAGGATACATTATTCTCTCCACGTGAAACCTTAGAATTTGCTTAGTTTGCAAAAAGGAAAAGAAAGACAAAAACAAAAACAAAACCCATAAATAATATTCATTTTTCCGTATGTGGGAAAGATGTTACATCTATTTCAGTAATATTTAGAGAAAATGACGGTTTCACGAGCTGAATTTCCAATATTCTGCGATATGTAACACGGGAAACACGGAACGTGTCCCCATAGAGAGACCGACACTAGGTCATTAGATGGTTTTTAAAAGAAAAAAGGCCCAACGAAAGTGAATTTGTGCTTGGTTGGCGTAAGAAAAAAGGCCTAATTAAACACACACACACACGGTCACTCACTCTCACAGAGACACCGAGTGAAAAAGAAAGCGTACATGTACGTGCTTTACCTATTTCGTCTACCATGGTATAACGACAGAACCGAAGGGGAGTGGAGATATAGACTCTCGAGTGTTGAAAGTTTTGCGTCAGAGGCTATAGGGCTTCTCCGGAGGTAGCAGGAGATTAAAGAGAGTAGCCTGGTGTGAGGTGGTGGTTAGGTAGAATGGTAAAAAATACATTCACCTGTAAATTTCCGTCGCAGTAAATACGGAGTAATTGATGCTTGCAGGCAGGCAGGCAGTTCTTATGGAAGTTCACGCTTCACACTTATCTTCCTCTGCCTCTCTGGTTTTTCTACTCCCAATCACTAATACCAACCTTGACAATGGACGACTTTTGTTTTGGTTTGTTTGTTGCTTATTCTGGCCAACTGCCCACTTGTTGCTTGTTTCTCCTTTTGTGGAGACTGGAGACTGATGCTATTGCCCTGTCCCCGGGGCCTATGTTTTGAGTCCGCCAATTTTAGGAAAGCGCTAGCGCTAAAGCAGTTGCAAATTAAAGCTAAGCTACTCGCCCACACGTCTCTTATCGATTATAAATGCTCGAAACGACTTTGAGACTTGTACGTCATTGGTTTCAGAAATTACTTGATCAGTGACCTTTCGGTTTGCTCATAGCACCTAAACATTTAGGGAGGTACATTTACGTTTTTTTATTTTTATTTTTGTAATGGTGATGAAAAAGATATTTTTTTTATGTATGTTTACGTTTTTTCGATTCCGTTTTAGATAAAATTTTCAAATAATATCAAAAAAGCTGAAAACACCACATTTTTCCTTGAACTGTATTCTCCTAATCATAATACCACCTCTTCTTCTTCATATCTACCACCATGTTTTAACAAACACTCACCAAACTAGACCACCCATTTCACTGGGTCTTCTTAGAAATGGAAATAATGGGATCCATTAATGAATTGGTTCAGAAAAAAGTTGGTGAAAAACGAAAATGAAAATAATAAACGTACAGAAAAAATTAAAACAGTAAATACGGAAAAAAGTAAAAGTACACAATACGATTTTAGAACTGAATACTAAACTTTGAAAACCAAAAACATAATATAGAATACAGAAAAAAATCTGATAAGCGTACAGGCCCTTAGTCTCCAAATAGGGAGGTGCGCTCGACATCGTTAATCAGTTCTTCGTTTGTAGCCAAACTAACGAATGGACCTGTACAAATAAACAGAATAGATTTAAAATTTTAGCTTTTTTCTAATTTAAAGAGGTAAAATAAATTCGCATTAAGTCATATTATTAAATTTTTTAATATACATTCATATGTCTCTCGAAGCTTATGTTGTTCACGCATGTTATATACGCACAAAGTTGTACTAGAGTTGTTATATGGGCCGGGCGGCCCGCGGGCTGGCCCGGCCCGGTCCCTTTGATGAACAGTGCTGGCCCGGCCTTTTAGGGCCTAGAGCCTGGGCCTGGGCCAGGCTTACATTTCCTAGGAAAAAGCCCGGGCCAGGCCAAGCCCGGCCCGGGTCTGGCCCGGTTCAAGCCCCCCTCTTTACTTTTGAAATTCCACTTTTCCCCCCCTTTCCTCCTAACGGATTTATTCCCTTTTTCTCACCTAAACAGTATTGAAGATTTAAGTAATACGAAGAATAATAACATATCTTAAAGTTTTTGATTTTTTTCTTTATAAATATAATGGTCATGAGATCGAGTAAATTTCTAACATCTTTATGTATTGAAATTGATGACCCCAATGCATCGTGTGCCCCACATTTGCTGTATTTTGTCAATTTATGTTACAATTTGAGTGGGCTGGAACTTGGAATCTGTTAGGGACGCTTTAATAAAGTGTCCCTAATAGCAAATTATCATAATTAAAAAAAATCATTACCTTGAATAACAAGAAAATGCCAAAAAAAATTAAAAAAGAAAATTAAGCCCGGGCTGGCCCAAGCCCGGCCCTAAATGTTGGGCCTAGGGCCTGAGCTTGGACCGGGCCCAGATATCCTCAGAACCAGGCTCGGCCCGGCCCGGTTGGCGCCCTTGGGCCTGCCCCGGCCTGATTTGTTGGAGGTCCGATGGGCTTGGGCTAGGCTGGCCCAAGCCCGGCCCATTTGACATCTCTAAGTTGTTTGACATCTCTAAGTTGTACTCAACAATCTTAACTTCTTTGACAGAGCAGAAAGATGCATGAGAATATTTGAGAAATTTCAAAATATCAAAGCAAGGTGTTAAAAATATTGGTTAAAACACATTAATTATTGACACGTTACAACTCTTGTTAATTGTCTGCAAATATATATAAATTAAAGTAGACGATTACATCTTGAAAATAACTTTTAGTTTTGATACATACTTTTACTTACAAATTGGATGTAAATGTTACACTAAAAATAGTATGGTATAATCTTACATTATTTTTTCATAAGCAATACTTTTGATATTTAGTTATAGATTATGAGGGACAATCTCGTACTAATATATAGTCGTACATTTGTACCTTTTGACTTAGTAGTCACGCATCAATGTTTTTATTACCAGGTTAAAGCAATCTCGTCTCCAAATATACTATAAAAGAAGAAAATCACCATTCATAAGCTCATTTTTTATAATTCTGTTTGTTTTTTGTTAACGGAATCTAGTAAAGAGTTACAATTTTTCCTCTCAAGGGATGATCTATATGAAGCTCAACCTTCCTATAAGTATAAATGCTAATTGAGTCATCTGATATCTTTCTTTATGCAAAACACTTCGTATTTTTTTTGTTCGGTGCATGATGAAAAAGAAATATAGTACTCAAGGTATGTTCTATGTATATTTTTAAATTATTAAATATTAATCGATTCATCATTATGTCTTTTTCTTCGGGAGGTCCAATCCAGATTCGGGTACGAGGACCTAATCATAGGCGAGATCCAATCAAAAATATCATGAAAGTTCCTATTTATATTAAATCATATGACAAGAATATACACTTAGACAATGGAGTTGAAAAAACTGAGATAACCGAAGTATTAAATCAAATAATGAATGTATCTCATAAAGCTCTAATTATTGCTACAAATCTAAGCAAGAAAATATCTCAGTTATTAACTGAATTATGCAATTCAGATAAGGGTCAGGAAGTAAAAACCACTTCCTAAACTCAAATGACTTCTTATGAAACTGTAAAAGTTATGACACTACCAAGAATTATTATAGCAACAAACTCCATATGTATTTGAAGAGGTTATAGCATGCACTGGTAGTGAAGGATTTTAAAGAAAACTTTCTTCAAGTGGCTCAAAAAGATACCAAGGATCCTGTACAGGGAATGGGTATAAGAGAAATAGAAAAAATAAATAAATGATTACTTAGACAAAGTAAAAAAAAAATCATTGAAAAAATCAATGATGAAAAAGATCTAGCTATTTTAAAAGAACAACAATATAAATAATAAGAAAAAAAGAGCCATGTCAAAAGTAAATAAAGCATTTGCTGATATTAATTTATGGAGTGGAGAAATCGATCCGAATTATGTAGAAGTATAGAATCCAAAACTAAATTTAGAAATAAATTCTAAATTTAATAATGCCCCTATAAGAAAAAATTTTAAACAATAATTTGTTCTCAAGAATAGAAGAAATGAGCATGTAAATTAGTACGACATATATTTTGACATCGATTGCCTTTCAAATACTGAAAAAATAATCTACAGTTGGCACAAACCTTAAGAATTGTCATAATAGGTGGTAATTTAAAAAAAAGGACATGTTATAAAACATTTTATTCGAGCAACTCTGCAAGGAAACACAACTAAATTCTGTAATAGCATAGCAGATAAAGAAATGATAATTGAAACCCAAAGCAAACTTTTAAGAATGGGTAATGTTTTATGCAGTAACCTTACACGTGTTCTAGGAAATATCTATGAACAATATAGCTATTCAAGAAAAAAAAAATTTGTCTTCACAAATTTGACAAGATATGTGCAATTTTAAAAATTATACTTGTGAATTTAAAAAATATTTTTACAAGTTAGAATTGAGAAACAGCCCCTATTAGCAAAAACAATATATGCCAAACTCACTATACCATAGGACGAGTAAGGAGAAAAAGAATTTGTCAAACTCCTAAATGATAGAATGCTTTGTGATTCCTTAGGAAGAAGATAAGAGCTTTAAAAGAAGTTCTAAAGAAATATTTGTACTGAAGGACATGTAATAAATGATACGAAAAAAGCTCATATAAGTTAAGATTGTTGTTCTAAAGTCATAACATGATAAATACCTATGAATGCGAAAATAAGCCAAACTTCACGAAGAAAAAGTTCGAGGAGAAAGGGGTTGGAAACGAAAAAAGATATAAGAAGAAATGAAAAAAAATTAAAAAGAAAATTTATTTCATGAAGAAAAAAACCAAAACTATGAGAAAGATATATTAGAAAGAAATATAATATTCCGTATAAAAAGCTTTAATGTCCAAAAGAAAAATCACCGGAAGAGTATGATTGCTGATAGTTATGTGGCGAAAATGGACATTATGCAAATAAATGTCCAAGCTAGAAAATAAAACAAAATATAAGATCTTTCTTATTCATTAAAAAAGATACGAGCTAGCATGGAGATACGAATTAGATTCTGAAGACGAAGCAGAAAAACTTATTTAAGAATACGGCTACGAGTCTGATGATGAAACAACATCAAATGATGAAGAAAGTTTAAACAAAACTTTAAAAGACGTAAACACGATCTTCATGATGTTAGAAACTTACGACCATGAAGAAGAGATGATTCCCTTATCTAATAACATGATTAGTCAGATTGAATCGATTGAAGAAGAAACTCACGGTTCCATTATAAACCATTGGGAGATGCCTAAAATAAAGGTTGGATAAATATACAAAAACTCTGTATTCAGATTTAGAAGTAAGATGAATGCAAATATCTATAAAGGGGAAACCTCTGTAAATCAGACTGAAGAAAGAATACTAGATATTCCTCTCTTCAAGACAGATAAGGTAAAACAATATCATTGAGAAGAATATCACTATACCTATATTGGCATGATATCATTTATTCTCTGTCCATTATTCTTAGATGGTAGAGATACTACAGTAATATGTTGTTTAATAAATTATCAGTGAAAAACTTTTGAAAAGCCCTACTAGGGGAAATCCAAAGTAACTTGTATAACAGACCAGTTTGGTTTAAAACTACATCAAACTACCTCATATCTTTAAAAGATCCTTATTTTAATAAAGCATTAGGACTGAGGATTCAGACTCAAGGCATGACCGAATTATGAAAAATATACAAAAATATTGCAGTACAATATTGTCTAATAAATAGAGTGGTAAATATTACAAATTCGCTAAGTAAAACGCTAAATAGCAATGTAAAACCAATTGAACAATAAGTAGTAATGTTCGAGCAGTAAAAGCAAGGAAGATAAATCCAAAGTAACTAGGATGGTCCAAAAAAATGGCCGATAGGAAAAGGATTAACTAGTTAACAACTAGAATGCAGATTAGGAAAAAGTTAGGTGTTCTCATCCTCGAAGAACCAGGGAGATATTCTGTGTATTTTACACCTTCCATGTCTACAAATACAAAAGGTTAAGGCAATGAAAAAATGGTAGAAGACTCTACCAAAGAAGAAGAAAGTTCTGATCAAGACATCATAGGGTACAAAACAGTTACCATTCCAGCCAGACGAAGTATGTCATCACATGTAGAAATCATACATGTAATGACCACAACATCCATACCTGATATCGTCAAACAAATGCTGAAATAAAAGGGCTTGACAGGGATGAGCTTAAAAAGGGTAATCAAGACATTATGAGTATTATCAAGAGTAGAAGAACCTCCGAAGATGAATAATAAACGGATGGCGGTAAGTCCAAACAATTCTTCTATAGAATTAAGTTTTGACTTTTAAGGTTATCACCCTTATAAAATAAATGTTTTAGTAGATACTGGAGTATCCTATTGCCTGGCACAATCAGAAATATTATCCTCTGAAAAATGGATGAAATAGATCAACTCATGACTATGCGAATGGCAAATAGCAATGAGTTCAAGCCAGAATATGAAGTATATCGTATTCCGTTCACAATTAATGGAAAGCAGTGCATTATAGAGCGTTTAATCTAATTTGACTCTTTATACGGCGATTCTCTAATAGGATATTATTTCCTAAAATAAGCTAAAAATTAACAATTTATTCTGAAAAAGTTTCACATAATACAACATAAAAAAATTTCTTTGTTAAAATATATTGCTCAAGATGTAAATTTGGTTTTCATCCAGAAAAACTATGAGAAATTCAAAACCATATCAAGAGTGAGTCTTTTAACGTAGCCCATCATGGTTAGTAGAACAAAACAACCTCATGAAAAAGATTACTTAATGAAGAAGTAACCAAGAAAGAGTTACTTAATGAATAAGTAACCAAAGAAGATGACAGTTGTGTTAAGAAAACAAACCAACATTATCGATGCAAACAAGGAAAAAAAACTCCTAGTCTTGATAGCACAAAAAAGATGTTAGAAAATAATTTTAGTTATGACCCGCTAAAATTACGGGAAAGGGATAAACCTTAGACGACATTGACCCTCAAGGACAAAGATTTTGTAACCTAAAATCAATGCAACATAGTCTTGACATGGTCTAGAAATTTGAACGACCGATTCCTTAAATACTAAAACAAGGGTTAATAAGAGCTAATTAGAGTCCTCATTCAAGTCCGGGTTTCATGGTAAAAATATATGCAGAACATGCTAGAGGAAAGCCAGATTAGTCGTAGACTATAGAGCTTTAAACGCAGTAACAGTCAAAGATGACTATAAAATTTCAAATAAAGATATGTTGATAAACAAAATTCAGCTGGCCAACTTTTTCTCAAAGTCTGATTTAAAATTGGCAAATCAAAATGGAAGAATCTTTAATTCCATTAACTACCTTTTTTGCATTATAAGGACACTATGAATTGACGGTATTACTATTTAGATTAAAAAATGCTCCACATCTATTCCAACGAAGGATAGATAACATTTTTAAAAAGTACAGAGACTACTCTGTAGTTTATATAGATCATATATTAGTATTCCTAAAAATCAAATAAAGCCATAGAAATCATTATAAAAGGTTAGTATAAGAATTCATTGATCAGGGATTAGTACCATCACAAAAACAATGTGAATTGGAACAAACCACTATTGACTTTCTAGGATTGAGGATTAAAGACAATAGAAAAGTTGTCTTTCAAGATCACATAGTTAAAAAAATAAAGTTATTCCTAGAACAAATCAATGATGTAAAACAATTTCAAAGATTTATTGGATTGTTAAATTATGCGAGAAAATTGATCCCGCATTTATCAAACCTAACATGAGCACTAAGTAAAAAGCTTAGAAAAAGAATGTGGATATGGGAAGATGAAGGCAGCGTTTGAAATTACTTCTAATTTTGGTTTTTTATTTTCAAAAAATCAAAATCAAAATCAAAATCAAAACTAATTTAATTTTTATTTTTCACAAAAAACAAATGGCTGTTTGATTACCCAGTTTTTATTTTGAGTTCTTTTTTCTTTTGCATGTTTGATTACCCAGCTTTGAGTTTTTCTTTGGTGGTGGCTGCGGCGGTGGCCGGCGGTGGTGGCTATGGCGGTAGGGGTGGTGGTGGGGTGGTCTCAAAATAAAACCAAAACTCTAAAATGAGAGTTTTAAAAAACAGCCCTGTTTTAATAACTGATTTTCAAAATTGAAGAAAAAAAAATGAAAACTGTGGGTCAAATGAGTTTTGTTTTCCTCCAGTTTACAAAACTAAAGAAAAAATGAAAAAAAATTTCAAATAGAGCCAAAGATACCAAAAATGTTCTTTGGATAAAGCGCCAAGTTAAAACATTGTCAAAAATTAAGCTTGCCTAAACAATGAGATAAGCTAGTTATAGGAACTTATGCTTCCGAAAAAGGTTAGGGTGCAATATTAAAAGCAACACCCCGTAATCAAAATGAAGAACAGTTATGTGGTTACTGGAGTGAGAGCTTAAAATATGCAGAAATTCGGTATTACATAAATGAAAAAGAGTTTTTAGTTATAAAACGTGACATAAAATCTTTTTACATATTTATAGTTTCAAATCATTTTCTTATTAGAACAGATAATATGTGTGTTTTAAGCTTTTCTTAAGAAAGACATAAGGGATGTTAGTCAAAAAAAGACTTTATCGATGGCAACAACATTTTATCTATTATACTTTTTATATAGAATACATCTCATCAGCCAAAAAATGCACTTGCAGATTGCCTAACCAGGAAATTATGTTTTATGATGCAGGGAGTTGTAATCTTAGAAAAGACTACTTAAAAGGCCTTAAAATAAAGATATGAAGCAGGAGATCCTGAAGTTGATCTATTAGGAGAACCATCAAGAAAATTCGACTACTCCACCTTTTACCTTAAAAAAAAGAGGACAGTACTTTGTCATTCACAAATCCTCTCTCATTAGCGGAAGAAGATGGTAGGAACCACCAACTTGAAAGCCATAAAACAGGAAAATACGAAACTAAGCGTTCAAAATCAATGCATAAGTTTTGAAATAAAGAAAGTAAGGCTGAAACCTCGATAACAAGGCACCCTAAACAAATGGGCGAGAAAATAAAAAATTACTATCCTAAAAACGAGGATTTAAAAAAAGTGACAACTGACGAAGATAAAAAATCTTCGAAAGCAAAATGTTACCAAAACACAAACCAATAATAATAAAACAAAATCATTTTATGTTCCGGTGAAGAGAGCAAAAATCTCTTTGAAGATGTCTGGCACTACTACCTGAGGGAAAATTATCGAAAAGAGTTACGAAGAACCCTCAGCCAATTAACGAATTAAAGTTAAGCACTTAGAAAAAAGGCTTAATATAAACGATGAAGAAGGAATGATAGTCCTATAAGAAAAGGAAGAAAGAATATAATTGCTAGAAGAACTAGAATCATTACTCCCAACTGATGTCACTACTAAAATAAAAGAGCTAGCCAAGAAGGGAAATGAACACGAAGATATCCTTCCCAAATCATAAATGAAAGCATTGCTGAATTGGGATTATGGATGGTCAAACCTCACATTACCTTCAGATAAGGTTGATCTTAATAAATGGATTGAACAGGACTCGTAGACACATTCGAAATAGACCAAGAAGATTGGCAACTCATCGGTAATCTCCCAGTTATAATTCGATATGCTCTTAGAGTTATGGATTCAATTGACAGATTATCACAGTCCAAATACTGTCAACCTTCACAGAGAGAAGGGAAATCAAGTTCTACCAGCCATGCCAGATTTGGTTCGTTTATCAATTCACTAACAAAAAGTTAACGAATTTCTTCTGGGCATACCAGGATGAAGAAATAAAAGATTGAAAGAATCAATTTTGTCCATGCAACCATTGAAAACATGGTAGCTGAGCCCATAGAAGCATGTTACTGTGATGGACGAAGGATAGTAATTCTGAAGGGGTGTAGAACATTCATAGATCCCTCCAAGCAGGATCAAGATCAGGTAATCAAACTCTGTGAACAGTTCGATGGCCAAGGATAAGAAGTACTTGATCCGCCTAGCCAAAATTTTGATCTTTACAAGAGGGTTTGGGACCACTAGATAAGCATGATTGAAATGAACATAACTGCCAGCGAAAAATGACATAGCTAAATGGGGGACATAATAAAGATGTCTGGCATAATAAAAGGAAAAAAAGACCCTACAAAAAATAATACAGGATTTTCGCTGTTGAAGAATCCTATATGCCTGATCCTTTCATCAATAAAATGGGGTTGAAATAAGAGCTAGAAGGCAGATAAAGTTTTTGAGAGAGTGTGAAGTATGAAGTGTGGTAAAAATTAATGTGTGCAACAATAGAAAGAAGTATTCCTTTATTGCTCCTATGTTAAATTTTCTTTACATTATAAATAAAGACGTATTATAGTACGACGTTTTTCTACTGTACTTTGTAAACCAATATCCTGAAAGCTTAATTAAAAGTGTTTGATTATAGTCATTATCCAATTTTGAGGCATATATAGAGCTATGTGTCCACCTGGTGAAAAGCTTGGATATCGAAGAGTAACAGGAGAAATATGACGGGCGTACATTGTCGGGTCAAGAACATCGTCTCTATAAGTAACATTATATCCTAAAATAACCTTGTCTGGTTATAGTTTATGATAAAGTATTATGGTGCATAAACATATATTCTTCTATAGTTTAAGGATTAGATTGCAGTGACAATAAATTATTAGGATTATCTAGCACTATTATCTAATTAAACCGCCCATAAATGACAAATAGATGGTTAGATCGTGTTGACAAATAAACTAAGTCGCCGATGCTAACAGTGAATCATGACCCATTAAATATACGCGGTTTGTGTATGTGTTTTTTGGGCAAGTGCAAGGCCTCATGCGTTTTATGAGGAGCAGATTAGAAGTCTTCATAGACTTGTAAGTTTTGCTCGGAAGCATTTGCGGACCAATTTGAAAATAAGCAAGAGGATCACTGTTGCATGTTATTTTTATTATCTACTCTACTAGTTTCTCTTATAGCAGCCGATTAACCCTGGATCACTGTTAGTGCTATAACCATGGAAGGTCATATATATACTGTTAAGAAAGATGTATTGATCCCCGTGATTGGTGTTAATATGTTAGTTGGACTGGATATAAGCCTTAAGGTGATGATTGCTGCAAGCAACGTTAAAGAATGGCCAAGTAAATTTTATTCAACCTAGAGGCTTATTTTTAACAAGCTTAGTCTGTCATGTTAGGTCAAGTTGGGAGGGTGTAAGAACTTTACTATGTGGCCCAATATCGACACATGTTATTTTGCTAAAACTTGAATTGCTTGTTAGGGCTACCTTTAATCCCATCAAACGGCTTGTGGTTGGAAGATGTGTATAATGGTGCTTTCTAGATAGGTCATAGTGCAAGATAAAGATGAAAGAAAGTGAAAGAGTTTATTTGTAAGAACTTCGTAATGGGATTGAACTGTATAATATGGTGCCATAGAAGCAGGGAGAGATCCCCACTCACGCTCTACCAGCTTTTTCATTTCATCAAGGAGAGCATTCAGCACTTTGTAGGGAGTGTAGAAGACCTTGCTCCCATTCACCATATGGCCAAAAGTGGTTCCCTTAGATGTGATAGTCACATTTTATATTCGCGTTAGATCTATAATAACAATATATCTACAAATACATTACAACATAAATGCTAGATTCCAAACTACCAAGAGGATTAATCCAAACACAATCTGAATGGTATCAACCAATTATGCAACGTAGCCTGGCAAATCTAGTTTATTGCAGAGATAAATGTTCACAATAGTTTGTGCCTCACGACATCCATTGCTGAGACTTGTAAATTATTTAGAATTTTCGACATTCTAGATGCATCACAAGACCTTCTATAGTCTACATATCCTAGAACTGATATATTTCATTCAGTATTGTCAGCGGGTATGGTATATTAGTAACCACTGGTGTCATGTCAGTAATCCCATAATGCTCACCCACCTGCATCAGAGGATCAGACTGATTTATCTGGCCATTGAGCACCATTAGCATAAAGTACATATTTAAATTTGAAAAAATTTCCAAATAACTGTTTACCTTCTCTTGAAGGTACTGGTTAGCCGAATCTAACATCCCCACCTTCAATTTTATGAACAAAGAAAATAAGGCTTTGAAGTTTCCTTACTACTTATCACATGAAAGGAAAAAAATTGCATTTGACAATGTATTATGGACCAGAAGCATTAACGACTGCCCCAAGGGTTTCCGTTTGTTAGGTCTAGCTGAAAAAGGAATTTTAATGCATTGGTGGACTAGGTTAGATGGAACTAGCTAATACACTGGCACCCCTCAAAGATCAAGCTTAAGGTCGCAATTTGTGACCTACAATTGTAAACCTTGTCTTGGAAAAAAAAAAGAGACATGAATGCCTTATAATTTTTCACCGTATTGCCGTGTTAGCTATTACCATAAGAGATTCCCTTACATACATTTTGAATCCTCAAAGCTTTCCCAGTATGCAAGATACTTGAACACTTCATGGTCGCATTTACATTTTCTGAAATGCAAGATCTAACTGAATACTTCATGGTTCGCATTTATCTCCATAATAGAGCTTTCAGTTGTAAATCTTCATTTTGATGATTGTATTTAAATCCAATACCAATAAATTGTTAGGCTAGCAAGTGGTCGAAGGGCAAGAGAGGGACGGGTGGATGTAAGCAAGCGGTTGAAGCGCACGAATATGTTGCTCGGTTGTTTACTTTCACGTATCACTTTTTAACTATTTAAACAAGATTCAATTTCTTTCCAAGATCACATGACAATTTGACATATCAAATAATGAGATGGTTGTTTGCTTATAGCCTCTCATGAGTAGTTAGTTTACGCAGGGACAAGCTAAACGTAAATTTCGCATTATCGATCCGAATAAGCAGAACATGGATGACATAGTAGAAGTGATAATTCAAACTAACCTCATTCTTCAACGACTCAATCTCTTGAGACATAATATCCATCTGCAGTAAATTAATAATGTAAACATTTGGCAGTTGATGAAATGAATGCGCTCCTTGGACATGATAATGCACCACAAGAAAAAAAGAACCGAAACTAAGGTATTCCATGAGCTACCTTAGCAGAGCGGATGTGATAAATCGAAACTTCTAGAGTTTGTTCAAGAACATGCAATTCATCCAAAGACATTATTCCTGTTCCCCTCCCACACATGTACCTGAATAAAAGTTTACCATCAATTCAATCTTCAGGTTCTTTGAAATGCTTTATTTCCGTGTGTACATGATTATACTAACGGATGATATACACATGAAACAGGCAACTGGTGGATCTATGCTGTTGAGTTTGCATTAATATCAGAGGCAATGTGCCACGTATTTGGTTCCCTCATCTTCCTTTGAAGTTCTTCGTGGCTTTCATGCCCAACATGGTTAGGCTAGTAATTCAATGCAATGGCTCATGTGGATAAGCGAACTCACCAAAAGGGATAGAGTAAAAAGACGAGGTGGGGATAGATCAAGAAAAGGTAGGAAAAGTAGTAAGGAAAGCCTTGCTTAAATAGTAGGAATTTGCTAGAGGAACTGCACTCAAATAGGAAAGAATAGAAGAAAAATATTCATAAAGTCAACCGATAGTCAACCATATGCAAAGTTCCACATTTGCCAACGTCGAATATAGCCACTATCACCCATTATTTCTAGCTCATTGATACCAGTGGTACCACCTGTAAACTAGCACATTTGCCTTCCTAACCACAATCACAAGCAACTTAACCCGTTCTGAGCTCCTGTAATAACCCAGAAGGGAAGCCAAACCCAAGGCGCACTTTGGAAAACAAAAGACATACTCAAATGGTACTGTTGAGATCCTTCGTGGTATCTTTTTTGCACTCATATATTTCTATCCTTTGTCCAAGGACAACCCTTTTTGCTTCCTTTTTGTTTCCATGAATACATCTTGTGACCCAAGCCATAGGTGACCCAAACCAATTCAAGTACGTTTCATAGTTCAATCATTCTTTCGATCATGTGTCACATAGAAAGGTAGGCGTATGAATTTTACATGAAAAGGAAACTTACCCCAGGCCCTTTTGGAGTACTTCAATCTCATGTTTAAGCTTGTTAATCTCTTCTATTGAGTCCTGGAAACAAATATATCAGAATGACATGTATTAGAAATATTGAAGGTACTTAATTATTCAAAACCACAATTAGAATATAAGTCATTGTGGTTGTGACACTTTCAGTAGGTTCCAATGGCTTGTCCAAATAAAGAGTAGGTCCACTCTAGTTTCAGTATATGGAAAATCAAAATGTGTGCTTTGCTGCAACATTAGGATACAGTTTTTCCCTTACACATGGCAAGCATGCAGATTCTGTCACTGGCCCAGGAAAGGCTTAGATATTAGATAAGCACATATAGCGAGCTATAGCTTTCTCTGGAAAGTATGGTTTTGCAAATAAATTCTTCGTGAAGGTACACAGCAAAGCCGTGGCTAAAAGTGGAGAGTCCTCACACGACAAGGTCTCTCACTAGGCAGTTGTATCTGGAATAATGCTCGTGTGACCTAAGCACGAAACAATGCATGATGAACACATATTATATGAGATGGAGATCTGCCCGTAATACGTGATATATTACTTGCTTGTTATCTACAAAAATTCGTTAGTTGGATATTTTGCTGCTGAGATTCGATCTCTTTGGGGGATGTTAAAGCATCATTAAAATTTTATCATGTTTAAGGCCAGAATTTCTCTTAAATGTAGTTTGTTCCACTGAAAAAAGGTTTAGGAAAAGGGAGAGAAGCAAAATCCAAGCGTATTCTAGGCCAGATTTTGAGAATTCCAAGTAAGTGTTTTTATGGTCATCGGTTAGGTAAATTGGAGACAGAATTTTCTAGACTAATGAAAAACAAAAATCATGTAGTTAATTCACATGCCATTATTTTGTTGAAGACCTAAAATTTGACGATTCAGATTACGTTCCATTAGTTACTTCCTATAATGCTAAACTGATGAGATGATTCTGGGTTTGGTTGGTGGTATAGTGCTCAATGGGACAGTTTGCATCAGGATGCATGACAGAATTACAACTTTGGCAGATACTTACGATATTCAAGAGTCAGTCAAGAAGCTGATTTGTTAGGCTCATTGGTCTGCAATGGCGGAGGAGGGAGCTTTGAGAATCTGCAATGGCCTTTCAGATGTGATAGGGAAGTAAGGTCAAAGGTCTCTACATTCTGAAAGGCAGTGAATCTTCAGACATAGGTTTTTGTCTTTTGGTACCAGTGATTCATAAATTATTTGTTTGTGGTATATGTGAGGGAAAAAGGGATAAACGTATTGACCAAAGAGGGTGTGCTTTGGGGGCAAACAATTGAGTAGTTTTAATTTTGAGAGCGTTTAATGATTTTGGGCGGCGCAAGGTTATGGTATTTTCTGCCATTCATAGGACAAAGAACAAATTGGAATAATAAATTGGGGACTTCCATTGAAGGCTTTTCAAGGAGGGTGTGGTTGAAGCATACCAAGTGAAAGGCTTTGATTGAGAAGGAAATTAAGTCAAGCTTCTCACACAGACAACTACTTAAGACTTTGTGAAAGGTAATTTCTTAAAGTTCTGGTAGGATGAAGGTATAGTCTGGTGTCGGTATTCTGAGAGGACTCGACCACAAAATGGAGTTGCAGAACGTATGCACAGGATTTGCTACAGTGAGCACATTTCTTGCATTCTAATACGGATTATGTAAACAGTTTAGGGCTGAGGTGGTGAACCGCTCTCCTTCAACTGCAACTGGTGTAAAGCTCCAGATAGGGTATGGTCTGGTAACCATATTGATTATTTCTAGTGCTACATATATAAATTTCTTGTATATTTTCATACCAATGAAGGGCTATATCCAGAGAACCAATTTAGAAGGACTACATTCAGAAAGGAGTTAACTTTCATGAAGTCTTCTCCCCAGTTATCTGCATGTTACTTGCTACTATTGGCTAATACGACTTATAGCTTAATTATCTTGATGTCAGAACCGAGTCATACACTCTGTGCTTGGAGAAACTATGTAAAATGTGTCGAACAGAGGAATCTATTAAGTTTTGAAGCTAAAGCAGACAACGTTTGGAAAATTGAAAAAGTCATTGTATGGATTGAAGCATCCTAAAGGCAATGACACCAATTGTTTTATACATTTATATAGTATGAAGCATTTATCTAAGGAGTAGTACGGTAGTTTATGTATCACTGATGGATGCTAGATTGGTTACTCATTTATTTTTTTGCTTCACTGTTACATGTCCGTATAAGGTAGATTAGAACATTTTGAGATGGACTCCACATTACCTGTAAGGTACTTTTTCACGTTGGTGTAGCTTATGACATGGCCGTAGTGGCACAGGTTCGTGTTTTTTGCTTATGTATACTCCAATTATGTTGGAAATCTAAAGAAGAAAAGATCCTTGACAGTTGTGCCTATACTCTTTTGGTTGTGCAACTAGTTGGAGAGTGACTACAGTCTGTAGTAACTATTTTTCCGTACTAAAGCTAAATATAAGACAGCAGAAGAGGCAAATGAAGTTAATCTGGTTAAGAGCTTGATCATCCACTTGGGCATACAACATGATCTAACTGTTGTATTTTGTGATTGCTAGAACGACGTTATAAAGGAATGAACATTGGTGTTAACTATCATTCAGTAGCTGGTGAGATTATTAAATCTAGTGCCATTAGAACCAAAGATTATTGCTACAGCATATAATCCAGCAAACTTGATGACTAAGCCAATTCCAATGCTCAAGTTCAAGCATTACTTAGACATTATCGGTGTTTCCAGTTCCTGGGCGTATTTAGTGAAGGCAGCAAGGGAGTTCAGCTAATTTGTAGATGGCCTTGGGGGTACAACCCATGATGAACATAATATGTGATCTTGTATCCAGCATGGAAGATAAATTTCCTGGGGAGGCTTAGGGTTTGGGTGCCATTACTAAATATTCTGGAACATAATAGCGCATTCCTTTTTAATCACAAGTGTAAATATATTTCTGTTTAGGGTTACATATTACCAGCATTATTCTAAATATTAAATAAATATTCATTTGAAATCTTATTTGATGAGGTAAAATGAAATCTTAACAAAAGCAATATCCAGGTACATCACTATAACGCAATCCACTCATTATTCTTTAAACTTACAGTTCAAAGGAATTAAAGCAAACTTACATATGCAAGTGTTCTATATCTATTGCTTGACATTCTAATCAAGCCTACAATGTTAATAGTATATGAAACGATAAGATGTTCAGCTTCATATCATGTTTGAATTCTTGATAACTTAGTGAATCCTTGAAATAGTGATTCGTGACGAAGATAAGAAGGCTATATGACGTTTATGATTCCAAAGATGAAGAAGTCTTAAATTAATTCCTACGCTAAGAGACTGCTTGCTTTTGAAAGGGTGCAATGTTGGATCACTAAAGAGAAACCAGTAGTATAGCTTTGTTTACTTGATGTTGTACAAAGGTGCTATTATAATCTATTTTTTGATGTTTTACTTACGTTAGTCGTGATTAATTCGGTACTCGTCTTAATCTTTATAACCTCAGACAAAGTTTTTATAGGCAAAAACACGTGTGTCTCATAAGATGTTATCTCATTTTTGCTTATTGATATGCGATATGCATTAGTACACTTTCTAGAGCTTTGTAACATGCTTTTATTAAATGATTGGAGTTTGGCTCAGGTTCGAGAGCTATATATGTAATAACCAAAGCAAGAACAAAATAAAACACAATGATAACTTCTTTACGAGATACATCATCGGATTATGTTCTTAATGTGATTTAAATTTAGTAGTATCATTAACAATATCCAAAGTTCTTTTAGATAGGGTCCTTAATCTTTCACTAATTTTTTTTCTAAATTAGTAAGCCTTATTTAATTCAAAACCAATTGTAACATTCAAAGTTTGCATCCAACCAATATAGTAACCTATTATGACTTTATTTCAACTATAATATATCAAACCAAACTCTCTAACATAAAATAATTACCTATAATAAGAGACTTAATAGAAAATTTATGATACTATTTTGAATTCAAATTTAACTTTTATAACCTTATGGTATAAATTACGCACATACTATTATCTTGATAAGGTTCTTATTTGATCATTTGTTAACATTTCAGAAGACAGCTTAATCAATATACTAACGCTAAAAACTTGAAACAAGAACCAACATCTTGAATAAAAAAAAACCACATTTGAGATTTAAAAAGAAGAACAAATATTGTAATATTTTTTTGAGAATATCAAGTAGAATTAAAACCTTACAACATTTGAAAACAAGCATTTTTTCATTCACGCCGTGCTTTGTCATGAACAAGGGCAATAGCCGAATCTCTTTATTGTTTAGCCAAGAAATAAGGGGTGCAGGATAGTATACACACATAGGCATAGAGATCAATAGATGCTCCCACGAATCTATGATTGATTCACAAAGTTTTTGTGCATTGTATTAGATAGAGCATGATCTTAATTAAATAAACTTTACTTGTAAGAAAATAAAAACCAAATTTTCTTCTATTGTGTTATTATTACTTTACTACTAATTTAGGTTTAAGCATTTTAAAGTTGTACATCAGCAACATACCAACATATTAGGACTTTATGTTATTTATTATACTGGTAAAAACACTGTCACAAGAAAGGAAAACACTATATATACATTTTTTTTGTGTGTGTGTAGAAAATAAATTTACATATAAAACAATAGTAAGCTATATTATGATTAAATAAAAGGGATGATATCACTTATATCCGTGAGTTTAGGGGTATATTACAGTCGAGAACACAAATTAGTGATTATATCACTTATGTCCTTTGACCGGACATAATATAAGCAGCGTTAAAATTTTGTGTAAAAGGGCATGATTGCTCGGTGTTCAATCCTCGTGCTCCCAAATCAAGTTTTGGATCGAGTGCCCGCTTAGAGCAGATGGAGATCTCTACTGGGGAAAAGAGGCACTCGACGTTTATTAAATATTAAACAACACCGAGAGCAAAGCCATGATCGGCTCATCTCTTCCTAGAATGCTGCCCTCGAGGACGTGTGTGTGTGTACAAGAAGGTCTTTGTCGTTTCCTAAAAAAACAACACGGTGCAACATCATGTTTTTTGCAATATTTCAACCCATAAGATTTTTCTATTTTTCATAGCTTTCAGTAATTAATAAGGATTCTGCTTCCCCATCATTTAGTAATTCCGAAGAATAACCATCTAGGACATCTTCTACATCTCTATTTAATTAAATGTAATTCGGATTCTTATTGGAGGTTTGCTTCCTCTTGCAATGTGTTAGCAAAGACGGTCCGGCTTCGATTTTCGAATGAACCTCTTTTTTTTCATTTGATTTTGTGTGCTCTCAGCATTGGCACCATACCTAGATGCTGGATCTGGATGGAGATTTGGAAATGATAGCAGCAGATTGGGATGAAGACCCGGGTAAGGTGTTCTGGTGGTGGTGGATCAAATCTGTGATGGGTTATGGTGGGTTTGGTGACTGGTGGTGTCCTGTTGAGTGGCTGGTGTGTATGGCTAAAATGGTGGTGGTGGTGGTGTGTATGGCTGGATCGGTAGTGGTAGAGTGGGTGGGTATGGGTGTGGTTTTGGTTTTGGTGTTGGAGGTGATGCCAGTGGCTGGGTCGGCCGTGAAGGTAGGTGGTGACAATTTGGTTTAGAATTGGACCGAGAGGGGAAGAGAGAATCAAGATTACGAGAGAGAGGAGAGAGGAAATGGAATGAGAACAGAGGAAACGGGAAGAAAGAGGAATACTATAAGTATGTATTAGGGGTAGTACTGTCATTTTCAGAATACGATATTATCACGTCAAGAAAAAAACGTTTGTTAGAGTATTAGAACCTTTACCACGGTCATATCTAATACAAATTTTCACATTTTGGATAAGAGTGCCAATTTTTAAAATTTATGTATTTGATTGTAATTTATCCTTAAACTCTAACTTGGGAAACACATTGGTTAAGAATTTTGGTTAAATTTGGTCAAAGATTGCTTACCCTAAGGTTTTACGCTACTATCTTCTATATTTAGTCTCATATGTTGGTTAACCATGGAAACGATATATTACGTATATTTCATATGAGATATTGTAGGAAAGTTTATTCTTACACTATGTTTTGTCACGTTTTTTTTAGCTTAAACAAAAGTGCATATATAGTATAACGGATAACGTATAAGTTAAGTTTAACTAATGTTATGTTGAAAAGTTCTAAATTAATCTTATTGTATGGTGTTCTTATGTTGGGAGTAATTAAACTCTTTTGAGTTCTAAATTCTACCTTAACGATATACCAACATATATATATATATGACTTTTATTTGAACTTTTACACTCCAAGATACACTTTCTTATACGAAAAGAAAAGAAGTAAGATATCTAGAAAATAGAATTACATATAAAATCTTAAGAGATATTAGTCAAGTTGTAATTAAATTAGTCTCCAACTGCAAATGAAAATAAAAGTATATTTTATCGGAATTGATAAACATGTTTATTAAATGATTTGTTAGATTTAATCAAAGTATTATTAAATAATTTGCTTATGGCGTTTTTGTCATGTTGGTTAAACACTATCTAATGCTTCATGCAATAATGTATTGATCTTAGTATTTTATCTGAATACTTTTATTGATGGATTTTATTTGCTTCTAAAGGCACCACCTCATTAGTATTTATTAGTCTTGTTCCTTAAGTTTTGTAAACCATATGGTATTAAATAGAAGAAAATTTTCTCTATCAACAGATATTTACATAAGCACAATAAGAATGTCTCATCCAATAACAAATTTATCTCAATATGTTCTCTACATATTTTTTATCAGTGAGTCTACTTTTTTTTTTCCGTGTACTAAATAATTGTGAAACCTTTTACTGTGTGATAGGTTTTATTATGAAGTTCAAAAATTTTACACAGTATACGGCTTTTAATAAGACAGTTTCGTGCTTGGCACAGATTTTTGACGACTCATGCAAAGACTGAAAATAATTACTACAACGAAACTGTAAACTTTCTCGGGAAAGTACGTGGGATCAGAACATTTGGGCATTGCAAAACGGAGTCCCACTCAACTGTATTATGGCGAGAACCCGAATCAGAATGATGCAATCCAGAAAGGTTTGTCTCAAAAAAGTAGTGATACGAATTCGTACATATGTTGCAATAATTGTCACTATTCCGGTATAGATGGATAAATTCGTTAATGCCGGGAACAGCATCGGATTCTTTAATTTGGAACCCATTAATTAAATATATATGAACTTAAAGCCGTTTCCAGAAAACGAAAGAAGATTAAGAAGGTAACGAAAATTGTGTAGGAGCTGAGTTGAATAGAGAGGAAAAAAGGATAGATCGCATACCAGAACTTGCTTTCCCTTGGCTGGTTCAGCCGGTGCCACGGGCCGGGTAGACTTCATGTACCTCTCAACAAGCCCATGCATGTTTCTTCTCCAGGGTGATACCAATCAATTTTCAAACAAAAACGCATCAGAAAAGTATTAGAGAATCAGCAATGAAGCTTAATGACTTGACGACTAGAGCACAGCAATGGTAATCTCTTAGAATTGCAAAGGTTTAGTTTAGATGATTAAGATGGTGTATCTGAGTGGAGGCTATAGGATCAGGGCAAGTAGCGAAATCATTTCTTCCCATGTGAAACTTGATTGAGGAAGCGGGTACACATTGACGCAGGGTGGGAGAAAAATACCCTTTAGTGGCCAGTTCATAGAGCTTGCCGTGGGCGGAGAAAATGAAAAGACCAATTTCAGCATCGCACAACACAGACAGCTCCTTGGCCTTCTTCAGGATCCCTGCGCGGCGCTTGCAGAAGGTGACCTGCCTGTGCACCGGGTTCTCGATCCGCTTCATCTGAACCTTTCCACGGGCCATTAGTTAGTTAGGACCAAATTTCCTCTCGTCTTTTTTTGATGGTGTTCGCAAAGTCTGCTTTCCCTGCAGACAACCTCCCACTAGTTTGAACTAGCTTCGAGGCTGTTGCAATCACTCATTGCTCAGGCTCTCCCTACAACTTAGCTATCCCTGCGTGAGAGCCTCCATTCCAACCTTATATACATCCATGGCAACCCATTATTCTTCTCCTGCACAGCTCGAGCAAAAACAATATTTAGTTGGAAGCCCACCTTTACACATCACTCAGCTCACACGTGGCAGCGAAGCAACATTTACTTTCATTGGAGTAGTCGTTTTCCAAGACGATTAGGAGGGGTTCAAGCAATTTCACTTATAGTGATATTCTGTAACTAAAAGTGAGATTCTGTGATTAAACTATGTTTAGCAACCCCTAGTTTAAAAGCCCGTTTAGTGACCAATCTAAAACTTTGCTGCCACTGCCCAAAAAGTATCAGCAGAGATATTGCATTAATCGTGTAGGGTTTGAGAGAAGACCCTCCAGCCACAGTTTGGTAGGGTGCACCACTTTTTCCAGAAAAAAGAAAAGAAACAGACAATGGAAAAAAGAAAAAGCAGTGTGGGGTGAAACAATTTCCTTTACTACTTTTTGGTTTCTGTCCAGAAACTCTAATTTATGACTTAAGGGAAACACTTACACCCCCGCAATTGCCCACGAATTAATAGCCCCTTTTTTAGTTTTGAGAGGAGAGAAACGGAAGGGAAGGGAAGGGAAGGGAAGAAAAGGGAAGGGAAGACAATTTTTCTTGTTCTTATTCATGTGTTCAACAGAAAAGAAAAGATACGGATTACAAATATATTCTTGCACCAGAATATGGTGATAATTCTAATAAGTACTATAAAGTACGACCCTAAAAGAACATAAATTTAAAGAGAAAACAAATTAGTTATTAAGGACATCATACAAATTTCATACCATACTAACATTATAAGTCTTACATCGTTTGTTCATGTCACAATGGAAAACATAAACGAACCATGAGTATGTTACAAACATCCTGACAATTTAAATGATGCCACACCAAAAGTAAAACAACCAGCCGTGAGTCAACTTGTTTGTATTTAAAATGGTAAGTTTTTGTAAGAAAACCTAGACATAAAAGTAATTTAAAATTTTAATCTTCATTATCTCTAGGGTAGTGTAGTTATTATGAAAACTTTACTTGTTAGAATATCATTTCTCACCGTTTCTTCCCAATTTTGAGAGGAAAGATTTGGACAGAAAGAAACTCAAACTTTCTTCTCCTTTATCTCCTTAAAAAAGCTCACAAATTAGAGAAATGGAAGAAATGAGCTACTTTCCTTTCTTTTCATCTATTTTCTCTCCTAAAAAACTCACAATAACTAAATGCCACATGGAATTATGGTTGAGACTCTTAGATGACTATTATTTACTAAATAAACAGGTGGTATATAGTAGTCGAAATTTGGACGTAAAACCTACACTCAATTTTGGGATTCAAAAAAACTTTTGCGGCATTTTTTACATGGCAATTTGTTAAAAAATTTCCATTCAGGGGCTGCCACTGGCTCCCCCGGAACCACCCCCACCATTATTTTTTATGCGTCTCGGGCCCATTTGTCATTTTTTGCCATTCTAAATCTTAGTTCAAATTTTGGACTTGTAATTTTTGTTATTAAGTTGATAGTAAAATCCTTAATGGCAATAATCTATTTCTATATTATAATTAATGGCATATATATATTTAGTATCAACTGCGGAGCAATAATCTGGAAATAAAGAAGGGTTGTTATGCTGGCCTGAAGTAGATAATATATATAGTTTTTAATAGGCATTGCAATCTTGAATGAAGGTGACTCAATTTTCAAAGTATCGTCTTGGCTTATAATGGCTGCCTAAAGGTCAAAGAGAGGACTAATTATGTGTTGCATTCTTGGAAATAAATGAAGTATTGCAATGCCATGTGAACTGTTACAAAATCGCTCTAGATAAATATGTATAAAACACGATAACTAAATAAGAAAACACAAAAAATATGAGAGAACTCAAATCAACTATGTACAAGTCAGATTTACAACGCTCTCTTACGTGTATCTCTCAACTGTTTTCCTACTCAGAGAAGGACTCTTCTATCTTGGCCTTCCCAAAGAAGGACTCTTCTTTGGGAAGGCCAAAGAAGGACTCTCTCCTCTCTTGGCCTACTCAAAGAAGGACTCTTCTCTCTTTCCTACTCAGAGAAGGACTCTTCTATCTTGCCCTTAAACACAATACATGACACCTTACTTATACTTGGAGAAAGCAAGGATCTTCTCTCTCCAAGCAATGTGGGACAAGATGTCTTATATACTAAGGGACAAGTTGTAATTTTCTTTGAGTAACCGATGTAAGACATAAATACAAGACATATATCAACAATCTCCACCTTGGCATGTATTAACAAACCATTCCATGGGAAAAGTGAAATATGCCTTCAGTACCTTCTTTCTGTACTCCACCTTGCATCCCCTTTAAACGTAGGAATGCACTCCACCTTGAACTCAGCAAGAAAAAAGATGAATCATGCTCAAGCAATGCTTGAACTTCTCGTCGTTACTGCCTTTATGCTTCTCGAGGAACGCAATCATCTTGCCCTTGTGCGGGCAATCCTTCCCGTACTGCGAACCTGCACAGTAGAAGCATTCTCTTCTAAGCCCTCCATGAGCCTTGTGGTCACGAGAGTCACCCTGCTTGCGACTTCCCTCATGTTTCTTCTCCTCCTTGTGATGGCGGCGATGTCCCTCGTCCCCACTCCGCTCATCATCGGTTGCCTTGGGTGAACCACTCTTCGACCTACCATCTCCCCCATCTTTGGCACGCTCGTGCCTTGGAGATCTCTGCCTCTCACGTTGCTTGAAGTCTCCTAACCTTTCGACAATTACAATGGCGGAAGCCAAGTCATGAGGTTCCCTTCGCTGCAACTCTGTGGCAACCCAATACTACAACCCGTCACCGAAAAATCATAGTCACTGCCTCTCGGACATCTCCAGTATTTTGAGCATCAAAGCCGAGTACTCCTTCATATACTCGCGGATGCTCCCTTCTGCCTCAGCCATCCAAGGTTTATCATTGACGCTATCCAGATAGAACTGCCTTTGTAGTTCACGCTTGAACTTCTCCCACGTTTTGATGTCGCACCCATCTGTATAGCGACGCCTCCACCGTAAGGCAGCTGTATCGTTAAGGTAAATGACCACCATCTAGACCTTCTCTTTCTCATCGTCGATGTCGAGTACTTCAAAGTATCGCTCCAAGTGCCAAAAGAGGTTATCCACCTGCCTCGCCTCTCTCGTTCCATCGTAAGATCTTGGCTCCTGCATTTTCTTTCCCCCTGGGTGCACCGCGATACACCCCTGCCTCGTAACTCTTGTAAGATCCTTCTTACAAGTAGCTAGTTCTTCTTGGAGCTCCGTGACTTGTCCCTTGAGGTCCTTGTGCTGTTGCACCTCATATTTGGTGAAATGGGCGACCCTCTCCTTGATCAAGTCATCTAACTCCTTCGCGAACACATTGACTTTCTATTCCAGCACAGTTAATCGACTGTCTACCTCCAAGTCATCTAATCTATTGAAGATTAGCTCCACCTAACTTGTGACAGTCCGCTGTACATTCTCCTCATTAATGTCGAGGGCTTCAAAGAACCGTTCCAAGTGCTAAAAGAAGTTATCCACCTGCAACGCCTCTCTCGTTCTATCGTACGATCTCGGGTTCGGCATTTTCTTTTGTCTTGGCTGCACTGCGATACACCCCCGCCTCATAGCTCTTGTAAGCTCCTTCTTACAAGCTGCTAGTTCTTCTTGGAGCTCCATGACTTGTCCCTTTAGGTCCTTGCGCTGTTTGCACCTCCCACTTGGTGAAATGGGCGACCCTTTCCTCGATCAAGTCTCTAGCTCCTCCGCGAACACATCGACTTTCCACTGCACAGCCAATCGACTGTCTACCTCTAAGTCATCTAATCTGTTGAAGATTAGCTCCACCTGACTTGCTACAGTCCACTACAAGTGCTCTCCAAGTGCCTAGAGCTCGCTCCTCAAGCAGGCATCCCCTGTCGCACTGCTCAAATCCTTTACCATGCTCTGCCATATGCCAAAATTTGTCTTCCCATCGAATTGTCACAGGCATACTTTGTGGTCGTGTTGTCTACATATTTATCCTCTCAAATCGATTTCAATTTTGCCCAAAAAATAAACCTAGAAGCTCTGATACCACTTGTTATGAAATCGCTCTAGATAAATATATATAAAACATGATAACCAAATAAGAAAACACAAGAAATATGAGAGAACTCAAATCCACTATGCACAAGTCAGATTTACAACGCTGCCTCGCGTGTATCTCTCAACTGTTTTCCTACTCAGAGAAGGACTCTTCTATCTTGGCCTTCCCAAAGAAGGACTCTTCTTTGGGAAGGCCAGAGAAGGACTCTCCTCTCTTGGCCTACTCAAAGAAGGACTCTTCTCTCTTGGCCTACTCAAAGAAGGACTATTCTCTCTTTCCTACTCAGAGAAGGACTCTTCTATCTTGCCCTTAAACACAATACATGACACCTTACTTATACTTGGAGAAAGCAAGGATCTTCTCTCTCCAAGCAATGTGGGACAAGATGTCTTATATACTAAGGGACAAGTTGCAATTTTCTTTGAGTAACCGATGTGAGACATAAATACAAGACATATATCAACATGAACAAACTATATGATGCAGCTTGGAAATGAAGGACGGACCGCAATGACATGCTTTGACTCTCTTACAAATCAAACATATACTAATAGGGGCGGACCTGCAATAGGGCTTTGGGGTTGGGGGGGGGGGGCGGTCACCCCAGTTATTTGTCACTAGAAAACTTTTATGTTACCAACATTACATTTAGTTCAAGCATTAAAGTCAAAAAATTCTAATATATATTCCAGAATTTGAGCTCTTCCACTTCATTTTTGTCTTTAAATGTCAAAATTGTGTTGTTATCAATTTTACTAAATCCATTCGGAGTTTGGGAGAGCTTAACTTTGGAGTGAACTTATTAGTTCCCTATGTTATGTTCTTTTAGTTTCAATTCACAAAAAAAATTTATTTGTTTATTAATATTGTTGTTGTTGCTGTCGTTGTTGTTGTATTGACAAACTCAAACTTTGTCTCTCTACTCATTCTGAAATATAACCGACATACTCACGAGCATTATAAAGTGATTAGCATTTAGTTGAACCATTTTTAAACAATTGTGCATGTCAGGTTCATGGGAAACGATAGTGAAGTAGGAGGTTTTGGATTCTGAACAGCATAATACTGCATGAGACAAGTAGATGCTTGTATAAGACACAAAGCAACAAACCACCACCCCACCACACCACCTGGTTTTCACAACCCATAGAAGCACTAAGACTACCTTGGGCTCTTTTCCGTTTTCTTCTGTTGCATTTCTCTTCACTGGGTACCTCCTTCAAAAATAGCAGCAAAAATTTTAAATTCCCGATCTGCTCAATTAGAAGCAAGAGACTCCCTATATCAAAGGACGAACGAGAGATAAAAATAAAAAGTCAGTAAAAATTAATGTATAAATGTACGCTTATTATATAACCTCAATCTAGATGTGATACTAGGTCTAACACACATGTCATGAAATTGAAGACTAGAAATGTTTCAAATTTATTTGACGTCACTTGCTACGTCAACTATATATGGTCATATAGATCAACTTTATTACACTCGCAACTACGATGTGACATCCTGAATCCGCCCTGCATCAATATTGATGTATATATATGTATTTAATATTTATAATACACCTCCATGGTTGCTAATCTGCCTACTGTTAAGCCACTCAATGGAATAAACTACAAAAGGTAGAAGCGAAGCATTGAATCTGCTTTAGGCTTTATGGACACTGGCATTGTTATTAAAGAGCTTAAACAACCTCTTCCCAAGGAAACTAGCTAGTTCCAAAGCTGATAAGGCACGTGTTGCAATATAGGAACGAGCTAATCGGTTCAGCTTGAGTTATACTAGAAACTCTGTAGTTGATGATTACCAAGACGGAATTTTCGACTGTGAAAATGTGAAAGGTTTTCTAGATGCTGTTGGTTGACGATTGTGATAAAGTTGTTTCTGGTGAACATATCCATGATAAATTAAAATAGGGGCAAGAGGCAAATGAAGTTACATCTGGTTAAAAGGGTTGATTATCAACTTCGGCATACAACATGATCTGACCGTTGTATCTTGTGATTGCTAGAACGTTATAAAGGAAGAACATTGGTGTTAGCTATCATTTTCCTTGGTGAGGTTATCATATCGGGTGCCATTAGAACCAAGAGGATTGCTGCAGCATAAGATGATTCCAGTGCTCAAGTTCAGGTATTACTTGGACATTGTCAGTGTTTGCAGTTCCTGAGTGTATTTGGTGAAGGCAGCATGGGACTTCAGCTGATCTGTAGAAGGCCTTGGGGAATACAACCCAAGGGGATATAATATGTGATATCTTGTAGTTTCCTTTACGGGGGTTCAGCAGGGGCGTACTTTTATTAAACGCTTTATGTCTATCACCTGATTCCTGATCCTACTTTGGGCATAGAACCTGAGAGGCCATCCATAACACAGGAAAAGGTCACTTCGTAGGAATTTGAAGAGCCAATTCAACAGTGAATCGCTTTTGCATGTGCCAGCCAACTCTTTCGAACCAATGAGCTGCCCATGTTGGTTCTTTTGCTTTTTCACACTTTCCCTCATGCTATAGCCCTCGGCGTGTTGCCCGTATGTTTTTGTATATAATATACAGCAACCCATTAAGTTGTATCTTTAGCCTTTCTTGCTTTAGACTTTGCCTCTTTTTAAGCTTTTAAACGGATTCCTGAAAGGTCAGATCAGCTTCATTCCTCCACTCCGTTCCCCATCTTAATGTTGAAGCAAGAATCTTGTCAAATCGCTCACATCGAATAAGAAAAACCTAAAAAACATCGTCTTTTCTCGTCTCAAGATCATTTGCTGCATGGAGAGGCTTAAATGGCCGCCTGGTGGATATTCTCGTGAGGAGTTGACACGTGGATGAATGGGTTTGCTTTGCCATATAAAGCTTAGATTCCAAATCTAAAGCTACAGCATAAATGAATGCCGAGGAGTAGGGCTACAGGGAAATCAAGAGCTTTTATACTCTTTTTTTAAGTTGGGTGGCTGATGGGAAGTGTTGAATATTTGATCATCACTGGTGCCACTCGTGAAAGGGAACGGCCACATTAATTACTCCTTAACAGTGCCAGCATCCAAGTTGCTATTTGTATATCATTAAACCGAGAAGTTAATTAAACGCCGTGAAGAATCCATTGATCAGTAAGCTAAGGTTTAGGTGGTTTTCCATTAATTGGCATGTTGCATGTTTTTGTTCGACTAGCTTTCTATAACAAGCTTAATGGCAAGTGGCGTTTTAATATGCGGCCTGAAGTTTAGTTAAATAGTACTATGTTTTGACTTATCAGTATACTAGATTAGAGCAGCGCAGAGCTCAGCAAGCTAGATATATACTATCTTATACCATGAAGCTGGTGTAAGAATGTCTCAAATAATTTGGAGCGATGATATACAAGTGCGATAGAAGATAGTGCAAGCGACGATATCAGCTGTACCTGAGCTAGATAGATAGCTTGGTATGCACGAAGTGGTCATGTTTTCATGGGCAAGGCTGCAGCCAACAGCCAAGCCATGAGGATCAAATGCACCCCGGCCGTTATAATATTGAAAAAGAGATCTATTACTTCTAGAAAGTAATTCCTGCATTGAAATAGGGCATAAATTATCATACTTGCCTCCCCCTTAGTTTCAACGAAGCTGTAGCAGATATCTCTTTTTCTCGTGATTTTTATCAAATGAAGTACATTGTTCTTGCGTAGAAAGGGGAATGTATTTCACCCGCCGCTTTGAAGTAGGCATTCTTCACTTCTTATATGTACATGAAAAACAAGGCTTCAGGAAAAAAAAGAAATTAAAAGGTGATGCATACAAATCTATATCATATCATATTATATCAATATATAATAGACGAAGCGTTGTGCGTCGTGGAAGCGACACACAAACTTTTTTTCGTGTTATGTTCCCTTTTTAGATGCATTCTCCTTTTGTCACGTAAGTTTTAACTTTACATGTGATAGTCTCCAAGTTTAATTGGTCTCTTTATTTAGAGTCCAACTTATACAATTCAAGTAGGATTGCGACCTAGGATTTTTTTGGAGCTCTAAGTTTTTGCCAAGTCGGACTTTGGATGCTTCTTCCTTTGAACGAAAACTCTAATTTCAGCTGGCCTCTTCAAGTAGCAGAGTTAGAAGAGATATTAAACTCATAAGGAATTTCCATGTAAATCAGATGACACCACCTCATTTTAATTAGACTTCTAATTAATGACAAATACTCATACATCTATATTACATCCCCATTTCCACGGCATCAATCTTCCTCTAGAGCTTCCACTCAACCTCACCATCTACATACGAGGTAAATCTGCTCCTTTCAACACTTCTTCCTCTCGGCTCTATTTTTCCACTCTTCCTCTCTTCTATTTCGATTCGCATGGCTGATTGTTGCTGATTGCAAATAGTTTGCGCTGTCGCTTCGTTTAATTGCACATTTTGTATTGTGAAAATGCAATAAAATCATGATATCAGTGTATTGTATACTGAGGAAGATTCAGATAGAACATAAAAAATACACATCTTGCAGCGAGAACAGGTAGATTTGGTGAGACGACTTGATCATGTTAAAGAGGATCCACTGACTTTATTATTAGTAGCACACCCTGCATTCTTCATATCTGTAGGAATTTGTTTGATAAAACAGTTTGCTTCCATCTTCAAGTTTGATATCACAGGGTTTCGTCGTAACATTCAACGCTTAAAAGTGCTATTCTTTCTGTGTTTATGATACCGTCTACCTACACTGATTATAAAAACTGATATGCAGTGTCATAGTTTGAGGTTTCAAATCGAAGAGTTTAAATGGCATCTCTTACCCCTCGAATACTACTAAAGCTTCTTCAGAGTATCATTTCCTACGTAAGGGTTCAAGGTCAATATAGGTCCATCCTACTACAAGTGATCAACATTGTCCCTGCCTTAAATGGATCAGAATTGTGGCCAAACTCAAAGTCTCTGATTCCTCTTTCTCGACGTACGCCTCAGTGTCGAAGGAAGACAACGAGTTCATCTTATATTGTCAGCAGGTGGTTTTTTAATCCATTTAAACCTTTCCAAACTTATTCAATTTTTTTAGTTGTGAATTTATTTTATTCTTTTAAATTACTTTTTAGTCATCTCTTATACTTACTATTGGGTAGTGTCATCTCGTATACTTACAATTGGTTAGTGCTTGTGACGAAATGATTTGGATGTTGTCGGGCGTCGCTTAAAAAAAAATCTGAGGCTGAAGAGAGCTTGATGGCTATAATTTTAAAAAAGCTTAGGGCTAAAAGGAAATAAATACCTTAAGCAAAATTGTAATGGTGAAGATTAATAGTGACAGTGGTGAAAAGTGGGAGAGGCAAAAACTTAGCCGGCATGTAGACATGTAGTGCGCTATTTCAATTAGAAACAGCTGGGAATTGCAATGTGTTAAGAGAGAGTTGATGTTTAGAAGTATTTATTCTATTGTAGTGTAGTGTAGGTTATACCTTTAGATACTAAGTTGTGATAATCTGAGAATGAATTTGCACAAATGTAAAAGTATGTCATAAGTGAGCTTTAAGACATACATATTTTCACCACCATTTGAAAGTTCAGACATGAAGGTCGTTCCAATGTAGTGGTGGCAAAATAGCTGCCATAGTGGTGGTTATGATTCTCATGCTAGCAAGATGGTAATGTTATAATTTGGTAGAGGCGGTTAGGGTAAGGGTGATGATATAAACCCGGAGGAGATAAATGATGGACCCGCTAGAAAAAATGCTCATTTTATACTAAAATCCTCTAAAGTAACTTGGTGATATATAAATTTTATTATAGCACTAGAACCTTTGAAAATGTCTACAAAAAAACTTATCATTTGTAACGTTTTTATACCAACATAGAACAGTTCGAAACTTCCTTTGGTCAAAAGGTCCTCTTTGGGTTTAGTCAGTTTGTCTAGCTCTTGACTTAGACAGTTTTTCAGTAGTACTTTGATGAGGTTATTTTAGTATAATTGGCACTTAATATAAATAAGCAACTCCAATGACATTTATGGATTCGATTATATGAAGGTTAGGCATGATATATTTCACTCAAGAAAACTATAATATTAGACCAATCATGATTTAAATATGCAGAGGTTCTTCATAAGATTTTGACACAAAAAGTTATAGATAGTATAGTATAAAAAGGACCGTAAAGTTACCGATCTATGATGTAGCACTCATATCTTCTGACAGAATGTCAAACCATTATTTACGAGAGAGCATACAAAGTCTTTGGTCACATTTTATAGTTACACTCGGTGGCGACGACATTTTTGGTAAGTTGCATTTAACCTATTCAAGAGGTGTTCTTTTATATTTTTTTTTCTTTTTCGTACTTTTGCAAATGTAACGTGCTAAAGAAGTCTAAAAAGGCCCGCAAGTGTTAAAGATGATGTAGCTCATAAATTACAAGATGATGAAACGGATCGATGTTATGTTGAGCACCCTCGATACCAAAACTCTAATAAAAAGTAAAAGGGAGAAGAGAGTTAGAAACGTAGGGTCTGTTTGGTAATACTTTCAGTTTCAGTTTTTTTTAAAGAAAAATGGAAAGAGTTGTGGGTTTTTTTTTTACCAGTTTAAAAAATTGGTGACCGTTTGACAGAGTTTTTTTTAAAAAAAATAAAAAAGAACAAGCGTTTGACAAGACAACTCTTTGGGGTTTTTTTTTTAATATACATTTTTTTGGTTGAATAACAACTAACAATATTAGCGTTACAACTCCCCAACTTCACCGCCGAGCATCATCTCGCTGCCCATCACAAACCCTAATTTAGCCACTGCTATGCTGTCAAGGCGGAGAGAGGCACCGGAGGAGAGGAAGCTTCGACGACAATATCGGCAGGCCCGCGGCGGACATACCACGGCTTTGTCTTGCTCAGCTGCGTCTTATGGTGGTGCGCCGTCGCCTTTTCTTTAACTCCAAACAAACCCATTTTGGTAACATTTTCACAGGTCCATCACCGCCAGCAACTCGCAACACCTACCACCGCACAACAACCTACAGCAACCCACAAATATGTCCATCACCGTCGGCAACTTGCAACACCCACCACTGCACAACAACCTACGGTAACCCACAAAGACCGGCACAACAATGGCAGATCGACAGAACAACCAAGCCCAACTGTACGAGACCCATCTCCAATGGCAGATCGGCAAAGGCCGCCAGTTTTGGAAGGTACCAATTCTCAGGAATTGGGCGCAACCATCTCCAATGGTTGTGTTCATCTTAGACCGAAGAGTGGCCGGTGGAGGCGGTGACCGCTGGCTGGTGAAGGCGGTGACAGTGACGGGCTATGGAGTCAAGCGACGGGTTGTGGAGTCTGTGGTGATAAAAGAGGTGAAGAAGGGTTTTATATAGAGCAAAAAAAATGGAAAGATGTTGCTAGTGAGGCTCGAAGCCTCAACCTCATTTAACCAGCCCCTCAACCCCGCGTGAAAAAGAGCACAAAAAAGAGCTCCAAGCTCTTTTCAGAAATGAGCAAGAGTTTAAAAACTCTTGGGCCCTTTTTAAAAAGAGAACCCAACCAAACACCCAAACTTTTATGGGCTTTTGCAAAAAAAAAAAAGTGGGCCAAAAAAGAGCAAAGAAAAAAAAGGGTGTCAAACGGCCCCACAATCTATGCTGATCAGTTCTCTCACTCTTCAATTAGCGTTGAAGAATTATCTGCTATATATATTTCAAGAAAGAGTAGAAAAACATATTCTATATCTTCTAAAACTCGACCTATTCAATATATTAATATGCTAGGTCTTAATTTTTACTACTAACACCTCAAAAGTATTTTCAAAACAAAATAAAATCTCACAAATGTAAAATACGAAAATCATGTATGAAAGCAAAGATAAAGAATTCACAAATTAAGATCTTTCAAAATAATTAAGAAAGTGATATGACTTAATTTTTAAAAATATTTGTCATTAACTTATATTTTTTAGTGTTTATTTGGTTATGTTAAGTGTTTTTTAAGGTGTTAATAATTAAACCAATTCTGCACTTTTTGAAACTCTATCTATTTAATATACTAATATATAAGGTCTTAATTTTCACTACTAATACCCCAAAGTACTTTCAAAACCTATACTTATTAAAATCACACATGCATGATAAATCTTTACTATAATTTATTATTAAAAACTTTGCACCTATTATTGGATACAATTCTGCATTTTTTAAAACTTTACCTATTCATTATTCAAACATATAAAGTCTTAATTTTTACTATTAACACCTCAAAAATACTTTAAAACCTCTCTTTATTAAAGTCACACATGCACGATCACTCTTTACTATTATTTTTCACTACTTCCACCTCAAAAGTACGTTAAAAACATCTACTTATTAAAGTCATGCATGCATCATGACTTTTTATTATAATTATTATTACAAAATTTGCAGGTATTATCGGTATAATTTTACTAAACTTTATAAGAGTAGAAAATCAATTCTACATCTTCTATCTATTCAATACACCAACATATAAGGTTTTAATTTTTACTACTAACACTTCAAAAGTACTTTAAAAACCTTAACTTACTAAAGGCACACATGTATCATGACTTTTATTATAATATATTATTAAAAAATTTACAGGTATTATTGGCATAATTTTGCTAAACTTTATAACAATAGAAAATTAATTTCGCACCTTCTAAAGCTCTACCTATTCAATATACCAACATATAAGGTCATAAGTTTCACTACTAACACCTCAAAAGTATTTTTAAAATAAATAAAATCTTACAAATGTAAAATACAAAAATCATGTATGAAATTAAAGATAAATAATTCACAAACCAAGATCTTTTGAATATAAATTACAAAGTGATATGACTTATATTTTTGAATGTTTCTTTGTTATCTTCAAAAAAAATTGAGGTGTTGATAGTCAAAATTAAGTCCTAATATACTGATAAATTGATTAGATAGAGATTTAGAAGGTGCAGAATTGATTTTCTACTCATATGAGGCGAAATAAAATTATGGCAACAGTAGCTACAAATTTTTACTAATAAATTAAACTATCGAATCACGTTGTATGTGTAATTTTGATAAATAAGGATGAAAAAAGAAAAAGGACTTGTAAACAAACATGATGATGTGTTACAAAATTGACCTCAAATTCTAAATTGAGAATCATATACACCAATATATGCATAAGAAAAAAAAAGAAATAAAAGCATATATGACTTACAAATAAAGATCTTTCATTTCTATTTACGAAAATAATATACAAAGGGAATATGACTTAATTTTTAACAATATTTTAAAACACCAACATTGTAATTTACTTAAGAAATTACTTTTAATTGTGTGACATCAACTTCTAAAGTGGGAATCATATACACTAATAAATACAAACTAAAAAAGAATCAAACTGAATATGACCTGACTCTTGATGCCAAAGAAAGTGAGTTCATACTTACGTGGAGGTGCCACAAAGGATGCAGTCTAAGTCAGTTGTCAGCTGTACAAAGTGAGAGACAATGAGGGTGGCGTAAGGGCAGAGAGCAAGACTCCCCAGACAGGCCGTGAGAGCTGGCAGTGCTGCAGAGATAAGGCGGAGAGGAACAGGGCTGGTAGTCGACAATCCAAGCTGAGATCCGAGTCAGGGGTCCAACGTTAGGGGTTCGATGTTAGAGGTTCAAGTATGTTTCTCTCTCTAGAATTCAAGAGAGAACGGGTTTTTAGAGAGAGAAAGTGAAAAATGTCAAATGAGAGAATTCTGTTGAAAATAAAATCTAAGCTCCCCTATATATTGGGAAGAGTGTGCCTGTGTCATCATGGTGTCATCAGTTAACACGTGTCATCCCCTGTGAGTGACACATCACCAGAGGTCCATAAGTATCAGTTCTTCGTTGGACTCCCGGTTCTCAAATTCTCATTGCCTTGCCCCGCACAGCATCGCTTTACCTGTCTGAGAAGACTGACCACACACTACGGCATGATCAGAGTAAGCTCGTTGCCCTAGCCACCAGTCCAAGCCCTTACTGAATCCCATTAAGGTGCGTCAAAAGATGCGCAGAGAACCTGACAGTGGCGAGGGTTTCTCATGTAACCAACTGCTAGGCAGACTAGGCGTGATGCCCTCTAAAGACCTGCTTCCGTCCCGGAGTTACCCAGGGGTCAACATCCTAGAGGTGCCGATGATCATCGGTAACGTGAGTGGACATGGTCGCAGCTCAGTTCTTAGTGTCATGTAAGTCACCCCAGGCGGTGATAGTTTTATGGTAACAAACCTATCCCGCTGCGAAGGGTCCTCATGCCAGAGCACTACAAGTGGAGCCCTCCGGAATGAAGACGGCAATGACTTTTGTGGTAGCCAGCCCATCCCGTTGCAAAGGCCGGAAGCACTATGAGTAGAGCCCCCCGGAATGAAGATGGCGATGGCTTCTGTGGTAGCAAGCCCATCCCGCTGCGAGGGGTCCTTGTGCCGAAGTACTGTTAGTAGAGCCCCTCGGAATGAAGGCAACGATGGCTTCTAAGGTAGCGAGCCCATCCTGCTGCGAGCGGTCCTCATGCTGGAGCACTACGAACTGAGCCCCCCGGAATGCTGCACACTCCAGAGAATGGGTCAGAGCATGTTTCAAGTCCATGGCTATGGCACATGGTGTGGTGAATGAGTGTGGTGCCTGGAGGCATGTAACATGACTGTGGCGTATGGGCGCGACGACAACCGTCACGAGACAAATACCTGGTACCGGGGGTACGTCATGAAAGTGGCACATGGACGTGGTCATGGTGCCGGGAGCACTGTACTGTGACAGAGAGCCAGGGGCATAGCTATATCAGTGGCACGACGCATGGGGGCAACAGAGTGTGAGATGGCACGCGGGTGACGATCATTGCGGCGACAGTGTACGAGAGACAACGAGAATCATATGGTCGGGTGTAATGAGCGAGCATTGCAGAAGTAGTGTGTTTGAATGAGTTATGCAAAAGAAGGTGTCAGCAGGCCCCCGTGACAAGGGTGGCTGACCCCCCCCCCCCCCTTTAAGGAGGTGGTTGACCCCCATTTAAAGAGGGTGGCCAACCCACCCCCTTCCCCCCTTCCTTAAAGGGAGGTGGCTGACCCCTTAAGGTGGGAGTCACACTTACTTGCATATTTTTCCTAAGTGTCGTTGACATCTCTACCTTGGCGACAAAATAAGTTGTCATGAATTACGGTGAAAAGTCAATGAAAGATGTATGTGACTTGAGCGTGTGCATTTTGACCAATTGATAGCGTTGAAAAATTGACCATTGAATATGTGACGTGTCGCGTAAAACGGGACCCCTGGTGGGCCCTTAGGTGCGACCAGAATAGGTTGGGAACATAAGCCCCCTGCGTGTGGTGTGCGTGGAGGGGCAACCCAAACAGGTGGCGCCGCACGCATGAATATTGTTGCGTAAAAAAGGAGTTTTTTTGTTTTGGGCTAATTACAGCTATGTCCCTGAGGTTTGGGGGTAATTACACGCAAGGACACAAAGTTTCAAAATGTAACATACGTGACCAAAAAAAGTTTAAAAAGTAACACTTTTATCCAACCGTTAGGGTTCCGTCCAAAAAGTGTAATTTTCGTCATTACGTATTTTGAAAATGGCAATACTGCCCCTGTACAGTATATCGTGAATAATTATAATTTATAATTTTTAAATTAGGATATCAAACCCTAATTTTTTAAAATTAGGGCTTTAAAACCTAATTTGAAAATTAGGCTTATCAAACCCCCGAAATTAAGAACCTAATTTGAAAATTAGGATTTTGAAACCTTAAATTAGGGTTTCAAAACCCTAATTTTCAAATTAGGGTTTCTATCTCCAGATCTGATCTCGCTGCCGGCAGCCTTCAGATCTGATCTCGCCCCCGGCAGCCCAAGTCGTTTCTATCTCCAGATCTGATCTCGCCACCGGCAGCCCAAGCCTCCTCCCTCACCCCACGCCGCCGGCAGCCTCTCTTGGCCCACCATCCGGCAGACTCGCCCCACCACGCGCGGCAAGCCCCTTGGCAAACCCACCCCACAACGCGGGCAAACCCACACCACTGATACGCTGCCGGCAAGCCCCTTGGCAAACCCACGCCATTTAGACTCCGCCGGCAGCCCTTTCTCACTCTAAACCCCATTTCAATTCAATTTAGTAATTCAATTCAACGGAGTGGTCGTCGTCATTTCTTGGGCGACGGGGGTCTTTGAGCGATGATCGGCGTCCGACTCGAGGAGAGGAGAGAAAGCTGTGCGGTGACGGGGGAGGGGGAGGGTGGTGCGGTGGCCGAGGAAGGGGGAGGGTGTTGCAGTGATGGGGATGGGGTCAGTGATTGTAGCGACGGCGAAGGGCGGAGGCAGACGGGGTGGGTGGGGGGTGACCGGGGGAGGGAGGGCTTGGGGGGCCGCGAAGGGCAGGGGTGTGGGTGGCGGCGAAGTGGATGGGGAAAGGGTGAGGGAAGAGAGAGAGACAAAAAAATTTAGGGTTTTTCTTTTCGAAGAGACAATGGCATTTAAAAAAATAACTTTCTAACATAAGGGCAATAAAGTCATTTTGTTAAAACTGTTACACTACAAGAAAACAGGGTTTTAGCGACGGGGTAATCCGTCGCTAAAAGCCAAAAATCCGTCTCTAAAAGAATTAGCGACGGATTCACCGTCGCTAAATATCCCTCGTATAAAAGCCCGTCACTAATAGTTTAGCGACGGAATGTTTTAAATCCGTCGCTAAATATGTAATTTTTACCGACGGATTTATTTTAATTAGCGACGGATATTCCGTCGCGAATTATATTCTTTAGCGACGGATTTATATTTTTAGACGGAATATTCCGTCGCTAAATAACTGATTGTGGGAATACTTTAGCGACGGAATTAATCCGTCGCCAAAAGTCAATTTTTTTTTTGAAATTTTTTTTTATTTTTCAATTACCCAAACCTGTAATACAATTTTCAAATCTCAACAACAACGCGCAATAATCAATACAGAAAGAAATATATATAATCAATTATAAAAAAAATTTATAATAAAAAAAATTCATATATGTACAAGCCGGGAACCGGATATAACCGGTTAGGAGAGGGGAGAAGAGTACAAGGCGGGCACGGGGGGGGGGGGGGGGAAGCTAGGAACGGGCACGGGAAGGGGCTCATCAGGGGTTCCCGAGTCCCGGATCTGGATCCTGCTGATCCGGGGCCGGGGCGGCCTGTCCAGCAGTGCCCTGCTCCCTGATCATCCGGCACACCACTGTAGCAATGCGCTGGATCTCCTCGTCGTCCAACTGAGGCCGAGGAGCCGGTGTCTGTGGAGGGGCAGCAGGGGGTGAGGACGCTCCTATCACGGCACGAGCAGTCGTGCTAGGCAGGCCGCGTATGCGGCCTTTCGGCCGATTCACGACCTCCGGCGTATCCAGCCATCGCTTCAACCCCCCAGTACTCGCAGCCGTACTAGTGGACGCTGATGGCTGTCCGGACTGCTGCTCGGACCCCCTTAGCTGTTCATACGAGGCCTGCAAAAATAGTGGTTTAACGATATGTTAGGGCATTAATTAACGAAACAGACATTGAGGATAGAAAGAAAAAACATTAACTTAAATAAATTGACTCACATCGATCCGCCGGGCAATATCTGAAATATAGTCGCCCGCCCGGTGCGTCTCGTCCTTGTCCTTCTTCCGCACGTGCGTCTGATTATACGTCAGAGCTACGACCTCATCGTCCTCCAGATCCGGGTGCTCGACCGCGTTCTTGTGTCGGACGATGTCGTGTGGCACCGACCCCCCCGTGTGCGTCGGATCTTTGTTCTGTCTGTTCTCAGTCCCGCTCTTACTCTTGGCGTCCCAACCTGGATCCGTAGCCCACCGATCTATCATCTCCCCCCATACACGGTGAGATATCCAATGTGGGGGATATCTCGCCATGTCCGTCATCGGGGCACCCGCGGGCAGCGCCTTCTTCGCCCGGTCCCGTGCATCGTGGAGCCATCGGCGGTAATTCTTGCCGATGTAGGCAAAGAAAGCCTGCTGCCCCAGTACCTGCTGCTGAGGCGTGTCAAACGTGAACCCCTCCTGTAAGGCATTCAATAACACAAATTAACAACATAAAACAAACTGTAATTTAACATTTACTAACGCTGAAAAAAATACTTCACCGTACCAGCCACTCCTCCCATAGGGCCTCCCTCGCAGCGGCATCCCAGTCCTTCCAGTACAGGCGTGGCTCGAAGAATCGGCCCTTCACAAGAACGCCGATCTTCGTCCTCGCAATATTCTCCAGGATCCTGCCAAAGAAGTAATTAAATTAATTAATACAGTTCAAATATAAATTAACACCCCAAAATTTTAAACATAAGGCATGGGGTGATATTTTTAGTACTTACAGGCCCTCCTGCGTGAGCGTAACTCTCTGTTTACGCTGGGGGTCGATGCGTACCCCGCGTGTCGGACCACGGCCTCGTCGAGATCCTACAAAACACAGACATTAATACAGTTCAAATATAAGGCTAGCGAAAATGTACGAAACACCGTTATCAACTATACCTGAGGTAGAACCCACGGAAGATGGAGAATGCACGCGCGTGTGGGATGAATCTGCGTCGGGCTGGGGCGACGGCTCGAGCTGGGGCTGGGGCGACGGCTGGGGCGACGGCGATGGCTGGGGCGACGGTGACGGCGACGGCTGGGGCTGGGCCCCCAATGGCTGTCCGCGATCACTCTGTGCCTCGTCATCAGTAGGCAATGACGAGGTGGGACTAACCGGGGAGGAAGCAGCTCGGCGTCCAGCCCGGCCACGAATAGCCCGTATCCTATCCATATCTGACTTCATATAGATTATATACAAAGACATTAACACGTGAAAAACAATAATTTAGGCATAAATCATCATCGGCACTATATATATATATATATATGAACGGATGTGCAAAAACACATCAATAAACACCAAGTTCTAAAATGTTACTACATTTTTCCCGTGATGTTACAACATTACAAGTCAATCATTTTCAGTTTGCGAATCATCTTCATCACTTTCGTCGTCGCCCTCTTCTTCGTGGGACTCGTCGTCCTCTTCATCTTCTAATTCATCCTCTTCATCAGTAGACTCGGTCACATCATCTCCAACACTTTCAACATCTTCCGCGTCATCATCTACGACTTCTTCTCCCACAAGAAGTGTTGTTGGAAGAGGAAGATCGTCCTCCTCGTTGTTGACCTCAACAGGGAACAAGACACGTGGTTGGTCGGCTTGAAAGGAGTCTAGCTCACTGTCATATGTCACGGGCAATTTCTTGGACTTGATAGTTGTATACCAATGAGATTTGGGATTGGCGACGTCCTCCGCGTAAAAGACTTGTACAGCTTGACTAGCAAACACAAAGGGCTCGTCTGATGCAAGTCTTGACTTGACATTGACATCTACAATCCCCTGAGAGCTAACACGGATTCCTCTACTGCATGTGACATCGAACCACGTACACTTGAACATTAGGGTTCAATTAGTTCAATTTAGGGTTCGGTTGGATTAGGGCATTCAATTTAGGGTTCAATTAGGGTTCGGTTAGATTGGGGCATTCAATTTAGGGTTTAATTAGGGGTTCAATTAGTTCAAATTAGGGTTCGATTCAATTAGGGCATTCAATTTAGGGTTCAATTACTTCAATTTAGGGTTCAATTAGGGGGTTCTATTGATTCAATTTAGGGTTCGGTTGATTTGAGGCATTCAATTTAGGGTTCAATTAGTTTAATTTAGGGTTCGATTCAATTAGGGCATTCAATTTAGGATTCAATTACTTCAATTTAGGGTTCAATTAGGGGGCTCTATTGATTCAATTTAGGGTTCGGTTGATTTGAGGCATTCAATTTAGGGTTCAATTAGGGTTCGGTTAGATTGGGGCAATCAATTTAGGGTTCGGTTAGATTGGGGCAATCAATTTAGGGTTTAATTAGGGGTTCAATTAGTTTAATTGAACCCTCGATTCAATTAGGGCATTCAATTTAGGATTCAATTACTTCAATTTAGGGTTTAATTAGGGGGCTCTATTGATTCAATTTAGGGTTCGGTTGATTTGAGGCATTCAATTTAGGGTTCAATTAGGGTTCGGTTAGATTGGGACAATCAATTTAGGGTTTAATTAGGGGTTCAATTAGTTTAATTTAGGGTTCGATTCAATTAAGGCATTCAATTTAGGATTTACTTAGGGTTCAATTATGGTTCAATTACTTCAATTTAGTGGTCGGTTGAATTGAATAAACAATACAGAGGCTTTCTTATCCTGATGTCATGCAATGGCCCATAATCTATGACCTTTTAGCGTCACCATGATCTATATCGGTGTTACAGACTAACTACCGAATATGGTTTTCTTCCCTACCTCGTCAAGAATTAAGGAAAATTAGAGATAACAAGTTCAAGTTCTTCAATAAGCCAAGATCCGTCTGAACAACAAAGTGAATGTCATCATAAATAATTCAGATAATTTAGAGCAATTGACAAATTAACAAAAAATTGAACCTAAATTGACATACAAATCTAAATAATTCAGATAAATTAAAGACAAATTAACAAAAAATTGAACCTAAATTGAAGACAAATTAACAAAAAATTCAGATAATTTAGGGCAATTGACATACAAATCTCGAGGTGGGTACGACGGCGCCGGCGTTGGTGGTGCGGCGGCAGTGGTGGGTTTCCTTGCGCGGCGACAGTGGAGGCTTTGTGGCACGACCGGAGTGCAAGGCTTGGTGGCGCGGCGTCGGGTGGGGGACGGGAGTGTCGCCGGAGCTGGGTCGCCGTAGAGAAGGGTCGCCGGAGGTGAGAACGGCGGTGGGTGGGTGGGAGCAGAATTTCAGAGAGAGAACGGGGAGAGAGAAAGAAACCAGATCTGGATTTAAATGGAGGAGCTTTAGCGACGGAATAAGACCGTCGCTAAAACTCCGTCGGTGAATGTCTTATTATAAAGACTTTTGCGACAGAATTTTTAGCGACGGTTTTATTCCGTCGTTTAAATAATTTTAAAAAAAACTCAAAATTACTAATTTTATAAAAAATATTTAGCGACGGTAATTCCGTCGCTAAAAGTCCGCCGTTAAAACTCCGTTGCAAAATACTTTTACCGACGGTGTCTTCCATCGGTAATAGTATTTTGCAACGGAGTTTTAACGACGGTATATTCCGTCGCTTAAAGACATGTTTAGCGACGGAATACCTTCCGTCGCTAAAACTCCGTCGCAAAATACATATTTTCTTGTGGTGTTAGAATTTTTGGGGTTCCGTTTGTCAACGAACATAAGTGTTACATTTTGAAACTTTGTGTCCTCGCGTGTAATTACCCCCAAACCTCAGGGACATAGGTGTAATTAGCCCTATTGTTTTTTATGGGTGTAGCGTGAAAAAGTGATAGCGCAAATTTTGAGCAGAGCAACAAAGAAAATGTAGCTTAAATGGCATGAGGTGTGTGTCATAATGTAGCACAAAAAGAGAATGGTAGTGCTAAAATAGAGGTTGCCTGGCAAAAGTGGGAATGCGTGCAATTTTTTGGTAATGGGAAAAGGAGTTTGTCGAAAAAATTGTGAGAGAGCGTCCAAAATAGCGCACCAAAATGAAGTTAGCGCTAAAATGTGATTATCTGTTTGAAAAAAGAGTTGTTGAATTTTGGGGGGGGGGGGGGGGACTTTTGGTTTGAATTTCAAATGTCCATATATAAAGGAGGGTAGGTAAGCTTGTCCCTCATGATGCACATTCAAGACTTAGAAAAATAGAGAGAGAGAGGAGAAAGAAGAGAAGAAAGAAGAAATGGCAAGAGAAGAAGGGGCGTCAACGCCGCGCCAGGTCGTAGGGGAGAGGGGTCGGGTGGTGTTAAGAAAAGGGAAGGAATAAGAGAAGGAGGAGGGAAAGAGAAGGAGAGAGGGGAAAGGGAAGGGGGTCGACCGCACCCGGTGGCTCGGCTAGGGGCGGTGGCTCGGCCAGATGGGGTGTCGACAGGGGAAGGAGTGGTGGAAGGGGAAGGGAAAGTGGAGGAAAAGGAAGAGAGGGGGGGAAGTGGGTCGACCGCACTAGGGGGGTCGACGACCATTGCGGGTGGATGGGGAAAGGGAAAGGGGATAAAAGGGGAAGGGGAGAGAGGGAAAAAGAGAAAGAAGAAATGGAGGGCGGGGGAGAGAGAAGAAGAGAGGAAGGAAGGAAAGGGGAAGGAGGGGGCTCGGCCCGAGCAGAGGGGTTGGTCGGGGGCGGGTTGGTCAGCCAAACCCGCGACCAAGCAGTCCGAGGTGACGCCCGTCGTGAAGAAAGTGAGGCAAAAGATATGGGTGAAGCCACGACGTACGGCGGTTAGCACGTCGCGACCATCATGGGTCATGATGACCCCCCCTATTCCAGTTTCGTCGGTAGATGATGCCACGCCATGGAGGGATGAGGACATTTGATCTGAAGCCGAGCAAGATGAACACTCTATTGAGGGCCCGTGCCCACTGTGCCAGACAGGGAGCTATGGAGGGAGTTGTCCATCTAGATAGCCGACGGAGCCTTTACTACATCGTGGGGTGGGCCATCCAAGGGAACGGAGGCGCGGGTACCGTCGCCGTATGTTCGTGCCCCAAACTGGGAAGAGGCGCCTATCATGTTGCGGAGATACATACCAGCCTTACTGGCCGAGAGAGAGGACATTCCCTGGTCTACGATGGTGTTCAAGGGCCATAGTGCGATGCCGATAGGGTGGGACTTCTGGTGTGAGTACATGTTGGAATCTCTAGAGCGGGAGGGGATGGTGAGGTCACTGGGGTTACTACCAGCCCTAGACATTACCGTGAGGGGACTAGATCTCTATAGGGATTCCCCGGGTATGACCCTGCTACTGTTGTGGTAGAGTACACAGTCTCATACGTTCGTGACAGAGTTCGGCAAGATCCGGCCTACCTTTCTGGATGTGATGATGCTGATGAGGCTGCCCATGCACGAAAAGCAGGATGCTCGGGTGACCCGACTGAGTGGGGAGGAGCGGGTGCTACAGACAAAGCTATTAGGTATTCTTCTTGAGACGAAGAGGCACCGAAAGGGGACATACGGTGGGTGGATCAAGCATTTCTTTGGTGCGGCACAGGGAAAGACAGGGCCGAAGGGGGCCACTTTGGCTGACTTTGTGATAGGTCCGTATTACGGCAAGAAGAGATATGAGATGGTGGCCTTCTTAGCCATGTTCTTGTCGAGGTAAGCTTCGTACTGTCACCTTATTGTATGCTTGGATATTCTGTTTGTCACTCTTGCCATGTATAATGTGTACATAGAAATAGTTTGTGTAGTTGACAATGCTGCACTCTGCCATGCGTGACACTGTAGAATAGAATTTTGATATATGCTGCCAATTTGTACTTGTAGGAACACCGAAGGACAGTATTGCCCCGAGGGTGTTTCTGCTAGCTATTCAAATGGCACAGGGCAAGCGTTCGGACTGGCTCTCGTGTATCTGGGCGCATTGTATTCACAACTAAATCATTTCGTGAATGATGTGAAGCGGTTCCATGGGTGCTATCAGGCGGCAACGTATGTGGATTGGATGCTCCTGCAACGGTATCTGTATAAGTGCTTTCCAGATTATTGGCCGATAGGATACCCGCTCGAGCATATGTCGCCTACGATGGGCACGGTGACCCGGCCAGGCAGGTCACTACAGGTTTCTCTGTGGTGCAGCGGGGCGTGGGCATATGTATGGGCGGGCATTAAGAGGCCAGAGTGTCCGCTGGTGCAGGTCCTGGTTGGGCATTAGGAGGCCGGAGTACTGTAAGTAGCGTAGGTTTCTCGTGATATCTTGTATGTGCCACCATGGTTACACATATAGGATATCACGATGCTGCTAACCATGAGAGGAGACCTGGGACCGGGAGAACTTATACTGCTTGCGGCATATTTCTTGGTGTGGCTTCCTGTTATGACAGATGATAGGGGGAAGCCTGTCGAGAATCATTACTATGTTGCGAGGTACAGCCTGGACCGTCTTTCGTTGGCGTTCGATTATCACTTGGAGCCCTCATGTAGGTATGGTAACCCCTAGGGTGCGGTGATCGCGTTCAAGTATACACGATATGACAGAGTCTGCCAGTGGCCGGCACCGACAACAGAATGAAGACGGCCGGGTATGGAGTCATCAGGGGTTGTGATAGTAGAGTACGCACGGTGGTAGGAGAGGCTGAGAGGTAGCTGGGCAGAGTGGTTGGCACAGTTTTCAGGCACTCGTTAGCTTGTTGATGTTTTTACTTACGACAGAGCATTGAGCTCAGTTGCTAGAGTGTGTGGGATGACATCGCTAGTTACTGGGAGCTCCATTGCCAGCTCGAAGAAAGATGCTGAGGAGGGTACTGGAGGACCTGATGACTATGCCCAGGAGGGCGATATTGGAGAGGATCTGGTTATCCATGTGCCGAGGTTGTTGGGGGCCGGTGAGGGTCCCATGTCGTCATTACAGGTCAGTAGGATGGAAACTGCTTGACAGGCTGGCGCGAGCACATCAGCCCTACACGTATGAGGGTTGAAGAGGCCACGTGATGTTTTAGATTGGTCGGACTTCGAGATTATCCTGTATTCTTGTTTATCAATTTAAGTATGCCTTATGCTCATATATATGTATTGATTATGACTGTGTTAACAAAAGCTCGAGGTTGTAGCCAGTGAGGAGAGCAGCAAGTCGAGGTCAGAGGCCGAGACAGAGGAGGCTATAGAGGATGTTGTGGTGGAGATTGAGGCTGCAGAGGATGTGGTGGAAGAGACTGAGGCTGTGGAGGATGTGGCAGAGCAGACTGGAGCTGCGGAGGATGTTGCAATGTCGGCAAGACGATCGAGTCCATCCTTTTTCACGACAGAGATAAAAGAGACGTTATACGGTAAACATGTGGGCTATACGCTGATGTTTGATGTCGGTGGCTACTGGTGGACGGGCATGGAGGTAAAGGCTATGGTAGGTGAGCGTGGGGATCGGGTAGAGCCCGAGCCTATTGTTACTGCCCCTGTTCACGAGCATGAGATACCAGTTCAGTATGTTACGGAGCGATGGCATGACACATCATTGGGGTTGGTGATCGAGGCTGGTGCCACTCTACTAGCAATGCACTCAGTTACTATTGGTGCACAGATGGTTGGGGGAGTGCTAGAGACTCATATAGCAGGTGACATTAGGGCAGCAGCCGGGGAGGCTAGTAGAGGGTCTTCAACTGGGCAGGTGGATGTGGCATCTTGGGGGGTCTCCAACTTCCTGTTGAGACGGTGTGCCGGTTGAAACGTATGAAGGCAGCATTCCCACAGACCTGTGAGGAGGTTACTAGGGGGAACCCAGTACTGCATAGGTGGGTGTATGCTCGGTTTGTGGAGTGGTTGCTGCGGTTTGCTAGTGTGCTTCCGGCAGGCTGGACTGCAAAGTTCATTGCTCGGTCACTGTCGGAGTTCACACCGTTTACATCACTGGTCCTATAGTTGGATTAGCTGGAGGACTTCTTTAGGTCAAGGAGCAAGGGGGCATTACGGGGGAGAGAATAGCCCTTGTGTGTATGAAGGAGACGTTGCTGGAGAGGTGGCGAACAGGGTTAGAGACGGAGTGATCAAAGATTGCTGGAGAGTTGGCCGAGATTAACAGGCAGGTAGCAAACGTACAGAGGCAGCTGGCCGAGCTACAGAGGTAGGTGGCCGAGCTACAGAGGTGGTGTGTCGATGTGGAGGTTCGAGAGGTAAAGCGACTGAGGCGGCATACCGAGTTTGATGTCGTATGGTCCGCTCTGCAGGTTCGATGCCAGACACTTCAGGCCTTCAGAGCCCATCCTATTGTCGAGGCTGCTTTAGTTTATTTGCTTTATTTCTGTTGTAATCATGGAGCCCGGTATAATGGCCTGCAAACTGTTGATGTATATGCATATTTTGATGTTATGAGTATGGTTGTCATGTTGTCCGGTATTGGTCATTGCTGTTGCATGTTGTGCTTGTTTTCTTTTGCTACGGTTGAATGTCTTGCATATGTTGGCTGCCTGTGAGTGTTTGCCCCTCCCCGCCCATAGCAAGTGCCTTAGTATCATAGGTTAAAATAAGATTGTATGGTAAATAGAAGCTGAGGCAACAGAATGTCTTTGTATTAGTACTTGAGCCAAAATGTCATTACATGAGTAGAGTGAAAACTTGTAATAATCAACCAAAAGTTACAAGTTTGTAAATAAGGATGCATATACAAAAATGCTATGCGGTCAAGTGTGTTATGTTATGGGCGGGTAGGGCTGGGGGGAACACTTCCTCAACTGACTATGCATAATATTTCTTTAGGTAGCGACCATTGACAAGGACCGTGATCTGGCCATCGTCGGGGTTGAGTAGGAGGTAGGAGCCATTGTCTCGAGCTGCATGTACCGTGAAAGGGCCTTCCCAGTTTGGCGTGAATTTAGGAGCTGACATGTTGGCTCGTACATGTTTGGCGGCTTGAAGAACGAGGTCGCCTTCGACATATGAGTGTGGCTTGACTGTCTTCCCATAGGATTTGTGAGTTGTTCATGATATTTCTTCATTCGGCATAGGGCGGTGGCTCTTCTTTTGTCAAGGGCCCTCAAGTGTTGCCATTCTGGTTACTTCCTCCCCGAGATCGCTGTTTAGAGAAAGTTGTGCCGAGGGCACCGCGATCTTGACTGATACCACGCACTCGTCCTCGTAGACGAGGGAGAAGGGCGTGGCCTTTGTCACTGTGTGCTTAGAGGTTCTGTAAGCCCAAAGTGCCAGGCTTAGCTTTTCGAGACCATAACCCGTTGGCATCGTGAACCATCCATGATAGCACGCGGATCAGAGTCTTGTTGGAGGTTTCAGCTTGACCGTTGCCTTGTAGATAGTAAGGAGTCGACGTGGCATGGTTAATGTTGCACCCTTCCATAAGAGCTCGAACCTCTCGGTTGATGAATGGCGTGCCGTTGTCAGATATAATGCATCTGGGGATGCCGAAGCGACTGATGATGCTGTCTCACAAGAAGTTGGAAATGGCTCCTTCCGTGGCCCTCCGCAGAGGTATGGCTTCGACTCACTTCGTAAAGCATTCAGTCATAACCATAATCAATGAGTGATGTCTGGACGGCGGGTGGATGGGGTCGATGAGGTTGAGAGTCCAAGAGTAAAATGGCCAGGGGCCAAGATCATGTGTAGGTTAGACGCTGGCGTGTGCATCCTGTCAGTGTGCCGCTGGTAGGGTTGGCAGGTTCGACATGGGAGATGGAGTCAGACTCCATAGTCGGCTAATAATATCCCAATCGTAGTAATTCTGCATATAGCTTTTAAGATCATTGATGCTCCCTACAGTCACCATTGTGCACTTCATTAATCACCTCTACTGCTTGGGCACCTTGCAAGCATTGCAAGGTGTGCCCTGAAAAACCTTTGCGAAATAGCTCGCCTTCTGTCACAAAATACCTGACCAATTTTTGTTTAATAGATCAGGCCGAGCTACGGTCGGGAGGTAGAATCCCATGAGATAAATATTGGATGAAAGGCTGGCACCAGTCACCCTCGACATTGATCACTAGAGCTTCCACGTTGTCAGGCGCATATAGGCATTTGGGACAATCCCGTTGTATATCTAAAGCATCCTTGGCCATGGATGGCCAGAAGAGGCCTATGCGCTGAAGGCGACGGTATAAAGGGGGACCGTCGAGACTGCAACACTTCTGATGGTCAAGCTGAAGTTTAAGTCGTTCTTCTCCCGGTGCCAAACACCTGTCGAGAGTGCCTCCAAGACATCATCTGTACAAGACATCTCTTAATATTAGAAAGTCTGTGAGAATAGAGGCATGAGCAAGAGAGAGTGCCTTGAGTTGGTCGACGATCGGCTGCCTCCAATTGCCTGTGGTAGTATCTGTCGGGACGAGGTCCAAAGTTGTACAAGGTTTGGTTCGCTTGATGATGGTTAGCATTCGTTATTCACCATCAACTTTGATTTTTGACGGGATCGTGGCCAAGCTATCCGCATGTCTGTTGTGGCACCTGTTGTTATGTTCGTACTAGACATGGCCAAGTCTTCCTTCTAAGTGTTGCACCAAGGCACGATAAGGTGCCAAGGCTGGCTCTTTAAGCACGAACTCCCCGTCAGCCTGTTTCATAATTAAGTTCAAGTCTCCTTTCACACATAATGACTTAGCCCCCATACTGATGGCCAGCATAAAGCCAATGATGAGCACCTCATACTCAGCTTCGTTGTTGGACACTGGGAATGCAAGCTTGAAGAAGAGGGAGGTGGTAACATTATCTGGGCTCCAAAGGACTATGCCGGCACCCCTTGATGGAGGGGTGCTCCGTCAAGAGAAAATTTGTTTCGAAGAGGGTTGGAACAAATCCGTGCAGCAGCATAACCTCCATCTAGGAGATTTTGTAATCTTTGAACACATGAGACATATGCGTTTTTAAGTGCTGGTGTTTGATCAAAGCACTTGTGAAAAAGCTTTCTCCCAATATTGAACTCTGAGCCCTAATTAAACCCTAAATTAAATTAATCGCATCGGATATGTGCATTTTGAACAATTTTGTGTTATTTGAACATTGATTATTTGTTTGATAATTTTAGGTTGTTAATTGTGCATTTGATAATTGTGATTATTGATCGATGATTTTAGGTTGTTAATTGTTGGTTGTATTTTGGTTTGTAAATGGATGTTTCGAATGTTTTTTTGAGAGAAATTAATTGTCATTTGTGAGATTGAACTTGAATTGAATGTTCACCAAATGATTTGAGTGAGCAAGCAAATCATCTACGGTGTACGAAAGTACAACAATGTCATGTGAATTTGACTGAGCCAGGAACAAAAGAAATAAAGATTTCTGTAAAGAAATCGTTACTCCTAGATGACCCTGGGCCTCCCATGTATGGGGCTCACACCTGCCGAGTGCCAGATAGTTACATTACACAAGGATGGGAGTATCGCTCTCATCCTTGTTAGCTTTTTCCCTCTTAACTAGTTTGGAATAGTTACATTACACTCTTGCACTAAGCATGGACAACCTGCCTTAATTTCTAAAGCTTCACCCTTGGGCCTTCACCCTTGGGCCTTGACGAATTATGTAAACAAAGACAATACGACCTAAATACCGGCTACAAACATGAACCAAAAGAAAAACTCAATATGAAATACATTTCTCTCGGACATTTTATCGAACACGTTGCATTCGGTTGGAATATGAAGAGCGCAAAAGAACATTGAGACATCCAAGTAAACCACAAAAAGGTAAAAATGGGAAAACAAAAGCAATGAAACAATTTTCAGTTTGAGAGCAGTTATTTTCATCTTCCATTAGAACTTTTTCTGAGTAGGCGAAGTCCACTATTATCCTGAAAATTGAGGTGTGAGCTTCGAAGGAGATATATCGCCAGATTTCGCATCAGCTTTTAATTTGTCCCTTAAGATGGTTCCCTCGGCTGGCTTCTCGCCAGATTTTGCATTAAGAATTGTATCTTTTAGCGACTGATTCATATTTTCATATCAAATATGTATATACTAGTTTTTTTATATATAACTTCCAGCAACTCAACGCAACCAAGATATATCATATTACAGTTTAAGAGCAGAGATGAGTATATAATGTATGCGATAGCCACAAAAGCATAGAGCTACTGCATGTTTGCCTCTTCATGTCTTTTGTTGTGATGCTGTGTGCGCCAACAAATAATTTTTTCAAGTCTTTTCCAAAAAAAGAGTAGAATCATCATCCACCAGATAAATCAAGACTTTTTCAAGTCTTTTTCTTTCTCTCATATCGATAGGGATTTTAGTTTCCATAGTTGAAAATATTGTCACTACACCAAAACTGGCCTATGGTGACAAAAAGGCCTACAGTATAGAAGGGACCGTAGGTGCAAGTCCTGTATACCTACGGCTAATAATGTACCGTGGCCATTGTTGCAGCTTCAAATTGGAACGGCAATTGCAACAGTGCTCACCGTGGGAATTGGGTGGACAATTAGACTGATGAATCTCGCAGACAATCAGGAATTGAGTGAATCTCGCAGAAATGAACATTTCACCATGTCTGGGTCTGCGACTTGTCTCTCACAGCCTCACCCCCTAAACAGCAGACGGCTGACGGCAGACACCAGCTCCTCCAGTCGACTCTCTCTGTTGAGAAGAGCTCAGATCTGGAATGAGTGGCTAGAGTGGAGCCGTGGAAATAGACGGTGAGTGGACCGGCAAAGACGTCTTCTTCTGTTCAGAGCTGGAAGGATCAGTGACCGGCGAGTGACGACGGCGAGGCGAGGACTCCACCGGCCAAGAACCCACTGCAGGCGACGACCATGACCGGCGATTTAGGTACGCATTTTCAGATTGCAACAACTTCATTTCTCAGGTTCTTATCCCTCTCGCCCTCTCTCTTTCTCTCTCTGTTTGTATTTCTAATTCCTGCCACTAGAGATGGTGTATCTGATTAGAGTTATACGTTTGGAATTAATGGGGTAATACTTACGCATTTCAATTCTCTTAGTTTATTTTAACTTATTCATTGGATTGGAATTGATGGTTTACATAGACATGGTTGATTGGGTCAGAAGAAGATGATTTGTGAAATGGTGTATGCCGTGAAGGGATAAGGGAAAGACCGGGTTGTTGCCGCGAAGGGGGTGCAACGACAGCCATGTTGTCGTGAAGGTAGGCAACCATGGTTGTCGTGAAAAAGTGTGGGCAACGTGTGTTGATGAGTTTATGTGTGAATTATAATGATGGGTGCAGGTGCGAAGCAGAGGCTGCCGTGGGCAACATGTGTGTGGGTTCTATGTGTAGTGTGTGCCGTGAGAGAGGGTGTGTAGTGATTGGGTTGCTGTGAAGGTAACAGGTGCGGATTATAAGAGAGATGGAGACAGTAGTGAGGCAGCATGTATGTGTTTGAGTACTTATGTGTGTTTATCCTGTGCATTGTGAGAGAAGAGAGGACATCTGTGTTAGTGCTGGTTATCAAATGGGTGTGGCTATGCAGTGTAATGTTTCTTCGATGAGGTGAAGGGGTGAGTGTAAAAGCAAGAGAGAAAAGAAACTTGGGAAAATAAAGTAAACAAGCTGCCATGAGGCAGTAGTGGGTGTGTGCATATGTTGGGTATTTCATGGTGTATAGGTTTATGGTGGTGTTGTGGGTTGGCAAAAAATGGTGGGATGTGTACAGGTAATGGGTGTATATGTGAGTGTAAATATATGTGGGTTCATGTGAGTGTATGAGAGAAGGAGAGAGAGTGAGGACAGCCATAGAGGGGCTGCCATGGCTGTGTTTGCACGGCTGCTATAACTGTGTTAGGGACTGTGTATGTGTATATTTTTCTGGGTGCCTTTCATGGGTTTCTGTACATAGAAAGGGGCAGCTGGTTGAAGTGGGTTCATGAAGAACAGATGAGAGAAGGTGGGAAAAATATAGTGTTATTGGGAGTGGAAAAAGAAGGTTTGTGCAGCATGGTGGCGTGCGTTTGTGAATGCAGCGTGCTTGGTGTGGACTGTTGTGATTGCAGCTAGGTGTTTGGGTTCATATTTATGGGTATAGTGTGTGTTTGTGTGTGAGTGAAATGGTTGTAAAAGAGGGGGGGGGAAGAGTATGTGTTTTTAGTGGGTTTGTAAGTGTGTGTTTGAGTGTGTGCAAGGAGAAGGGAAGGGCTGTTCGTGAGTGTGTGTGTGTGTGTGTGTGTGTGTGTGTGTGCTGTGTGCAGTATGTATAGTGTGGGATATGCAAGTGTGCCCAGAAAAAATTTCAGCATTGAAAAAACAGAAGAAAAAAAAAGGAGAAGAGAACATATACTTACGGTATAAACCGTAGGCCTATGCTCCAAGAGCCGTCGCTATAAGTGGGTTAATACAAATTGGGGATAGGTATATAGGTTATGGTATAACCGTAGGGATAACCTTCAACCCTGTAGGCATAGATCTAGGGCATTGCCACTTATGGCTACGGTATAGTACCGTAGGGATAGGCTATGCCTACGGTACATGACACCTATCCCTACGGTACTGTACCGTAGACATATCTTGATTTTCTTGTAGTGTGTGTTTTGTAAACATTATCAGCATTTGTAGAAGTTTTTTTTTTTTGTCTTTATTGGGCTCAATTGTTTTATTTTCAATTTTTATTGTAATTTTTCATTTTCAGAGAAGTCCCCAAGCGCTAGGGCAAAAAATATCTCGCACTATTTATCAATTTTATCGCAAATACACGATCGATAGTAAATTTATCCGGTAGCGAAACAGATGCACAGCCTACTTTGTGTCCTTAATCATAATTCATGTCCCGTCTAACAATCTAGTCAGGGGAATGCCTTATAAGATACGTAATTTGTTGTGGTGTGGTAGGCCACAGCTGAAGTTTTCGTTGCAACGTTGGAGAGAGACGGAGGAAGAGGGCGACCAGTCAACCGACTCATTTTCTGAGAGGGCGTAAGGTCTACCGTAACCTTCTAATACATCTGGGTCGTATGGATACTTCATTTTCTCCTGAACTAAAAGTTTGAAAAATTAAGCTACTGCAGTCTTCATGCGCTGTATTGTGCCTGTTGGTTTTGAAGATTTGAAACGAAAGTATCCCGACAATGTAAGGATTTGTACTTATATCGTAGATTCGACGTAGTGAACGAGTTGACTGAAGAATAAAGGGCCTTAGCTGCAGATGTTTAATATTGTGTGTTCCATGAACTTTTAATCCTACTGTTTTGTTGCAACCAGGTCCCGTCATTTCAAAACAGTGTGCGTATCTAAATTTAGCATTATCAGTTACTTGGAACAGATTCATAACAGCGTGCATTGCCCATCCAGTATCAGAACCATGACTTCGTGTAAAGACGAAACTTCACACGAAGAAACCCCACCATTGGCAAGACTTGTCCAGTTCTTCTTTTTATCAGCTCTTTCTCGTGTCCATCGGAAAGCAATGCCAAGTCTCTGATTGGAATTTCAGCAGAAAGAACAGAGCAGTCAACGTCTTTGGCCTTATCTTGTTCACAACTAATGTATCTTCCTGGAACGCATGAAGGATAGCTCCTCACCATGCATGTCTTCAACACAATCAGCCTCTTGAACTGTTGGATGATCATTTGAAACCATGATTGCCTGTGGGTTGCTTGCTTGTTTGTATGCAAGTGATTAGCTTTTTTTCTTTTTGGATGTCTAGAAGAATGTTGCATGTTGGGGAAGAGGATTCCTAAAAACCTACACTGATATAATTTCCTTTTCCTGTGACGTTCTTCAAATCCTATATATGTCAACTAGTTCATATTGAAAACCATCCTTTGATCATGGCATGAGTACGCACATTCAAAACTGTGCATGAGACTTTCATCTAAATCTGGTCATGAGTCTCCAGGTACCACTTGATTTACGGAAGTAGAACTTCTTTATTTGATATCACTAAGCAAATCATACATCCAAAATGAAAACAAAGGGAATGAGAAATTATACGCTCATACATCACAGTCACCAGGTACACACGCAATGAAAATTAGCAAAAGCCGTACATATACGTAGAGCATACAATAAAGAGAAGCAGTTTAGGGGCACGTGAAGCCAGGTGGGAAATTCTTCCCGCAGGCATTGAGAATGACTTTGATGGAAAGAGGAATGCTAATCCCCAACATACTGGCTTTGATGGCAGTGCAAAGGCAGGCAGCCGCCTCGACATTGCCAAGGTCTTGGAGGAGGGGGCAACATTGCGCAGTGCCAGAGCCACGACGCAAATCGAAACAAACATCTAGCGTTGCGGTATTGCAGGTATCCGAGGAGGCACTTACAGTTACTAGGGAAAACAAGAGAAGATTAAGGGACACTAAGAGTGCAAGTGAAGCAGTGCTCTTGGAACCCATCTTTTCAAACCCTAATTGATTTTTAATTCCTCTGCAAGTGAACAATGTAGTTGGTTTCTTTCGTGGTGATGGAGAAACTTGTAGCTAGGGATGAGTATTTATAGAGTGGAAGTAGGGGGAGTGCTTCAACCCGTGTTATCAGAAGATGATAAAGAAACTCAAGGAACCCATGTGTGCCATCGGAAATTGAGCTGGCAATGTGTCACGGGCTGCCCCTTGCACCCGCCTAGCACAGCGCCCCCGCGCCCATCCAGCTCAGAGCCCCTGCGCCCTTCCAACAGGCGCCCATGCGCCCTCACAAGTTCATCAAGTCTCGCGCCCATGCGCCCGTCAAGCACAGCGCCCGCGCGCCCAATTGCAGTGCCCGCGCACGTCAAAAGCCAACAGTGAAGATCTAAAGATCTAGGCGTGCGTTTTTGCTCAATTTTGGTGGAGACCACCGTTGTATATATTTAAGTTTCCCTGTAAAATTTCAAGTCATTTCGAGTTGTATTTCTCAAAAAAGGGGCACTATGACTCTTCGCACATAGTTACGTCTACTACTGTCACTTTGGTTTTTCCTCCTAATGGTACTATATGGGAGTCATGCACACCCATACCCGAGAGTCCCTTGCTTTGTTTTAGCTTGCCGTTCTAGCTAGATTGCACACTGTGGATGCAAACAAAGCCTTTTGTAAGTTGTAATGATGCTATTGAAGTAATGAAGATATTTGTGACCGTTTTGCCCTCGTGTTGAAATTTACTCTTTGTGCACTGTTTTATGCGATGTTGATGCACTGCTTGCTATAAATTGTTGAGATTGGTTGGTGGACTCTTCTTGCGAGCGGCAAGTCGAGTGCCACACACGGTTTCCATGTGCCATCAAGAGCCACCGTGTGTCAGGTGGTATCAGAGCCGCGGTTGTCCAAGGGACCGTGGCTTCAGCTAAGAAAATATTGTGGGATAGTTTGCTGAGCAAAACTATGGCCAACACGAAAGAGAGAATCGATGCTTTGGAAGCACAGATACATGACATGTTCAAGAGTGACCAGGATGCCCCAGGCATCCTGAAGCAATTCTCCCTTCGCCTTGACGCGTTGGAAGTGAATCTTGAAGCCACTGATAATACCCGATATGCTGAGAGCATGGAATGGGAAGGGAAGTTTCAGGAGCTTCAAGATCGAGTGGAACACCATACACGGCACAGTGGAGGTATAGACTGGGAGTCTAAATTTCAAGAACTCCAGGATCGAGTGGAGCTTCTTAGTCGTGCAGTGGTTAACACACCCGCTGGGGGTGCGGAGCACTCGTCGAGGCCCCGAGTACCAGAGCCCAAGAGTTACGGGGGAGCCCGTGACGCCAAGGAATTAGAAAATTTCTTTTTTGATGTAGAACAATACTTTCGAGCCATCAGAGTAGACTCGGAAGCGACAAAGGTGTCGATGGCTGCCATGTACTTGGTTGGAGATGCCAAGTTATGGTGGCGGAAGAAGTACGCAGAGATCGAAGATGGGTCTTGCGTCATAAACACATGGGAGATACTCAAACGTGAGCTAAAGAGTCAGTTTTTCCCAGAAAACACCGCATTCAACGCGAGAAAAGCGTTGCTGGAATGCAAGCACACCGGATCGGTCCGGGAGTATTGCCAGACATTTTCTGCCTTGATGTTGGACATCAGTGACATGTCCGCAGTCGACAGACTCTTCTTCTTCATGGAAGGGTTAAAACCATGGGCTCGTACCGAGTTTAATAGACGTCGGGTGAACAACCTTAATGAAGCCATCATCGCTGCCGAGAGCCTTTCAGATTACAACTCCGAGCCACAGAGACCCCCTTAGAGAGGAAATCCAAGCAGAGGTATTGGTGGCAAGAAGCCAGGGGGTCCAATGCCAAACCAAAGTTGGGGCAGTAAAAGCAGTTGGGCGTCAAACTCTTCTACCCAACAGAAGAGTGGAGTTGGGTTCAAAGCCAAGCCTGACGCTAGCACCAGTGGAGAAGTGAAGAAACCTCCTTTCAGGGGTTGCTTCTTGTGCCAAGGACCGCACGTGATCGCTAACTGTCCGCAGCGACAGATGATGAATGCCTTCTTGACAACATTGGGCAGGTGCAACGTGGGGAACAATCTGGCTCTCGACCAAGGCACCCACCAATAGATGAGCAAACAGACACACAAGATTATGAAGAGGAAGATGCCGTCGGGGCCTTTCCTCAGTGGTGTAATGCGGTGACAACACAGGTTGGGAACCCCAAAAAGAGCTCGACTGGAGAAGAGCCTAAAGACATGCCGCCAAGGAAAAAGGGTGATGTACCAGGAAAAGGCTTGATGTATGTGGACATCAAGGTTAACGGGAAGGCCATCAGGGCCATGGTGGACACAGGAGCTACCCATAATTACATTTCTAGCACCGAAGTGGAAAGACTGGGTCTAACTCTAGAAAAAGGGTGCGGACGGGTGAAGGCTATCAACTCCGCCGCACAGCCAGTAGCGGGGATAGCGAGATCTGTTTTGATCAAGATTGGCCCATACGAAGGAAGGACCAACTTTTCAGTAGTCATCATGGAAGACTTTAAACTGATCCTTGGGTTGGAGTTTCTGCGTGACACGAAGACCACAGTGATGCCATGTACCAACTCGCTAGTCATGCTTGGGAATAAACCGTGTGTCATCCCAACTATATCTTCTAGGGCGGGAGAGCGTTCTATCTCAGCCCTCCAGTTGAAAAGGGGATTAAAACGGGATGAAACAACCTACCTTGCCATGCTACGGTGGGACGAAATTGAAGAAGTATCGGGACCATTACCGAAAGAAGTTAAAGTGATATTAAACGACTTTGAAGATGTGATGCCTGATGAATTGCCAAAGAAATTGCCACCTAGAAGGGCAATTGACCATGAGATAGAGCTCGTGCCAGGCACGAAGCCGCCCGCCCGAGCTCCGTATCGGATGTCACAACCAGAACTTGCTGAACTCATAAAACAATTGACGGAGTTGCTAGATGCGGGTTTGATCACTCCAGCGAAGTCGCCTTATGGTGCACCAGTCCTCTTCCAGAAGAAACAAGATGGTTCTTTGCGGATGTGTGTGGACTACAGGGCGCTAAACAAGGTGACTATTCGGAACAAGTATCCTATTCCTTTAGTCGCCGACTGTTTTGATCAGCTTAGTAGGGCGAGAGTGTTTACCAAGTTGGACTTGAAGTCTGGGTATTGGCAGGTCCAAGATTATTCGAGAATGGCCCATCCCCTAACCGAACTTTTGAAGAAGAGCAATGTTTGGGAATGGTCCAAGGAGTGTCAATCGGCCTTCTCGGCTATGAAGCAGGCTATGTCTGAAGATCCGGTACTTGCTCTCCCTGATGTGTCGAAGTCCTTTGAAGTTCATACAGATGCTTCTGACTTTGCACTAGGAGGGGTTCTAATGCAAGAAGGCTACCCGGTGGCATATGAGAGTAGGAAGCTCAACGAAGCAGAACGTCGCTATACCACTCATGAGAAAGAGCTGCTCGCGGTAGTACACTGTCTAAGAATTTGGAGGCACTACCTGCTTGGTTCTAGCTTCATAGTGCGGACGGACAACACTGCAGTGAGCCACTTCTTGAGTCAATCTAAGCTCACTTCGAAACAGGCCAGGTGGCAGGAACTTTTGGCAGAATTCAACTTCATGCTCGAGTACAGGACAGGCTCAACCAACAGCGTAGCAGACGCCCTCAGTAGGAGAGCCGAACTAGATCAGGTAGCATTGATGGCCATGAATGCTATTGTTAGAGCAGATAGCCGAGTTGCCATCAACATCGGAAAGAAGATCAAGAAGGCCCTTACCAGGGATCCAGTTGCCCAACAACTACTGAAACTGATCGAGAGTGGTAAAACTCGACAGTTTTGGCAAGAAGATGGTTTGCTGATGACCAAAGGAAGACGGGTATACGTTCCCCGAGTCGATGATCTGAGACGAACATTGATTCGAGAATGTCATGACACCCTTTGGGCAGGCCATGCCGGAGGAGAAAGAACATTAGCTCTCCTTCAACAAGGTTACTACTGGCCCCAAATGGGGGATGAAGTGCAAGAGTATGTGAAAACATGCCTTACTTGTCAGCAGGACAAGGTGGAGCGTAAGAAGAAAGCAGGGTTACTACAGCCGCTGCCGGTCCCCAAAAGACCGTGGGAGAGTGTGTCATTGGATTTCATCACTGGTCTGCCGAAGGTTGAAGACTTAGGCACAATTCTTGTTGTCGTTGATCGGTTTAGCAAGTATGCGACCTTTATCGCAACACCCAAGTATTGCTCAGCCAAAGACACAGCGCAACTTTTCTTTAAGTATGTGGTGAAGTATTGGGGAATGCCTCAAGACATTGTCAGTGATCGGGACTCCCGCTTCACTGGAAACTTTTGGACTGAACTCTTTAAGTTATTCGGATCCCAACTTTCGATGAGTTCAAGTTATCATCCAGAATCAGACGGTCAGACGGAGCGGTTCAATTCCATGTTAGAAGAGTACCTCCGCCATTTTGTCAGTGCAACACAGAAAAATTGGGTCAAGCTACTGGGTTCCAACTCACGCAAAAGCTCTTCGACAGGGAAGAGTGCTTTTGAGATTGTAAATGGACAACAACCGTTACTACCCCACACAGTAAACGTCCCCAATGCCGGGAAATCCCCAAGGGCCATAAGCTTCAGTGAAGAATGGAGGCAGAATATAGATCTAGCTCACTCCTACCTTGAGAAAGCAGCCAGAAGAATGAAGAAACACGCTGACAAGAACAGGAGATCTCAAGAGTTTAACGTGGGCGACAAAGTTATGGTTAAGCTGCTGCAACAGGATCGCAAATTTCTAAGGGGAAGAGACTCTCGTCTTTTGCAGAAATATGAGGGACCCCTGACTATAGTGAAGAAGATAGGCAAAATGGCTTACAAAGTTGATCCGCCTCATTGGTGGAGCCGCCAACTCCATCCCGTCTTTCACGTCAGCATGTTGAAGCCATTCTATGAAGACACAGCCGACCCCTCCAGGGGCCAAATCAAGAGACAAGGACTCAAACCCAAAGCAGCAGGAAAGCGAGTTGCCGAAGCTATTTTGAATGATAGAGTGATTATAGCTTCCCGCAAACGCCATCAGGAGTACCTAGTCAAGTGGCAGGGACAAATGGATGAAGAAAACACTTGGGAACGAGCAGCAGACTTATCAGCCTACGCCGACAAGATTGAAGCCTACCACATGCAGAAGTTGACGAGGGCGTCAACAGCTCTAGTGGGGCAGAATGTCACGGGCTGCCCCTTGCACCCGCCTAGCACAGCGCCCCCGCGCCCATCCAGCTCAGCGCCCCCGCGCCCTTCCAACAGGCGCCCATGCGCCCTCACAAGTTCATCAAGTCTCGCGCCCATGCGCCCGTCAAGCACAGCGCCCGCGCGCCCAATTGCAGTGCCCGCGCACGTCAAAAGCCAACAGTGAAGATCTAAAGATCTAGGCGTGCGTTTTTGCTCAATTTTGGTGGAGACCACCGTTGTATATATTTAAGTTTCCCTGTAAAATTTCAAGTCATTTCGAGTTGTATTTCTCAAAAAAGGGGCACTATGACTCCTCGCACATAGTTACGTCTACTACTGTCACTTTGATTTTTCCTCCTAATGGTACTATATGGGAGTCATGCACACCCATACCCGAGAGTCCCTTGCTTTGTTTTAGCTTGCCGTTCTAGCTAGATTGCACACTGTGGATGCAAACAAAGCCTTTTGTAAGTTGTAATGATGCTATTGAAGTAATGAAGATATTTGTGACCGTTTTGCCCTCGTGTTGAAATTTACTCTTTGTGCACTGTTTTATGCGATGTTGATGCACTGCTTGCTATAAATTGTTGAGATTGGTTGGCGGACTCTTCTTGCGAGCGGCAAGTCGAGTGCCACACACGGTTTCCTTGTGCCATCAAGGGCCACCGTGTGTCACAATGTCAAGCAGAATATTGCAGGCAAATTTTTTAGTCCAGTGATTGCGGAAGGAATGCAGACTGAGATGATTCCTGGTTGAGATCGAGGTCTATTATCAAGTATTCGAGACGAGCTCAGTCGTGCAGGGAAATGTATTGATAGCCTTCATGGTTCGATTTCAGAAGGCGAAAACGTAACCTGTAAGTCTCTTTTTCACACCGACTTTGGAGTAAAATGTGTTTTCTTTGTTTAATTGTTCTAGTAACACCTGTGATAGCTATTTGCACTGCTGTTCAGCTGCTTTATTTGACTAATACCAATCTGCCTTGTCCCCCAAAACATTGAGCTCTTAATAGTTACGTAAAATGTGATTGCTCATATATTCTGTACGTGTAACTACCATGGTCATTTAACTTATTTCCAGTTTGACAGCAAGATTTACAATCCTCCGCCATTTGACGTTACTTTCAAATGAGGCACCAGCAGCATAATCTCTAACTTCTAGTTTTTAACGAGAAAACAATGCTGTCGCTTATAGATATCTCCTTGGAGCAAATCTCTAACTTCCAGTTTGGCAAGTAAGAGTAAGAATAATCTACCTCCTTTACACATTCCATTTCTACGAATGACTGACGTGAAACGTGCTTGTTTGTTTCATCTGCATACTTACCAACTTCAGTTTTTTTTTTTTTCTCTTTTCTTTTTCTGTTTGCCCAATGCAAGATGGTGCTTATTTGTTAAGTGGTTTGCTTTCAGAATGGCAGCTAAGAGCCAGAACAATCTGTCTTGTCCCTAAACATTAAATTTAATATACACGTTTGTTTTTTTTTTACTGGACTAATCAAGGTGTCATAGTTTTAGAGGACTGCAGAGATTTGTTGAGATCCGGTAGTGTAGTATGACAACACCACGCTTAGATTACTACGTTTAATTTCTCGATAATTAAGTTTCAACGCAAGCTGTTTTGACTCTTAATAGTTTATCTGAAATTTTGAGCTAACCAACTCTCAGATGGTTGAAGAAGTTAGCCAGGCCCAAAGGTCGATCTACTCTTCTGAGAACTGGGATGATCCCTCTGACCATCGAAGTGAATACGAATAAGGACCGCCCCAATGATTCGCACAATAGGAGAGCCCCTATTACTGAAGCCAATCGTGCGTCCTTTATCTATTTCATACTCAATGTATAAAATTCTTACTGATAGAATTAAATGATTAATCTTTTTTTTTGTTCCCTATAATTTCTTTTTAAATTAGAGTCTTCATCAAAATATATTGATGATTAGGTATTCAATGCTCCCCCCTTAAAATACAATTATTAGAATATAAGTTTTTGTTAAAGTTAAAGGTTGTTTTGACCTTTACATACTTAAAAAAAAAACTTATAAAAACCATATGAAATCACCCTTAAACACTTGCATGCTCTTTGATTTCTCAAAAAACTTCTTTCACAACTTAATTATCTTTGCGTTAAAACTAAATTATCATATAACTACTATATCTTCTCCATTAAGTTCGATAAAAGTAACTTAGAATAGTAGAGTATTTTTTAGCCTCTTAGAAAAAATGCAATAGTAAACCTAAACTAGATGAGAAACTTAAACCTTTATAATGGTTTGTTGATGCATGTACTAAGATTTGATTTATTGCCCTAATTCTTCTTGAAATGCATTGAGCCCAGCAGTTGACTAGACATCTAGGGATAAAGCACTTGTAAATAGATATCAATACAAACACGCTAGTACTTTAAAGTTATTATAAAACTAAAGTTTAAATTTATGTTTAAAATAAGGACATATTGGTTTATGGAAGCTACAATGAAACAGGAGTTTCTAGAAATTTTAAATGGGCATTTAATACTGCCCTCCAACAATTACTAGATTATACCATATATAATGCTCTTAATTAAAGGCATTTAAATCAGAAACAAAAGGAGATACCAAAATAACAAACCATTGATGACACATTTTCCACCGCCATTGATCAGCGTCGAATTTTGTGTCATAAAATTCTATCGCTCGGGCGCGCGCGCGCGTGTATATAACGATGTCACAAAATTCTATAATATTCAGCTTCATTAGGTAAATTTGAGTTCGTGTGAAATATATAACTCTAAATTTGTAATTAGAGTTATTAAAAATACCCTTATTTGCATGATAATATGTTCTTGATATGAAAATTATTTATATATGTTCTACTGTAGCACGGAATACCATATATTTATATGATAATATGCCTTCATATGGTTTATGTCCACTATTATGGATGATAGGAGCAGGTGAAACTTAATTGTTAAAAGACTCCAATTTCTTTGAACGGAAATGAATAATGACTTTTTTTTTTACTTAAAAACTCTCAAGTTTTGATACGCGAGAGGTTAAATGACTAAATATTTTCTTCATGATAAGATTTAGGAGTATTTATGACTTTTAACTGTGAGACTAAATAAAAATATTTTTAGCTAAATTTAAATATTTTGTCATTAAAGAGGCTAAAAGTTCTCTAATGCATCTTTTAGTGAAAAATTAGTCAAACTGTCGAAACATCCAACCGAAAACTACTTCTGAGTTTGTGGAGAGGCATATATCAAGACAGACAACGGGCTTTGAATGGATATTAGAGGATGATTTTACGAAAATTAAGAGTACTATTTTGTTATTCAAAAGATAAGGCTAAATTATAGTAACATTTTTGGCTAAATTTGAATACTTTGTCTCTTAAGAGATTAAAATTTCACAAGTGGATCTTTTAGTAATGAATGAGTACGAAGTAAATAAAAACATGTGTAGAACCAGTCCCACCATATAAAAGTGTTCCAAGGAATTAAATAGCTAGACTTTTTCTCTTAAATAAATATCATTTTTAAACTTATAAGGTTTACAAAAATAAAGGGCTTTTTTATTATTATTTAAAAGGGTGAGGCTAAACGAATTTTTTTGGGTAAAGTTTTAAATTATGTCGCCGAAGATGTTAAAAGTTCACTTATGCATCTTTTTGGTGACAGAGTAATATAAATTTAACCAAAACGGATGCGAGTTTAACACAACCGTACAAATATGATACTAATTCTCAGCTCCACCTATAAAGAAATATCCTATTAAAACCTAACCTCACAACTTTTCAACTCGAAAAAATTGATAAAAGGACACTTTAGTTTCGGCTACTCCTCACAAATCTGTTCTTAGGTTCATATATTCTCATGTCCCTTTATTATTATTTTTCAAGGTGATCCAATATTATTTTTTTTATCGTGTCTATTCCTAATTTTTGCATATGGCTGTAAGTTCAAATTTGTAGACATATGACCAAGTCAGATTGTCTCCAAGTTCGACTAAGCCTTTTTTTTAACTTTTATGATGAATTTAAATGTTGTTTTGTAAGATAAGGTGATTTTATAATTTCCTTAACTCTTACAATGTCGTTCCATGGTGATATATATTTTTTATTTTATTTTAGTAATGAGGGCCTTATTATCCGATGCATGATTTGGGTTAGAAATTATTTTTGATGAACTTTGGTGGAGTTTCCATTTATATCTAAAAGTAAGGGATATGAATATATGGGGAAAAGGTTAAAGTTTGTGAACATTATTAAATTTACGTTGTTCATCACCATTATATCATATTTATTTCAAACCATTCATTTTATAGTACACATGCACAAACATATGAATTGGTTTCTTAAATAAGTTAAAGGACTCATATAAAATGAGTACATACATATATATTTAATTTACACCATTTAATTCGCAGTATGAATTTCAAAAGGACGCATATATAAAATGTGGCAGACCTTGACACAAAATTTTAAACCTATCAAAACTATGAGATGAGCATGGACCAAGATTTTTAAAAGCCTGTTCAGCCCCTTCAACTTATATATATAGACACATACACACACACAAGATATGTGTTTTCTTACTTTAGTCTTTAAAATTCTCTAACAATATGAGTTTAGAGACCTTTGAGTACTTATTTTTTTGGCTTTATTTATTAGTATAAAATTAGACTTCATAAGATTGATTCGAGACTCTTGTCATTTTCTTTTATTTTGTCCTAAAAATTTATCTAGACTTATATTAAAATTTATTTTGAGACTTCTCTGTACTTTTCTTCATTACCATGATTAATTATTGGATGATAACTGATATGCTAAAAAATTATACATACCAAAGTTCAAGACTAATTAGTAGACTTAGATGGTAAATAATATGCTTCCAAATTAAGTCGACAAAAATTGATTTGTAAGCATCCGATAAAATGTGGGCAACCCTTGTCGATAGAGATGTCAAACGGGCCGGGCTTGGGCCGCCCGGCTCGGGTCCATCGGGCTTGAAGCGAAACCGGGCCGGGGCCGGGCCAGGGAGGCAGCCATCCGGGCCGGGCCGGGCCAGGCCAGCTGAGGAGAAATGCTAGGCCCGGTCCAAGCCCTGGCCCTAGGCCCAATTTCTAAGGCCTGGCTTGGGCCGGCCCGGGCCCTTTTTTTTAATTTTTTTTTTAAATTTTCTTGTTATTCAATTTTAAATTTCATCTTTAGGCATGTCCAATTTTTAAATTTTGACAAATCTAATTTTTATCATTTTATTTCATTATATGTAATATTCATATAAATGTATGTATGTATAGATATATTTATTTGTCTCTCATTTTATTTTTTGCTATATGTTAAATCTTTTCTTACTCTTCTTGGTGATCTTTATTAATAAAATCTGAACACATAACTAGCCGTTATATTGCTGTTGGGGGGGTAAAAGTGAAATTTTGGGGGAATATATCCGTTGGAGGAAAAGGGGGAGAGAAAGGGGGGAAAAACAAAAAATTCAAACACGGGGCCGGAACCGGGCCCAGAACCGGGCCGAAACCGGGCCGGGCCTGGCCCGGGCTTTTCCCCAGATTTTTTCGGCCTGGTCCAAGCCCAGGCCCTAAGCCCAATTCTTCCGGGCCAGCCCTGTTCATGAACGGGCCGGGCCGGCTCGGGCTTTTTTTGGGCTGGGTCGGGCCGCCCGGCCCGTTTGACATCTCTACTTGTCGAGCCCATACTTATCAAAACTTTCATGGGCTGAGCATGCACAAATATTGTTTGACTTGTAAATAGACTGAGCTAAACACATATACGAGTTTTTTGAAGTGCTCTAGACATGATCTGGCCTTGAACCCGTCCAACCCGCCCAAGATGCAACCATAGATAGTTGAAATTAGGATGGCAATAGGATGGCAATGGGGCGGGTCAGATGCGGGTCTTATAAAATCCGCACCCGCCCCGATAGTCCTAAAAACCCACTTCGGCCTGCCCTGCTTTGTCACCGGATTATTTATATATGATAACATAATCGACCCTAACAAAGATTGACAAACCCGTCTCCGCCCCGATCCGCCCCGCCCTTCCCCTCTAGCATTCAAAACTTAGTTTGGTTTGTCATTTTAGGCAAGTAATCAATCACAGTTCACTACAATTCTCATGATTCATCACTTCACAAAACACTGAATAATCACAAAACCAAAAAAAAAAAAAACTAACTAAAAGGCAACGATTTAACCACAAAACAAAAGCAACAAATAAGGAAGGATAGGAGTGAAAGTCGTAGGTGGACATATTGAACCGAAATAAGATCTCAAATTTACATCTTGATACGCCTATTTATGCTGGATAATGTCATCGAGATATGGAAGTCGAAGGTGCAGGGGAACGATGGATTGTGGTCGCCGAGGTAGAGATAAACACTGATGGTATGGGGGAGAGCTGGACTGTGGTCACCGTGGTAGAGGTGGATGTTGACAGTTTGCGGGGGAGATGGAGGAAAGGGGAGCCAAGGAGGCAGCGGAGGTGGCTATGTCGGCTGAGTGAAGAGAAGAAAGAAAGAATTAGGGTTGGGATATATATATATATATATATATATATATATATATATATATATATATATATATATATATATATATATATATATATATATATATATATATATATATATATATATATATATATATATATAGGGAGCTGATCCGTTGAGAGCACTAGCAAACTGGATTAAGTTGCTAGCGCGATCTGGTCGTCCACGCCTGATCTGTGGACGGTCCAAATCTTTTTTTTTTTTGCATTTTTTTAAGTCTGTCAGCCACATAATGTGGCGAACGATTTTTTGACAAAAATACCCCTCACAGTATTCGTCCGCTACACAATGTAGCGGACAAGATGTCTTTATTCTGTACTCGTCTGCTACAAAATGTAGAGGACAAGATGTCTTTATTCTGTACTCGTCCACTACATAATGTAGCGGACAAGATGTCTTTATTTTGTATTCGTCCGCTACATAATGTAGCGGACAAGATGTTTTTATTCTGTATTATGTCATGTGTATGTATGTCAGAGAGAATGCGATCTGGAATACCATTAGCGCCGGCCCCTCTTTATCTCTCTCTTCCTCATCTCATCTCATCTCTCTCTCTCTCTCTCTCTCGTGCCTGCATATCAAACCAAACTCAAATAAAAACCCAAATTGGCGACGGCGTGAAAAGAAAGAATAATGGGTATGGCGGAACCACCGCGCCATCCACCATAAGCAAGAAACAACAACTCATCAGCCAAGCAGTACTGCCATTTTGTCACCACTGCTGAACCCATCGCCACCACCATCTGAACTCTGCCTCCCCGAATCACCACCACTCGAACCTTCGCTACCCCAAACCTAACCCAATTCTAAATCTAATCTTGAGCCCAAACCAAACCCAAATCCAAATATGTGATCTTACCGTCGAAACCAAACACAATTCTATGATCATGCCACCGAAACCAAATTCAAATCTGTGATGAAACCAAATCTGACCCAAATCTATGATTAAAAGAGCCCGAGTGACTGGGATTGTCATTGCTACCTCACGTCCCATAGGACCTGCCACCAGTTCACACACTGATGGTACGTTAAGGGAATAGCTCGGTTAATATGGATCCATGGTCGGCCAAGCAAGAGATGAAATGCGGGCTTATTGTCTATTACATGAAATATGGTGTCGCGATGTACAGTCCTAACCATGAGGTCAACAGTGATATGGCCGATAGTGGACTGGTGACTTTACGCGAAGCCAATAACCTTGATCAGGTCACGTATGATTTTTCTCGTGGGGATGCATGTCCTTTCCAAAATGACAAGGGGTATGACATTGACCAAGGAACCACAATCTACCAAGGCACGACGGAAGCCCATACCATTAACAGTACATTCTAAAATCAACGGCCGGTTATGATGTTCGACCGGCGGTGAGTCTTCGTCCGAGACGACTAAGGCAGTGGAAGGAATGTGACGGAGTTTAGCCTGGGTAGCGAAGCATTGAGATCAAGGCCAGTAGTGACCTCGATCAGGCAGTTGGACAAATAGGTCCTGACGGCGAGGGAAAACCCCATTTCATCAAAAAAGCTTTTGATCTTTATCACCTGCCCAAAGGAGGACATTGGCTAACTAATGGTAGGTGCTCGAGGTGTAACTGTGGGGATGGCTTCTGTCGCGGCTTCAGGGATGATAGGCTTGACATGGTCGGTGACAGGCATGAGGACTTGGTGCTCCCTGTTGTTGTTTCCATGCAGTGGGTAAGGGTGCCTATGCACATCATTGTTCTTTCGTAGCTTTAGGTCACCCGCAGCGACCTTTCTTGAAAAAATGTCTCGTAGCCCACTGCAATCTTTAAGGTAAAGCCCAACGGCTCGGTGGTAGGGGCAGTAGTTAGGTTTGGCTTTATCTACTTCCGTGATGTTCGTCCGCATTGGTGGCAATTGAAAGTTGCCATCATGAGCTACCTACTCGACCAAAAGCTCCTTCACTGTATTTAGAGCACACGGGTATTCGAGGGCAGGCTCTCACTGCCTTCTCTTGTCAGGGCATCAGTCCCCCTCTTGAAACTGATGTTTGTAACTGCTGTGGCTGTTGTTGTTCTGAGGGCTGGATGTTTCTATCGTGCCAAGAAGTGCATTTTGCGGGTGAGACTTTCATGGCTTGACGGGGCCCACTGACTTATAAGTATGTCGGGCTGTCTCTTTGAGGTGACCCCATGACCTCAACTGCAAGTTCTTAATATGCACTCTGTAGACATCACTCATAGTCTTGATGCATATCGGGGACCAACGTCACATCTTTGCTGAAGTTCGTACACTTGAGGCACTTGAGATGGAAGCGGTGTACGTATTTGTTTAAGTCCTCCCCGAGATTCTAACATATGCCTGCGATGTTCACTATAGTGACTCTTTCAGCTTCGTAGTGGAATTTTTCCAAGAATAGCTGGACCATGTCGCTCCATGAATGGGCAGTCCCCATAGGGATCTGGTGGTACCAAGTATAAGCCAAGCCTGTGAGGGACTTGTGGAACTCCCTCAACTTCAAACTATCCCCGGGGACCGTATTGCTCCAACTAGAGCCTGCAAATCTGGTCAAGTGCTCATGGCATTGCCCTCGCGTCTGTTGAAGAGCACAAAGGTCGGTTGTTTGTACTTAAGTGCGTATGGGGTGATAGCTATGTCGGTGGCGTACGGTGCATGGCAGTCAGTCGGGCTGAGGAGTCAGATTCAGAGTTCCTTGATAGGCAGTGGATAAGTGCTTCCAAGTCTGACTTGGTGACATATTGGTGGGATGGTTCTTCGTGACCAATCAAAGGTTGGTGGCTGGCTGGGGTGCCGCGAGCCCCCAAGCCCCCAAATAGGGCAATATGATGGGCGAGAGCAGGGGAGGGTTGGTATATGACAGGGGCTGGTAATGGCAGTTGTGCGGGGGCATGGGTGATGGGCGAGACATGTCCACCACTTGGCCAGTAGTTTGGTGATGGTCAGCTGGATAAGGTTTAGGCTCCACTTCAATAGAGTCATAGGTTTCGGACGAGCTTTGGGTTGGCATGGGACAAGATGGTACGGTGGCAGGGAGGACCTACTATAACACTGGTCTGAGATCTATGTATGGTTTGCCAGAGGGCACCGCAGAAGAAGGTACGTTGGTAATAGGTGGTGTAGATGTCGTGAGTCCTACCTCCAAGGGTCTGGATGTTCAAGGCGACGATGGTCGCGACACTGGGGCCTGGGCAGCATTAATGGTCGGCCTGGCTCCTGAAGGTGAACTGGTGAAACGGCCTGCTGCTAGGCCAAGGCCTGTATAGATCGTTGCATCTCCATGATGGCGACCATCAGGGTGGTCTGAGAGTCTTGTAAACTGGCTATAGTCGGGATAAGCTGCTGGATGGTTGCACTTACAACCACTTGTACATCGGGTGTAGTGGTTGGTCTTGGAGGCGCGTGGCGCTAGTCTATTCCTGGTCACCAGGGTGGTCTTCTTCTTGCACAGTAGGGTTAGGGCCTTGGTTGGTTGTCTTGGTAGTTCTCCGTTGTACAAGCATGGTTGCTAAGTGTGGAAGACAGGCAGACTGCAGTACGATGCTCACCTTCCCAGCAGAGTCACCAAAATGATGCCAAGAAAAATGGGTTCGTACTTACGAGGATGTGCCACAAAGGATGCAATCCGAGTCAGCGGCCAGCTGTACAAAGTGAGAGACAGTAAAGATGGAGTAAAGACAGAGAGCAAGGCTCTCCAGATAGATAATGAGGGCTAGCAGTGCTGCAGAGACAAGGTAGAGACGAACAGGGCTGGCAGTAAACAATCCAAGCTGAGGTTCAAGTTAGGGGTCCAACGTCAGGGGTCCGATGTCAGAGGTCCAAGTGTGTTTCTTTATCTAGAATTTAAGAGAGAACGGGTTTTTAGAGAGAGAAAGTAAAAATGTCAAATGAGAGAATTCTGTTGAAAATGAAATCTGAGGTCCCCTATTTATAAGGAAAAATATGTCTGTGTCATCATGGTGTCATCAGCTAACACGTGTCATACCCTGGGAGTGACACGTCATTAAGGGATCCGCAAGTATCGGTTCTCCGTTGGACTGTTGGTTCCTAAATTCGTACTGCCTTGCCCTGCACAGCGTCGCTCTACTTGTCTGAGAAAACTGACCACACACAACGGCATCATCATAGTAAGCCTGTTGCCCTAGCGACCAGTCCAAGCCCTTACTGAATCCCACTAAGGTGCGTCAAGAGACACGTAGAGAACCTGATAGCAACAAGGGTTGTCCCTGTAACCAACTGCTAAGGGGACTAGGTGTGATGCACTCCAAAGACCTGCTCCCGTCTCGGAATGACCCAGGGGTCATCGTCCTGGGGGCGCCGATGATCACCGGTAACGTGAGTGGACATGGTCGCAGCTCAGTGCCTAGTGTCATGCGAGTCACCCCAGGCGGCGATAGCTTTGTGGTAACGAGCCAACCCCGTTTCGAAGGGTCTTCATGCCGGAGCACTACGAGCGAAGCCCCCCAGAATGAAGACGGCGATGGCTTCTGTGGTAGCGAACCCATCTCGCTGTGAAGGGTCCTCATGCCAGAGTACTATAAGTAGAGCCCCCCCAAATGAATACGACGATGGCTTCTGTGGTAGCGAGTCGATCCCGCTGTGAGGGGTCCTCATGCCGAAGCACTACGAGTGGAGCCCCCCGCAATGCTGCACACTCTGAAGAGTGGGTTGGAGCATGTTCCACGTCCATGGCGGGGGCTCATGGTGTGGTGAATGAGAGTGGTTCCCGGAGGCATGTAACATGATTGTGGCACATGTGCGCGGCGATGACCGTCATGAGACAATACCTGGTGCCAAGGGTACGTCATGGAAGTGGCGCATGGGCGCGGTCATGGTGCCGGGGGCACTGTAGTGTGATAGAGAGCTATATCAGCGGCGTGACGCATGGGCGAGGCAGATTGTCAAAGATAGCGCGCTGGGGCGGGCAATGGTCATTGCAGCGACGGCGTACGAGCGACAACGGGCGTCATATGGTCACAGTAATGAGCGAGCATTACAAAAGTAGTGCGTTTGAATGAGTTATGCCAGAGAAGGTGTCAGTAGCCCCCCGTGACAAGGGTGGCTGACCCATCTTAAAGAGGGTGGCCGACCTGCCCCCCCCCTTTAAGGAGGTGGCCGACAGTTGACCCCCCCCCCCCCCTTTAAAGATGTGGCTGACCCCCCTTTAAGGGAGGTGGCGACCCCTTAAGGTGGGAGTCGCGCCCACTTGCATATTTTTCCTAAGTGTCGTTGACGTCGCTACGTTGGCGACAAAATAAGTTGTCATGAATTGCGGCGAAAATTCAATGAAAGATGCATGTGACTTAAGCGTGCCCATTTTGACCAGTTGATAGCATTAAAAAATTGACCGTTGAATATGTGACGTGTCGCGTAAAACAGAACCCCTGGTGGGCCTCTATATGTGATCAGAATAGGTCAGGAATAACTCTTAATAGTAGATAAATTACAGAAATAACAATTTAATATCATAAATAGTTTTTAAGATTACTGAATTAGAAATAAGGAAATATGAATGTTCATGGAGCTATTTACGCGGCATGTCACCCCTTCTAATTATGCGACACATTATCTTATTTATTTTCATGTCTTTTTTATTTTTTACCCCAACTTACTAAGACTTTAATATAATTCATTATCAAAAAAATGTAGGTCTAATTTAGCCTAATTTTTGTATACCTTCTAAAACTAGAAAACTAACTAATTCTACACCTTCTAAAACTCTACATAATCTATATACTTATATTCTAGGCCTTAATTTTAATTTTTGACACTTCAAAAATATTTCAAAATAACAAAATAAAATCTTCAAAGGTAAAACACTAAAATCATCTCCTACTTATTAACTATTTACTACAATTTATTATTGAAAAATTTGTTGGTATAATTGTCCTGATATTTGTAAATAATTATAGAACTAGAAAATTAATTATACAACTTTTAAAATTCTATGCTATATACATATATTTACATATTAGCCTTTGATTTTGACTATTAACACCTCAAGAGGACTTTATTAAAATATTAAAGAAAATCGCAACAACCATGTATGAAACTAAAGACTATACTAAAAAATTAAAAATATTTTTTCTTTTCATTTTACGAAAGCATTATACAAACCAAAATTGACTTAATTTTCAAAATACGTCAAAATATCAAAATAGACGTGCATTTAAGAAATTAGTTTTACCTATAAAGCACAAATTTTGAAATGAAAATAATATACACCTAACAAATCCAAAAGAAAAAAGGGGAATCACACCTTATTTGGCATAATGTCTAAACAAACTTTAAAATTTCAAAAAGAAGTTCACTTTCACCCAAATTAATGTTTAGTTAGATTATCTCAATCTCTCAAACTGAAATCATATACTACTTTTAAATTTGAAACAAAAAATCAATTATAAGTATCAAGTCATAAGTTCCATGCGTCATCAATTATTAGATTGCTTGCACTTTCAAAAAAGTCTAATCAAGAAATAATGTAAAAACATGAGAGACAACATTAAATATTTAAATAAATGTTATATATATGTCATAAGTTGAAGATTTTTTTATACTATACTTAATTAAGAAAGTAAATTGTTGTTATTTAATTATGACTTTTACAACTTAAAGTATTCAACAAGATAAGAACCACAAATCTAAAGAGAAGAACTAAGTAAAGATAAAAAATTTACAAACTTTAAATATGAAAAATATTAGTAACCATTAAAATAAATATGGTAGTTAATAATTCAGGATGTAAAATTGTTTTATACTCTTAATGAATAAATGAAATTATTAGAACTTGGGCATTACTATAATCACTTGAATATATTATAAATTAGAACTCAATCAATAATCTACAAAGCAAAAAGATAAAGTAAGTGAACATAAAAAAGAATTTTTTAAGCCTAAATTAAGTCATTGCAACTCCTTCTATCACAGTTTATACGATAAACTAAATGTGTACAAAGTTTTTATCCATTTAATATATCTTTTACTCAATCACATAGTAGTATAATAATTACTTAAAAAGAACCATATGATCGTTCGTTTAATATTATCTTGAACTATCATTTCTAATCGTACGATATTTCACAAATTTTATAAATGTGGAATCAGTTTGATATTTACTATTTTGGAACATTTTTCAGTTTTAATTTTTTTAAGTTTCTTTTTATTATGATAATACTTATATATGAAATGCATGAATGAGACATATTTTGAATTTGAAGGTTCGCTTCATGCGATTATAAATAAAATTTAGTTCAAAATCATCAACATAATGCCTAAATAACTAATCTTAACTCTACCAAAATATTCTGATACTCAAACGTACGAATACATAAATCGTTAACTATAACCGTCCCGGGCCTTGTCCAGATTACTGGACTAGTAAATATATATAGACGAAGCATAGTGCATTGTGGAGGCGACACATAAGCCTTTTTAGTGGTCTTTTTCCTTTTCACCCTTTTTAACTTTACGACACGCCTCTTACTTATGCGACACGTCGTCATGTTTGTTTTCATATCATGTTCTCTTTTCACTTCTACTTATTAGACACACACACACCATGACTCTTTGTTTTGATATCACATTCTCTTTGCACTTCTACTTATTAGAGACACACATGTACCGTAACTCTTTACTATAATTTATTATTAAAAAATTTGCAGGTATTATTGACATAATTTTATTAAACTTTATAGGAGTAAAAAACTAATTATGTATCTTCTAAAACTCTTCCTATTCAATATATATAAGGTCTTCATTTTCAATACTAACACTTCAAAAATTCTTTAAAAACTTCTACTTACTAAAGGCACATATGCATCATAACTCTTTACTGTAACTTATTATTAAAAAATTTGCAGGTATTATTAATACAATTTTACTAAACTTTATAATAGTAATTTTTAATTATTTTCTATCACATTCTTTTTTCACTTCTACCTACTAGAGACACATATGCACACGACTCTTTGTTTTGATATCGCATTTCCTTTTATTTTTACTTATTAGAGACACACATGCACCATAACTCTTTACTATAATTTCTTATTAAAAATTCGCATGCATTATTGACTTAATTTTACTAAACTTTATAAGAGTAAAAAATTAATTATGCATATTCTAAAGCTCTACCCATTCAATATTGTAACATCCCAAAATTTTTTCGAAACTTTAACACTCAATCAATCAATGACACTAAGACAAAGAAAACCTCATAACCAAATGGTCAGTTCATCAGAGCAACTAAACCTTTAATTGAATATTATTCTCAATAGACTTTCATAAATGATACATCAAACTAACTCTAAAAATTTAAACAATAACATTTCCCATACAGGGGTTCTAACGATCAGTACCAAAATTTAAATTCATTTTCTTTCGCTCGGCTCTAATCCTTATTCGGGCAACTTAACGCTGCTTATCACCTGCAAAAAAGAAGTCAAAGGAGTGTGAGCTTTTGAGAGCCCAGTAAGGTCGATCAATGATTTAAAAATAAGAAAGGGATACGGACAATTTTACTTTTAAACCAATGACAACTTTTAAAATGGAGAAACTATAACGATTCAAACAATTTTCTATATACAATCAATTGAAAATTTTTAAAAGGGTTTCGAAAGAAAACCACAGCATTTCAATATAAACGTTGGGATGAGTGTCAACTCAATCCTTTAAATCAATAATCATTTCAAAAACGATTCAAATGCAATAAAACATAAACAAGGAATATTGAACATGAGTAGTACAATATAGCAAAGCCATCTCGGCAGTGCTCGATACGATTTACATATGCATATGTACACTGATTAGTCCATTTACGTACTAGTTTAACTCAACCAACAGACCATCCTTATAATTCCAGCAATACAGATCATCCTTATAACTCCTAGATTACTAACTCATGTCAACATTGAGAAGTAATAAATAGAATTGAAAATATTTTACGATGATTGAGTCAATAAACAAACAAGAATGGACCAGAATTTCAAACGATAGCTAACGGCTCAAATTAGGGTTTGATTGGTAGTTTGAAAATAATTTCATGACAAATAAAATATCAGAGTTCATAAAAAAATTGGTAATAACACAGAAGATTATATTTGATATCAATGATGAAATGGGATTCAGATAGAATTCCTTACATCGGTCCAAGCTAAGCAATGTTACCAAACCTCGATCAATATTATTTGAATAAACCTAAATTGGCAATCCATTTGTTAGAATACAATCTATGCTATAATACTATAAACTTAAATATCAACTATCCAAACGGCGCTCACTTCTAATCCCAGAATGACGCAACCCAAAGCGGGTCTCTCACACAGTCAACCTAATCGAGAACCTCGCACCTTCTTTAATACTTAACAATATCCCAAATTCATAATAAATTATAATAAAATACTTTCGTAGCTTAAAATATTATAGAAAGTAAAAATGTAAATTTTCTGAATTTTTGAATATTTTTGAATTAAAAATAATTTATTTAAATGCAAGAAAACTCATAAATACCCATAATTATTTTTAGCTGAAAATAAAGTCCCATAATTTTTGTAATAACTTTTACATATACATAAAAATTATAGAAACTGAAATTAAAAAAAGGCATCAAAACTATTTTAAATGTTTTTATTTTTCTAAAATCAATGCGATACGAAAATGAAAGTAAATAAACTCTAAAAATTACCAAACTTAAAATGGGACTACTTTATACTATAAAAAGATTACTCAAATTTTTCTAAAACATTTTCATGGGTTTAAAGGCTCCAAAAATATTTTACAAATCTGAACTTATATAAAATATTAAAAATACATAAGATTTCAGAAAATTATAATGTTTTGCCAAAAATTATAATAAGGTGTTATACTCTAGAATTTTACATGCTAGCGATCGGTGTACGCTATCACATGCATACGTTAACATAATGCTAGCCTGTGGGACCCCTGTGTACCACTCATCCTCATGTACCCAGCAGACCCCTTTCACCTTCTTCTTCTCTTTTCTCTATAACACTCCATAAGACACCACTTCTTCACACTCTGCATAGCTGCCACACCCACACGTATACATAAAACACACACACCCCCCAAAACACACAATACACACACATACACCCATGCACACAACACTCGTACACAAACAAGCACAAAACTGCCCCATGCCTACTGCCTCACGATAGTGGGTCTTTCTCTTCTTCCTTCCGCTTTTCTTTTCTTTTGTTCACCACACTCACATGAGCTCACTTCCTCATTGTCTCTTCACAGCAATACAGCTGCTTTACACCAGCCACCCATACACGTTACAAACACACTACTCATGCACAAGCTGCCTTGGCAGCCCCAACCACACACATACACATACGAGCACACATACACACACACGGGGCATGCAAACAACCATGGCAATATACACACTCATATACACACATCCACACACCAGGACACAATACACTCACACCCGAGTACGCTACACATTTGCGCGAACACACACACACAGCTGCTTCTGCAGCTTCACGCCCGCACACATATACACACAAACACACGCACACAGCACACAGCACACACAAACACACTAACACAACACACATGCACGAGCAAAGCACACTTCACACCCACTCTCACGGCTGATGGCTGCCACTGAAACATACACCCCACGGCTGCTGTGCAGTCCCCTCATCCTCTCATTTTATACACAGCACCGAACTCCCATGTAATACACACCTTAAGATCACACTCTTACACGCTTACGGCACACACAAAAACTCACATGAACAACACACCCATTTGGCACACAGTGTACTCACACATATGTACACAGTCACGCACACATTGTTCACACGCACCCTCACAGAACTCACACAGTGGCCCATTATGCATACACATACGTTCAGCCCTAACACACACACACACTAGCTGCCTTGGTAGCTTTATCCCCTCACAAACACACAGATTTGCACACCCACATGTTACATACACCATGAACACAATATTCACACAACACATGTAGACTGACCCATCTCCTACTCCTACTACCTTCTTTCTCTTTTCTTTTTGCTGCAGCCTCTTCATGGCTGTCTCTCTTTCTCTCACGGCAGCCTTGAACCCATTCCATCACCAACCCACAACACTATAAGTCGCAACTATGGCAGCCCATGGTTGTCACCCACACTTGCAACCCCTCACAGCCCCCTTTCCATACGCAAAAGCAAGGTAATGGTCATGGTTTCTCACTCAAGCAGGTCAAGCTCTTTCTTCCTATATCTGTGGTATACCCACAATCCCCACAATTTGTCTACAATCAGCCATAAACAAAAAAGTCCTCACGGATCTCTCATGCGTCCCTATTCAAGGAAATCTATTATTAAAGAAGAGAGAAAAGGCTGTAAAAGAAAACTTATAGGGAAATAAATTCGATCCCCGGAAGAATTCGCTTCTCTTTCCCTCTATCTTTCTCTCTCTGCGTCCCTCTATATCTCTGTTCCTCTCCCAAACACAATAGACGAAGAAGGGTGTTGTGGGCTGCTCTCCTAACATATGCATGTATATAAAACCCTAAAAGAAAAACTACCAGACCCGCCCTTCCGTTTTCATTAGTTATTTTAAAAAATTACTCAAAACTTTTTTTTTTGTTATTAGGAACTAGCCCAAAATAATTATTTATGATAGATTAATGCACTAAAAGAAAATTTTAACGGGTATGACAAAATCTCGCTATGTTTGTTGTCGCTAAGAGTTATCGATAAAATTCGGTCACGCTAATCGTCACTAAAGATCTAAATACGTATTTCTTATAACTACTATCATTAAATCACAACTTAATTATAGTTTCTAAACATTATCGCTAAAGATAAAAAAAAATTATGCTCGCTAATTATCGCTAAAGATCCAATAAATAATTAGCTAGGATATTTAGCGTAAAACTAGCCTTGGGTTTTGGGATGTTACAAATATACTTACATATAAGGTCTTAATTTTCAATACTAACACCTTAAAAATATTCTAAAAATCTCAACTTATTAAAGTCACACATGCATCATGACCGTTTACTATAACTTATAATTAAAAATTTGCAGGTATTATTGGCATAATTTTACTAAACTTTATAAGAGAAAAAAATCGGTTCTACATTTTTTTAAAATCTTTCTATTTAATATACTAACATATAACCCCAAAAGTACTTTAAAAAATTCTACTCATTAAAGTTATACATGTATCATGACTCTTACAATAATTATTATAAAAAAATTTACAGGTATTATTGACATAATTTCACTAAACTTTATAAGAGTAGAACATCAATTATTTACCTTCTAAAACTCTACCTATTCATTATACTAACATATAAGGTCTTAATTTTCACTACTAACAACCCTAAAGTACTTTAAAAACCTCTACTTATTAAAATCATACATGCATCATGGCTCTTACTATAATTATTATTAAAAATTTTACAGGTATTAGTGGCATAATTTCACTAAACTTTATAAGAGTAAAACATCAATTCTGCACCTTCTAAAACTCTACCTATTCATTATACTAACATATATGCTCTTAATTTTCACTACTAACACGTCAAAAGTAATCTAAAAATCTCTATTTACTAAAGTCACACATGCATCATGACTCCTTACTATAGTTTATTATTGAAATATTCACAGGTATTATTGGCATAACTTTAATAAACTTTATAAGAATAGAAAATCAATTCTGCACCTTCTATAAGATCTTAACTTTCATTACTAACACCTCAAAAGTACTTTTAAATAAAATAAAATCTCACAAACGTAAAATACAAAAATCATGTATGAAATCAAAGATAAATAATTCACAAATCAAGATACTTTTTAATTTTTAAAACTATTTTACATTTTTTTATTTTTTTTATCTTGAAGGTTTTTTGACATGTTAACAGTCAAAACTACGTCTTAATATATTGATACATTGATTGTAGAATTTTAGAAAGTGTAGAATTGGTTTTCTACTCATATAAGGTAAACTAAAATTATGGCAACAACAGTTACAAATTTTTAATAATAAGTCAAAGTAAAAAATTGTGATGCATGTGAAAGTTTGATAAAAAAAAAAAGAAAAAGAAAAAGGACTCGAAAACAACATGATGATGTGTCGTAAAATTGACCTCAAATTTTAAATTAGAAATCATATACAGCAAATCATGTATGAAATCAAAGAATAATTTATAAATTAAGATCTTTCAAAATTAGTTTACAAAGTGAAATGGCTTAATTTTTAAAATATTATATATTTTTCAGTCTTTATCTTAAAGTATTTTTAAGGTGTTAATAGTTAAAATTAAGTATTAATATGTGATACATTGATTAGTAGAGTTTTAGAAAGTACAAAATTGGTATTTTACTCATAAAAGGTAAACTAAAATTATGGCAACAATAGTTATGAATTTTTTGTAATAAATCATAGTAAATAATCATGATGCATGAATAATTTTAAAAATATGGGGGAAAAAAGAAAAAAGGACTAGAAAACAAACAAGATGATGTGTCACAAAATTAACCTCAAAATAACAAAATAAAATCTTCAAAGGTAATGATGAAAAACACAAACTTTACTAGCAATTAACTTTTTACTACGATTAATCTTAAACAAACTTTAAATATGATTACTAGCACTTAAACAAACTTTAAGTATGAAAAATATTAGTAATCGTTATAATGAATGTTGTAGCTTATAATTAAGGATGTAAAATTACTTTATACTCTTTATGAACCAAATGAAATTATTAGAACTTTGGCATTACTATAATCACCCTAATATATTATAAAATTATAACTTAATTTATAATCTAAAAAGCAAAAGTAAATGAACATAAAAAAAAATTAACCCTAAGTCATTGTAGCCCTTTTTATCCCAGTCTATACAATAAACTAGACGTGAATAAAATTTTTATTCATTTGACATATCTGTTACTCAATCACATAGTAATATAATAATTACTTAAAAAGAACCGTAAGATCGTTCTTTTAATATTGTCTTTAACTATCGTTTATAATCATACGATTTTTCAAAAATGTAATAAATGTGAAATCAGTTCGATATTTATTATTTTGGAACATATTTTTCATTTTTATGCTTTTTATGAGTTTCTTTTTGTTATGATGATACTTATATGTAAAATGCACGAATATGACATATTTTGAATTTGATGGTTCGCTTCACGTGAAAATATTAGATAGTCAGAACTTACTTTTTTCCCCCTTTTTACTTTCATTTTATAGGCATGTATTGAAAGGTCGGTTACCTTTCCTTAATGGGGAGTTACTCTAATTAGTGGGAGGTTACAGGTTTTAATGGGCAGTTATTGCTCATAATGAGATAGTGGGATAGTGGAAAGGTGGGCAAGTGCCACTCCCACTTCTCTAAGAATCAAGGAGCAGTTTTGATGCCACCTGACGGTGACAAGTGTCACCTTCCTATTGGTGGGTATTTTTTACCCATATCATTTGCCCCCCATTCCGTATTCTTTTGGGAGTAAGAATGCGAAATCAGGACGATTGTCGTAGCATCGAATTTTGGGCCCTTGTTTAACGGTCCTTCGTGTTTGAAAGTTTACCAGAAGTAAAGGTCTCGTCTACTCAATTGGCCGAGTAGAGGCCTTAACCGTGCTCGTCTACTCGGCTGGCCAAATAGAGTTAAAGAATCTCATCTACTGGCCTGCGCGAGCAAAGAGACAAGACTAATGTGCTCATTGCCTCGGCCCGGTGAGTAGAGTCTTAGGAGACTATTAATTAAGGCGCTTGTCTGCTCAGCTTGGCGAGCAATGAGATTGAGAGGCTTTAATGTGCTCGTCTGCTTGGCCTAGAGAGCAGAGGCACTCGTTCGCTCGTCTGCTCGGATTCACGAGCACACCGAGATCTCAGAGGGAGCTAGTATACTCGGCCGGGCGAGTAGAGGCAGAGGGGTCTAATGTGCTCGTCTGCTCGGCTTGGCGAGGAGAGGCTTAGACCTCGAATGGAGCTCATCTACTCGGCTAGAGCAGAGGCATGGGTCTAGTGCGCTCGTCTGCTCGGCAGAGGCTAAGACCAAAGGCACTCGTACACTTGGCTAGAGCAGAGACATGAGTCTAGTACGCTGGTCCACTTGGCAGAGGCTAAGACCAAAGGCGCTCGTATACTTGGCTAGAGTAGAGGCATTGGTCTAGTGCGCTCATCTTCTCGGCAGAGGCTAAGACCAAAGGCGTTTGTCTACTTGGCTAGAGTAGAGGCGTGGGTCTAATGCACTCATCTGTTCAGCAGAGGCTAAGACCAAAGTCACTCCTATGCTAGAGCAGAGGCATGGGTCTAGTGCGCTCGTCTGCTCGGCAGAGGCTAAGACCAAAGCACTCATATACTTGGCTAGAGCAGAGGCATGGGTCTAGTGCGCTCGTCTGCTCGGCAGAGGCTAAGACCAAAGACGCTCGTATACTCGTCTAGAGTAAAGGCATGGGTCTAGTGCGCTCGTCTGCTCGGGAGAGGCTAAGACCAAAGGCGCTAGTCTACTTGGCTAGAGCAGAGGCGAGGGTCTAATGTGCTCGTCTGCTCGGCAGAGGCTAAGACCAAAGGCGCTCGTAGGCTAGAGCAGAGGCATGGGTCTAGTGCGCTCGTCAGCTCGGTAGAGGCTAAGACCAAAGGCACTTGTATACTCGACTAGAGCAGACACGTGTCTTCATGGGCTCGTCTACTCAGCTGGGAGAGCAGAGGCCTTTATGGACTCGTCTACTCGGTCGGGAGAGTAGAGAAATTATGGACTTGTCTACTCGGCCGGAAGAGTAGAGACCTTCATGGGATCGTCTACTCGGTCGGGAGAGTAGAGGCCCTCATGGGGTCGTTTACTAGGCTGGGAGAGTATAGGCCTTCATGGACTCGTCTGCTCGGCTGAGAAAGTAGAGGCCTTTATGGACTCGTCTACTCGGCTGGGAGAGTCGAGGAGTTTTGAGCTCGTCTACTGGGTCGGGAGAATAGAGGAATTACGAGCTCAACAGGGAGAGTAGAGACCTTCATGGGCTCATCCACTTGGCCGGGAGAGTAGAGGCCTTTATGGGCTCGTCTACTCGGCCGAGAGAGTAGAGGAGTTATGGACTCGTCTACTCGGCTGGGAAAGTAGAGGCCTTCACAGGCTAGTCTACTCGGCTGGGAGAATAGAGGCCTTTATGGACTCATCTACTCTGCTGGGAGAGTAGAGCAGTTAAGGACTCGTCTACTCGACCGGGAGAGCAGAGACCTTCATGGGCTCATTTACTCGGCCAGGAGAGTAGATAAGTTATGAGCTTGTCTACTCCGTCGAGAGAGTAAAGACCTTCATGGGCTCGTCTACTCGGCCGACAAAGTAGAGGCCTTCATGGGCTCGTCTACTCGATCGAGAAAGTAGAGGAGTTATGGACTCGTCTACTCTACTGAGAGAGTAGATGCCTTCATGCGCTCGTCTACTCGGCTGGGAGAGTATAGGCCTTTATGGACTCGGCTACTCGTCTGGGAGAGTAGAGGCCTTTATGGGCTCGTCTACTCAATCTGGATAGTAGAGACCTTCATGGGCTCGTCTACTCGCCAGGGACAGCAAAGGCCTTCATGGGCTCGTTTACTCAGCCTGGAGAGTAAAGGAGTGATAGACTCGTCTACTCGGTCTGGAGAGTAGAGGAGTTATGGACTTGTTTACTCGGCCAGGAGAGTAGAGACCTTCATGGGATCGTTTACTCGGTCGGGAAAGTAGAGGCCTTCATGGGGTCGTCTACTCGGCCGGGGAGAGAGACCTTCATGGAATCGTCTACTCAGCCGGGAGAGTAGAGGCCTTCATGGGGTCGTCTACTCGGCTGGGAGAGTAGAGGCCTTCATGGGGTCATCTACTCAGCGGGGAGAGTAGAGGAGTTATGGACTCGTCTGCTCGGCTGGGAGAGTAGAGGAGTTATGTGCTCGTCTACTCGGTCGAGAGAATAGAGACCTTCATGGACTCGTCTACTCAGCCGGGAGAGCATAGGCAGTAGAGGCCTTCATGGGCTATTCTACTCAGCCAGAATAGTAGAGGAGTTATGGACTCGTCTACTCGGTTGGGAAAGTAGAGGAGTTATGAGCTCGTCTACTCGGTCGGGAGAGTAAAGACCTTCATGGACTCGTCTACTCGGTCGGAAGAGTCTAGGCCTTCATGGGCTCATCTACTCGGCTGGGATAGTAGAGGGCTTCATGGGCTCGTCTACTCGGCCAAGAGAGTAGAAGAGTTATGAGTTCGTCTACTCGGCCAAGAGAGTAGAGACCTTCATGGGCTCATCTACTCGGTTGGGAAAGTAGAGGCCTTCATGGGCTCGTCTACTCGACCGAGAGAGTAGAGGAGTTATGGACTCATCTACTCGACTGGGAGAGTAGAGGCCTTTATGGGCTCGTCTACACGGCTGGGAGAGTAGAGGCCTTCATGGGCTCGTCTACTCGGCTGGGAGAGTAGAGGAGTTATGAACTCGTCTACTCAGCCGGGGATAGTAGAGGCCTTTATGGACTTGTCTACTCGGCTGGAGAGTAGAGGACTTATGGACTCGTTTACTCGATTGGGAGAGTAGAGACCTTCATGGGTTAGTCTACTCGGCAGGGAGAGTAGAGGAGTTACAAGCTCGTCTACTCGGTAGGGAGAGTAGAGGAGTTATGAGCTCGTCTACTCGACCGGGAGAGTAGAGACCTTTATGGGCTCGTCTACTCGGCCGGGAAAGTACATGCCTTTATGGGGTCGTCTACTCTGTCAGGAGAGTAGAGGCTTTCATGGGCTCGTTCATTCGGTCAGGAGAGTAGAGAGCTTCATGGACTAGTCTATTCGGCTAGGAGAGTAGAGAGCTTCATGGTCTCGTCTACTCGGCCGGGAGAGTAAAGGCCATGTTGGTCTAAATGCGCTCGTCTACTCGGTTGGGTGAGCAAAGGCTTTATCCACGAGGTATTATAACTACTCAATTTTATTGTTGTTTTCATCAAGGGATACAAAGGTTAACTTACCTCATGTATTGCTGATTGATTGTCACCACGTGTTGTTTGTCCCAACAGTCGTGAGATCTTGGCTATTGGATCACAATAATATCTATATATAAGGAAAAATTATTTTATTTCTCTTCACTTTATTTTTGAGTAGGAGAGACTTCGAGAGGTCTAAAGGAGCTCGTCTACTCTGTCTAGCGAAGTAGTTAGGCGACTCTTTATGGAGATGAGCATGGGTACTAGGCTAGACCAACGCAAATGTTCTTAGTGAAGGTGTGCTGAATGATAACTGGCGATATGATGCTAAGCTTCTTAAAGTGTCGATTCTGAAAGTGGCTAGAGCATGGTTGCAGTACTAACAAGTGAGCCTCGTAATATCTCTTCTTAGGCCATTTATTTCTGGAATGACGACTCTCGTAATATCTCTTAGGCAGTTTATTTCTAGAATGACGACACTTTTGGTTATTTAGAAAATGTGATGTGGCTATTGCAACGGTTCTTTTGGTCATTCTCGTGATGCACAAGGCGAGATTATTTTTGAATTCGCCATTAGGGTGACCTTGGACGTTGGTTGCAAAAGCTCCCAGCGTGATGAGGAGGAGGTTACTGCATATGTTGCCATTAATAAGTGGTGGTTTGTAGTGCTCGACACATTCGAGAGGGACGACTGACCAAGGCTTGATAGATTCTTACATGGCATGAGTGGTGACGAGCAGGTCGTGCTGCTCAACCATTGTATGAGGGGGAGAACAGGCTTTGTGCAAGAATAAAAGCTCTCATATATGTGTAGCCCCTTGAATAATAAGGCATTGATGCAAAGATGGCTTCTTAGTCACTGTGTAGGGCATGTTCTTAAAAAGAATCGTCGTTTGCCAGCTCAGTGAGAAGTAGATAGAGCTAGGTAGTGTGGTCTATGTGCTCGGCTGCATGAGCAGGTAAAGTTAGAGGACCATGGTTTGTCCAAGCAAATAGCAGATGTGGAGTCCATCAGAGCAAAAGGCCACTGGATGACTAACAAAGACGTTGCAGCATTTGCAATACGTTGTGCAGCGATGTGCAACTGCTTGCGGTAAGTGAGAATACGGGCACGAGATCTCAAATTCGCCAAACATACTAGCAAAGCTATAAGCATAGGCTGTGACACTCTCATGGTTATCAGATTAGTGGTAACTTACACAAGTCAGCACATGACCTTTAGAAGGCATGATGTTGCTTTTGAAGCTCTTAGCGTAACTAAAGCCACAAGGGCTGTAAATTTGCTTCAAAATATAGCAAGAGAGCGCATGAGCTGATAAAGGCAACTACTCAATATATTTTAGCACTAATCTGATAGTAATAGCTCTATCGGTTACATAGTTGAGATGTGTCGTAGTACATGATCTAAGCGAGGCATAAAAAATTATTTGCACTCGGATGGACTGAAGGTACTTAGAGCAATTGAAGCAACTGGGTGATACCAGACCAAATAGGTCTACATAAATAAAGGCGCATGAAATGCAACGTATATAAAGCTTACTGGCTCCTACAATTGTCTATTTTGTGGCCAAAAATTGACCTGGACCGAACGAGCATCGATTGGGACCAAACAAGCACACGAGCACCCAGAGGGGGCTCCGGCTGGGAGTCTCCGATGCTTAAGTCAGTAAGCAATTTTGAGAGAGTATCTGAAAATATTAGATAGTCAGAACTTACCTTTTTCTCCCTTTTTACTTCCATTTTATAGGCATGTATTGAAGGGTTGGTTACCTTTCCTTAATGAGGAGTTACTCTAATTAGTGGGAGGTTACAGGTTTTAATGGGCAGTTATTGCTCATAATGAGATAGTGAGATAGTGGAAAGGTGGGCAAGTGCCACTCCCACTTCTCTAAGAATCAAGGAGCAGTTTTGATGCCACCTGACGATGACAAGTGTCACCTTGTTATTGGTGGGTATTTTTTACCCATATCACTTATATTTCTATTATTTTCAAATCATATGTCAAATCAGAAGTACCAAAAGTTACAAAAAGGAAAGGAAAAGAAAATTGATTTCTAGCAAAGTACGACCATGATGACAAAAAATAAGAATAACACCATTTGATACTGAGAAGGTGCATAAAAAAAACCCCAACGATGAACTAACTTAGTAATAAGGTCCAGGCATCTTCCAGAGTCCATCTTTTGACTGATCAGTTGCCTCTGGAGAATTCCTTAGCCCGCTTGGGTTGCTGCTCTAGCTATCCAAAGAGTAGATTGTGCTTTTGCCCATTTGGTAGCCGCCATCGAAAGCAAGGGTAATTGTGATATAGCTAAAATTACATTCCCAACTGAGAGGTGACACATGGCAGAGCTGACTCATGATCGGCCAAGTCAGATACGGATTTGATACGGATTTGGTGGTTACCATATCGGAACGACAAGGATTCTAAAAGGATCCTGATTAGATCTTGACATGATCCTTATGGATCCTAAAATAATTTTAACAGATTTAGCCCAAGGCCCAGCCGTCAAGACTCCTACTCCTTCCAGCGGTCTTCCACGTAGCCAAAAGAATTGAGGCTATAGCTTTTATGGAAGCAAAGAAAAAATAAAAAGCCATGTTGTAGAGTAATAACGGTTAGTGTGTAGAAGACCAAAAGGGACGATGTATTTTGGAAGAAAAAAGGGCTAAAGACCTGAGGGTGTTGGATCTAATTTCTCTCCATATTATCCTTTTAATTTGTGAATGAAGAAAGTAAATTGGTCACCTTTTGTCTTTATTAATATGGTATCACATCCACAACGGTCTTTTGTGGATATTATGGTGTTAATTTTTTTGGTCACTATGGTGGCAAAAGAAATTTATGAAATGGATATTTGATTTGAGAATTGATTTTCCCGAATTATGTAAGAGTAAGGAGTGTCCTCTCGTTGAATCTTAAATTGTGTGAGTTGTGGGATGTTTGGCAGTGAAGGACCACATAGTAGCTTGCGGAAAGGAGTTCAACGAAGGAAAGAAAAGTAAAAGGCACTTCAAGTGTTGTAGAAGCCGTCCATCAAATCATATGGATGCGCATAGAAAATTCAAGATTTGGAAGTTATGTTTGGCATATGGTCGAGATCATTGCTTCCAACTATGGATGTGTCTTATTACCCACAGAGTATCGGGTACAAAGTTAGGAGAAAAATGGATTCACAACTGAAGATTTTGAAAATTATGCCGAAGAAACTCCAATGGAAAATGAAAACAAGTTTCACGCTTTTAAAGCTACTGGAATAAAGGAGACAAAGGTTGAAGAGGAGTTCAAGACAGCCAATGATGACAAAGAGTTGACAAAGGGAGAAGAACAATTTGAGGATATGGAGAGAATATTGTGGGTAAAGCAATCAGTGCAATTGCTGAAGAAAGACAGAAGAGGGAGAACACAAATGCTGACGACAATGCTCAAAAATGAAAATAGAGGATAAGAGCATTGACAAATAGACAAAAGTTCACGGAAGTCAAGAGACAAATAGCACATATTTAGCTTTTATTTTTCCTTTAAGAGAAGAAAATGTGTTTTGAGTCGTTTCTATTATTTTGACTCACAAAATGCAAAGAACAATTTAGTAATTATTTTTTCATAGCTAAAAGTGATGAAGCGGTGCCACAAAGATATGTTGTTCCAGATGATATTTTGACAAGTTATGCCAAAGGAAATTATTGTGACAAGTTGGTCATACTTGTCGAGGAAAATAATTTTGGAAAAAACAACAAAAAATTATTATTAACGTAACGTGGAAATTTGTTGAGTGATAGAGGATGTTCTTTGATCCGGAAAATTTGGAGGAAATGTCTCAAGATAATGTTCAAGGTTCAATCCCCACATATATAAGTGTTGAAGAAATTTGATAAGTTCGATACGAAGATGATCCAAGTTCTTTATATATCAGTGGCTATGGAAATTGTTGATGTCGTTGACACGGAAGACGAAGTAACTGTTGAGACTTTTGCCAAGCCCCTCAGTGATCAAGACTACTTAAAGATATGAATCAAGTTTAAAAGGGGGTGTTGAAAATTTTAAATTGATTTATTTTATTTTGTGTTATGAAGTGGTGCATTAGTGTTATGTGTTAATGAAAGTAGTAGCTATTGCATACGTGAAACATTGTGTTAATGAACATATTATTTCGCACCTTGAAGTTACAATAGAAGACCATAACATGTTTGTTCTTCTGTCATTTTTGTGAAGTATAAGATAATGAGACATGACAATGTAAGGAGACACAGTAGAATGGAAGTATTCTTTTAATATACTCTTGGTTGCCTCCTTGATTTTCGTGAGTGTTGAAAGTAAACGTACTGACCCTGCAAGAACCCCGACTCTGGTTCAAAACAGAAGTTCAAACAAAGGTGTTGGCTGAAATCTAAGACAGAAGTTCGAACAAAGGTGACACTAAAAGTATCAGCAACAAGGCCTTGACATATAGAGATGGTAAGCAATTCCATCTGAAACAAAATGTCATACCCTTAAGCAGACATTTTGAAAAATAAACAGCAAGTTGTCGAGATGGTACAGCATATATGTCCTGAAAAGACAAAACAATTCCATAAATGTAGCAGTAATAATAACACAAGCTGTCATTCAAAAGCTTCAAGTGCTAAGGTAAAGATTGCAGAACTCAATTCGGGTTAAGATTGCACAACTTTGATAAATACAAGCTATTCCATCTGAAACAATGTACTGCCCTCTACACAGACTCGATGGAGAAGGTAAACAGCATGTCATGCCGGTAGGTATCGCCGGAACGAATAATCTGCGAAGGGAAGTTTGGATGGTTCACCGAGTCAGGAAAACCTTGACTCTCCAAACACAAACCAGCATGAGCTTGGTAAGTGATTCCACCTTTGCCGCCCTTCACGGCCCTGCCAAAGTTAGCAGTATAGAACTGCATACCGGGTGCGTCCGTCAATAGCTCCATCTTGATTCCAGTATTGCCATTGTACACAACGGCTGCCCTGTTTCCCTCAAGAACATAATTGATATCGTAGCCCGAATTGTTAAGCTTGCTCATCTGGCTTCCTACGGTGTGTGGCTGAAGGAAATCATAAGGTGTACCCACAACGGATTCAATTCTGCCAGTGGGGATGTTGTTTTCGTCCTTAGGCGTGATGCGTGAGGAGAAAATCTGGACCTCGTTTGACAGAATGTTTCCGCTGTTGTGGCCGCCGAGGTTCCAGTAGGTGTGCTGGGCTAGACTGACTGGAGTGGCCTTGGTCAATGCTTCGGCTCTCATGCTTACACTAAGCTGGTACGGTCCCAATCCAGTGACGGTATAGGTTACGCTGACAAGAAGCTCACCGGGAAATCCTGCGTTTGACAAACGGAAAAACGTGTTGTGATGTTTCCCTCTATAGCATTACAAAGTTGCCAACTTTTGATGAGCGATTGTAACTTACGGTTCAAAGTCATCGAATTAAAAAGTTATCACCATTAGTTTAAAACTGAATTAATATTTATAAAGTTCGCTTTTTGCAACACACTGCTTAAGTACTGGCTGACATCTGTTCTCCTAGCAGTATATATATACAAGTTTTAACAGCAGCTTTCATCATGATTGTTGCTGAAGCTTCCGATTGTATCTTTAGCAACACTTCCAGCAGATCTTCGCTAAAATATGTCAACATGTAGTAAAAATCGGATGTACGGCTTTTGGGTACGAAAGTGTACTTCTTAAATCGGAACCTTTGATTTAACTGAACAATAGCGACGGACGATAATCATTTGACCAATTTTGGTTATCCTCCTTAGCTCTAGCTGACCAGATACAAAGACATTACGGCATGCATTCAAAGTTTTTGACTACCAGGTGTTTTGGAGCATAAAGCATGCATACCCTCTTCGCCATCAGGGCTATGGTAAGTGAAGGTAATGAATGTAGATGTATCAGCCTCCCTTTGCTCTGTCACCTTCCAAGCAACTTCGCTGAGCCCTCCTCGCCCACCTAAACATTTTCGGAACCAAAAGAAAGCCTTAGAAATTTTCATTCAACAGCCATCATGCAAAACATCATGCAAAACAGAACTTAGATACCATGAAGAGTGGCATTTTTAGCATTGGCGTTCAGCTTATATTTGATTCCGTCTAATGTGAATTGAGCTCCAGCAATCAGGTTTGCTACCCGTCCGACAATGGAGCCGAAGTAGGACGAATCATGCTGCATATCAAATCGATCATATGATAAGTTTTCAAATATGGACCGCTCAATGGCATTTGATGGTGCAAGTTTAGTCGGATATATGACAATATCTGTCAGCTTTTGTTGTGCTATCTATTAGGTCATCAAAATCCATCATGCATGTTTTTGCCCCTAACTCAGAATCAGAACCAATAAAAAATCTGGCATAAATCGATGGTGCAATCCTACAAAACTAGAGACTTGCTGAGCGGTATACACTCTAACTTTCCGGAAAAAAATTGCTGCTCTTTTAAGAATGAAAAGTCTCACCTTGTAGGTCTCAATTGAATCGTACCCAAGAGCAATATCTGTCAACTTTCCTGGAAGAACAATACAAAGTCCATTTTGGAAGATATATCCAATTAAAGTGAAAGGATATATAAGACCAGCAGGAACATACCATTTTTGTCAGGGAGAACAACAGAGATGATGCTTGCCCCCCAGTTGGTTAACCTGATAGAGAAATCCCCTTTCTTGAGCTCATAGACCCCAACCTCTTCCCCACGCACTAAACAACCGCTGACAATCACCACAGAGGCAACAAGGATGAAACGAAACAACATATAGATCTTAGACATCGTTTATTTGTTTCCAGAAAACAATACAAAACTCGATCCTTTTATATGTATGAATATAATGGATGAGTTATAGCTGTTTTCTTCTGTTTCAAGAAATTCCTGAAAGGGTCAGGGCCTCGTGGGTGGTTGTCTCTCCAGTTTTCAGAACATGTTGGAAGGGATTAGGACCTAAGGGTTCCTATCCCCGAGTTGTTCTTCAATTTATACACACAAACCAACACCTGATGCTTTGGTTGGTTTGACTCGGTAAACCATTCATGCATAAGCCACAGGTTGCACGGACAAATCTTGGACGGTCATTCTTTGATTTCCCACATTTTTTGCCAACTCATGCTATTACTTTCTTTTTCTTTTTGGCAAATAGCCATCGCTCGTTTTCTATGTGTCCCTAAACTAAAAGAATTAGACTAAATTCTTAAAAGGAATTTAAAAAAAAAACAGATTTTGACTGCAGCCTAGGTCGCAACGAGATGGTTGCAGCTCTTCATGAAACACAATCGATGACATTTTTCCTAACATGTACATTAAACAACAATTTGTAGCAACAATTTTATAGCATCACTTGATATTTATCGAGAAAGATATTTAGCAATAGTTAACTATTGATAAATTAGTAATTGTAGTCATCTGCTTAGTACCGAGTTGTAGTAAAAAAACTCCTTTTGTAAAATATATTCTGGCATGATATGTCGCAAACTTGCTAAAGATATTTGTAACAACAGGCGTAGCATATATTGCAATGCTTGCCTTACGCAAGCCATGACATCATATGGGATGTATGGTTCAGGTAAAATAGCAAGATTTTTCATCGTTAAATGTAGTTCTATAAGGTACTTTCGGGTCTAGCCTAGTGACCTTAACTGCGCTCTTGCAGTTCGTCGCTAAAAAGATCTATATAGCAAGAAAAACCTAAATATGTCGCCATAAAAAAGCACTGAATAATGTTAAGAGCCCATCCCCAACCTAGGTTAGGAAGGGCTTCATTTTTTTAGTCCATCTAGAGCAGTTTACCGACTACGTGGAGGTTCAGATCACATTATTTAAAAACCAAAATGTAGCTAGCGCACCGGATTATCTAGTGCACTATGCACTTTTAGCAAAGTATCCTTACAGTATTTTTTCAAATATTTTTTAGAAGCATTAAAAAGTACTCCTTATCTAAAAGCTATTAGTAGTCAAGTGATTGGAGAACGTGTTGTAAAAAATAAAAGAAAAGAAAGATAGCCTGAGTTGAATGCTAGGCATTCTGTCCTTAAGACAATATTTGTCCCCTACGTAACTTGCTTAAGATTACAGCAAATCTATCTCTTAAGATAAAACATGCGAAATAACTATGTTGATCACAACAAAAGCAATCAACAAACAGAAATTTAAGAAAGAGGAATATTACAAAACGAAGTGAGAAATGCACTGTCATCAGCCTCCATTATAAAGCGTTAACAAGTGCCTTGGGCAGGTGCAATCAGTTATGACAGTTAAACAACTTTGCAGGTGTCATTTAATAGCCACAATCTGACATACACAATGAAAAAGTGCTTTTTGAACTAATAGACACCAAGAACATGTATTATTTGAATTTAAACAGAACATAAAATTATGTTCAAATTCAACACAACAATCACACCGTTTCAGTACAAATTTCTAGTTCACCAAGATGAATTTGTCACAAAAAGTTAAGGGTAGACTCAGGGCGAGGGCTCCTAACGACGATGTGCACGTGCAAAATGCAAAATGCGCCTAAAAGCGCCAATAGCGCCTTTACGCCCTCGCCAGCATTGCGGCAACCAACGCGCGTGTGCGGTGCGGCGCACCGCACGTTTATGAATGCATGGTCATGCATACTTTGTGTTTTTTGAACAATAAGGTATGTCACATGGCTATTTAAATACCCTTAATCTTTCCATTTCTCAAGCAATTTGGAAACCATCATTACAAGAAATAAGGTCTTTGGCGACGGGGAAATCCAATGCCAAAAGATTACATTCTGTCGCTAAAAGTCCTTCGTATAAAAGCCCGTCATTAAAAGTTTTGCGATGGAATTTCAAAAATTCGTCGCTTAATATTGGACTTTCAGAGAAGGGATTCTTTATACATTAGCGATAAAATTTCCGTCGCTAATTGTATTTACGTATTTTAATTAATTTTTTTTTAAAAAAAATAATTTATTCAGTAAATATTTAGTGATGGAATAAACTTTTAAACGACGGAGAGTCCGTCACTAAATAATCTTCTTAACGACTGAATAACCCGTCGTTAAAAGTCTAGTTTTTAGGAAAACTTTTAGCGACGGAATTAATCCTTCGCTTAAGTCAATTCTTTTTTAAAATAATTTTTTTTCTTTTTTTTATTGCCCAAACCTGTAATAAAAAAATCAAGTCTCAACAACAAGGCACAATCCCCAAATGCACATTAGGGTTAAATAATTGTTGATCAATCAGCAATTATTTAACCCTACAACAGACACAAAACAATTGTATATAACTTTAAAAAATATTTACTATAATGAAATATAATTACTGGACACCGTGTCGGACAACTTTATAAAAAGTGTCGGACACCTCTCGACGAAGTGTCGAACACCTATCGAAGAAGTGGCAGACAACTCTTGAAGAAGTGTCCACAAGTATAAAGCCAATCAGTATTGGTGTCGATGGGAGCCAATCAGTATTGGTGTCGATGGGACGTGGTATTCGTGACCTACCGCCACCTTGACACCTCACTGACACATCCAGACAAGTGTTCGACACTTCTCAGCGGTGTCCATAGATATTAATTTAATTTCTAACGGACACCGTGTCGGACACCTCTCGAAGAAGTGTCAGACACATCTCGAAGAAGTTTCGGACAACTCTCGAAGAAGTGTCCACAAGTATAAAGCCAATTGGTGTCGATCAAACACGGTATCCGTGTACGTGCTACCTAACACATATCACAATCCAATTGGGTCTCATCTTCTATTAACAATCTCAATTCTCAATGCACAGTCAACAAAATTATATAAAAAATGAAAATTGATATAACGAAGTCTAATAATTAGAACTAAATCACAGATATCCTAGAAAGCACCGACACCTCACATAAGTCAAGGTATGGTGTCCAAGACCTACCGACACCTCGCACCTCACCGACACCTCCGAACACGTGTCTGACACCTCTCAGCAGTGTCCATAGATGTTGTTTTAATTTCTAATTACCGGACACTGTGTCAGACAACACTTGAAGAAGTGTTCACAATTATTTCGCAAATCGATGTCGGTGTCGATCGGACGCGGTGTCCGTGTCTGTGTTACCTAATAGATATCTTAATCCAATTGGGTCACATCCTCTGTCAACAATCTCAATTCATAATTCTCAAATGCTCAATGTATAGTTAACAAAACGATATAAATAATGAAATTTGATATAAAGAAGTCTAACAATTAGAACTATCGATTACAAAGCAGATAGAGAACTATGCACAGTTAAGCAGATTAGCATCAAATAATTTTGATTTTTATTCTTTTATCAGAAGTCTTGGTCTTTTAATTTTCAAAGTTCTACAAAAAGTTATAACTTACCGTATTTCTAATAAACTACGATATTCAATCTGACACTGCCATTTGGAAAAAAGTTTAGAACTGAACGGTTGTAGGTTTTCCTAAAAGTGTATACACTGAACAATTTCAGTAGGATAAGGTTTTCCTAAAAGTTTTGGATAAAAATAATCTAATTCGGTACCCTAATTAAATTGGAAACTTCTCAATATTGATAAATAATTCAATGCTCTTCGAGATTAAGGAAAAATCTCAATATTTAGATCCCATAAAAATAACAGGGGCCGCTTGTTTGCACTTTGCCTAAATTAGTCTATAAAAGGCTTTTAAAAATCACAACAGCGGTTGCTAGCTTGGATTTTTTTTTTAGCGAAGCTTACGAATACTATTCATGAATCACACACTATATTACGCCTAATAATCACACACCTCTGTTCTCCACTACTGCCGAAGCACCCAAGCTTTTTTCTTTTTACTCAACACAAGCTGCTACACATCAAAAACACTCTTTGAAATTATATTCATAAACTAAACTACACCCAAACTCATACAAACACATTAGATACATAATTTATCACCTAATTCTTCTACCCACTATCCCTTGAACCAAGAATATTAATGCATATCTTCCTTCCCTACCAACCAGCCGATCCTATACACAAAATTCCAACCTCTACATGTTATAACATGGATACATGTATATACTACATCATGCATACATCCATATCCATATATATCTCCCACGCCCCCTTCCGTGAGGCAGTGGGTCTCCCTTTCTGTCTTTTTTTTTCCTTGTCAACACATTCACGCACCCCACATACACACATGTTTACCTAATTACACACAATCACAAAATCCATATAGGTATGCATTCACCTTCATTATATTTCCTAAGCACCATCACAGTCACTGCCCCTAGTTCGGATTAGCAGGCAACGTTCAACAACACATACAAAAGAGAAACTAAACTAGCAGCAAGCTTGTAGTTAAAACTACCCCTAGTGCATTACCAAGTCGACGAATTCATGGGCTTTTTCATAGGACGACAACTCGTTGGGACTAGTTTTCAATGGCTTAAGCTCATGGATCAGTGATCATAACAGTTAAATAAAGGAAAAGCAAGAGTAAAAGGTAATCTAGAATGCTCTAATGTAGCAATAGGGACCAGTGTCCACCAATTTATTATGCCAGAAGCGAAAGAGGAAATATAAGGAACACTCCATAAGAGGAAAACAAGGGTTACTTCAAGCTTTCCTTTCCTTTTTTACGTAAAATTCTGGATAGCCAAGATCCTACCCCATTTGCATATGAGCAATTTTTGGATCTCTAGAATATGACTACTTAATCTGTGTCATTTATATCAGAGCAATTAGAAACGAGGTAGCCATCATATTAAATCAGCAACAACGAACACTTGCAACCAGATCTAACACAACAACAAGATTGCTTTCGTTATAAACCAAGCAACTACATATATTTAGCTTGCGGCATAACATTCTAAGCATTCAATGATTATCCAAAAAGTAATTCCCAGTTCCATACAAGTTGAAAGAAGCAATTCACAAGCTTATAGATTCAAAATCAAGCACATATGCACAAAATTTGTAGGGAAGAAAAAATAATTAGGTTTAGTGGACTTACCTTGTACTAAAGAAGACAGGCAATAGACAGCGGCAGTGAAGGGCGGTGGCGTTGGTGGAGGGCGGCGGTGGAGGGCTTTTCACGTGGCCACAGTAGAGGGGGATCGCCGGAGCTGAGAACAACGGCGCAGCGGTGGTGATTTTCAGAGAGAGAAACAAGAGAGAGAAAGAAGCAGATCTGGGTGTTTTAATCGAGGACTTTTAGCGATGGATATACCTGTCGCTAAAAGTCCGTTGGTGAATGACGACATTTACCGACGAAAATTTTAGCGACGGTACCATTCCGTCACTCAAACAATTTAATAAAACCCTGGAAAAAAATTAAATTTGTAAAAAAGTTTTAGCGACGGGACCTGCGTCGCTAAAAGACCGCAGCAAAAAAGCTGTCGGCAAAAACTTTTACCGACAGTTCATTTAGTCGGTAATATTATTTAACAATGGACTTTTACCGATGGAATCTTCTGTCGGGAAATATCCATTTGCCGACGAAATATCTTCCTTTGTTAAAAATCCGTCGCTAAAGGCGTATTTTCTTGTAGTGCATGTTAATGACCCTTTTCAAACCTTATTAAATGTTCAACTTTGAGACAGTATATCTCTCTAACTAATCAATGAAATTGATTGATTCTTTTTGGATATTAGACCTTGTAGTACAGGATTTGAAAGTTCAGGGTGCAATTATTGAAAAATCTCCAAAAATTTCTCCCAATTTTTAAAAATTGAATTTTATCACTTTTTCTTATTTAGACAATGTACCTCTCTCTATCCTTTGGTAGGTCCTACTAAAATAAAATACTAAAATAAAAATTTCTTTCAACTTGAACCTTTACCAGATAACAATGAAGTCAATCAAAATTCAGAGTAGCCTTAACCTTGAACTAAGAATCCTTGGTGATTAATCATCATTACTCTGTGTAGAACTCTTAACCAAATTTTCAAATACCTACACATTTACAGCCTTGTGCTACATCTCAAGATTTTCATGAGTACCACAGAGACAAGCTCAAGTCTTGTAGAAGTGACCTCACTTCGAGTACTTTTATAGGTAAATCTAGTAAGGTACGCTTGTATAACTTGCACTCTCCTTTAAGGACATGAATTTATTACGGGAATAATTTTCACCCTCCTCTTATTCTCTGTATAAGTATGCACTACCGTGAGGTGACATGAAGATTAAAATCTTCATCTTTTAGTGAATATTTCATTATAATACATCGTGTTTTTCCATTGACAAAATACTAGAAGTTGCTCTAGTCTCTAGTTAGTTCTCACGTGCATGTTACCTCTTTTATTTCATGAACTTCAAATCCATCTCCTTGGAAATCTTCCACATTATATCCCCTCCTAGGCCTTCTGTAAAGGGATCTGCCAGATTCCCTTTGGGCTTCACTAGCTAATAGTAACAACTCTTTTGCTCGGTTTTTCTCTCACATAGCTATGTCTAAGACTTATATATCTAAAATTTTCATTATAAATAGGCTTATATATATCTAAAATTCCCATTATAAACCTTACTGTAGCAATGCCTCGTTATTTCATAATACAGAAGTAGCAAGCATTGCATAGGCAATAGAGGAATCTCTATTAAATGGTCTATAAGCCAATCCACCTTCTTAACAGCCATTGCCAAAGCAATGAATTTGGACTCAATAGTAGAATGTGAAATCAAAGTTTGCTTCTTTGAACCCCAAGAAATAGCACCTCCACCTATGGTAAAAATCAACCTTTTGTAGATTTTGTTTCATCTAAGTCGATGATCTAGTTTGCATATGTGTACTCTTCTAATACGATAAAAATTCCTTGTAAGTTAATGCAAATTCCATTATGCCTTTAAGTTACTTAAACACCCTAAATACCGCATTTCAATGGACTTGTCTGGGGTTATGAGTAAACCTACTCAAAACACCAACCATAAAGGCTATTGTCTGATCGACGACATTGCATGACATTTATCAAACTGCCAATTGCACTAGAATACTTTCTGAAACATATTTCCCTTCATTTACCCTTAATTTGATAGAAGGGTCTTATGAGGTACTAATAGAGGCATAGTTCTCGTGATTAAATTTCTTTAGTATTTTCTCAATATAATGAGACTGTGACAAAGAAATGGAATCCGAGGATCTAGTTATTTTCATTCCCAAAATTACATTAACTTCCATCATATCCTTCATATCAAAAGATGAAAATAGAAATGAATTGGTTTCCAACACAATATCCTAATCAGTACCAAACTTTAACATATCATCAACGTACAAGCATATTATCATATCTCGTCCAACATTCAAATTTAGAGTAAACGCATTATCACATTCATTTATTCTAAATCTTTAAGAAATAACGACTTGGTAAAATCATTCTCCCTACTTAAGAGCTTGTTTTAAGCCATAAAAAAATTTTGATAAGCTTATAATCCTTCGTTTTCCTTCAGTACAAAACATTTTGATTGTTCCCTGTACACTTCATCATCTAAAACACCATTTAGTAAGGCAGTCTTGACATTCATTTGGTGTATAATCAGTTTATTAAGAGATGATAAATCAAATAATAATCTTATTGTTCTAAGTCTAGCAACCAGAGTATAGGTGTCAGAGTAGTCAATTTCTTCCTTTTATTTAAAACCCTTGGTTACAAGTCTTGCTTTATATTTTTTTACAAATTCGTCAGGCTTAAGCTTTCGTTTAAAGATCCATTTGCAGTCTATTGGTTTAAACCCTGGTGGCGAATCAGTGAACAGTCAAATTTGGTTTGACATCATTGAATCCGTTTTATCATTTATAGCTTCTTGTCATAGGGCAGAATCTCGAGAAGATATGGCTTCTCGATAAAGAAGGTCATCTACATTATAGATATAAAAGGAATCATCTCCATATCTATATCCTTCAACTATAAATTGGCAAAAATCTGGACCATAGGACTTTTCTATTCTTGCTCTCTTACTTCTCCTTAGTTCACCACCTTCCCCCATTTCTGGAGTAGGATGAACTTGATCCTTATTGATTGTGTCTTCATCTTCCCATTTTCTAGAGAAAGAATTCTACATCTCTAGATTTTAAAATAATATTATAGCTAACGGTTTCTGTTGATTCCATGGTTAGAAGTCTATAAGCCTTGCTATATTGAGCATAGCCTATAAAGACATATTCAATTGAATTTTCCCCCAATTTGGATCTTTTTGGATCAATTAGCCTTACTAATGCCCTACATCCCCATACCTTAAGTTGTCCAAGAAAAAATTCTCTTTTTTAATATCTCTTAGGGTGTGATGTTAGTAACCTTGTGGAGTAGACGATTAAGTATATATGCAGAAGTCATGAGTGCTTCGCCCTATAAATTATTAGGCAAATCAGAGCTAAGCAATAATGTATCAATCATTTCTTGAAAGGTCCTATTTTTTTTTTCTCTCGGCCACACCATTAGGTTGGGGACTATAAGGAGTAGTAATTAACTTGGTGAATGGTACCCAAGTTTCAAATAAATCATAAAATGAGAGGAATTCACCTCCCTTATCTGGGAAAGCTTAAGCCACTCTTTTCTACCTCCTAGCCACTCAAAAATCCTTCTTGAAGTGCCTACTTTTTGCACACTTCCAACAGACCTTCTTAGGCTTTTCTCGCCCTTTGTTTGAAGTAGAACCTTGACCATCAAGCTTACGCTTAGAACTACTAGAAGAACCATGATCTTTGACAAGAGCCTTGAAAGACATCTGATCTTCCAAGTTGAGAGAATTCTCTTCAACGTGGATGTACTTGACCAACTCTTGCATGATCATGTCAACTTTATTTTGTTTTAACTCTTTACGACATTCTTTCTAAGTGAAAGGAAATTTACAAATAATTGTCGACACTTGGAAAGACTTGTCAAGATAGTGGCCCCCTCGTATATAATAAGATTCATAATCATTTGCTACTTATGTATTTTAGTAATAACTGACTTGCCATCTACCATGTGAAAATCAAATAACTTACTGTTTAGGAACTTTTTGTTCCTAGTATCCCTCCATCTTGTATTTGCTGCCGAGATGATCACACAGTTCCTTCGTAGTACTATTACCATACTTGATCTCGTACACATCATATAGAGTGTCGGACAGCCCTCCCAAAATGCAGCCCTTGCAATAGACATCATCCTCTTTCCACTTATGTTTCTCTTTAACAGCAGTCGGTTTGGTTGCTTCATCTGCATCTTATTATATAATAGGCTTTGGAAATGCGAGGACATAGGCTATCTTCAAAGTTGCAAGAAAAAAGTACATCTTGCTTTTCTAATGTTTAAAGAATGAGCCATCGAACTTTGCCAGTTTTGAAATGTCATTGATGACAGGCATCATTGTAGCACTCTTCATTGTGGGCCAAAAATTATGTCTCCAGATTGTGGTAAAAAATAGGTAGTAGTGGAGAAAATAAATATATCATGGGTCAAATGCTAGGCACTCTATCCTTCAACAGTATTTGCCCCCTAAATAATATGCTTATGGTTGCAGTTAATCTACCTCACAAGATAAAACGGACGAAAGAATCCTGTTGATCACAGCAAAAGTAATCAACAAACAGATATGTGAGAAAGGTGAATACTACAAAACAAAGTGAGAAATGCACTGCCATCAGCCTCTATTTATAGAGCACCAACAGGTGCCTTGAATAAGTCCAATCAGCTGTGGCAATTAAATAACTGCAGATCCCGTTTAACAGCTACAATCTGATAGACACAATAAACAGGTGCCTTTTGAACTAATAAAAAACATTAACAGGTGTCATTTGAATTTAAACAAAACAAAAAAATCCTATTCAAACTCAACACAACAGTCACGCTGTTTCAGTCCAAACATCAAGTCTTTCCTAGTTCACCAAGCTGAATTTGTCACAAAAAGTTAAGGCTAGGTTCGGGCTGAGGCCTCCTAACGACGATGCGTACATGCGAAATGCAAAGTGCGCCTAAAAGTGCCAATAGCACCTTTACGTCGGCGTCCAGGCACGCACGGGAATGCATGGCCATGCATATTTTGTATTTGTAGAATAATAAGGTATATCACATGGCCATTAAAATACTCTTAACCTTTCCATTTTCCAAGTAATGTGGGAACCATATTTATTACCTTTTTCAAATTTTATTGAATGTCCAACTTTGAGACATTATACCTCTAATAAATTAATGAAATTTATTGATTTTTTTTTTTACATTAAACCTTGTAACGCAAGGTATAAAAATGCAAAGTCTAATTATTGGAAAATTTCTAACAGGACGTAGTCTGAGTAAATCGGCCCAAAACAAATTCAGTAAGGGTTCAAGTGAACTCCCATATACGGAGTTATACTTGAAGGATTAGGACAGTAGCAATGAGTTAAGGCATTAAAACTAAGAATGCTTTGAAAATAGGTATGGCAATAGGACGGATTGAATGCAGATCTTATAAAATTTAAACCCGGTCTGCTTGTCTTGAAACCTCGCTGGGCGCCGCCCCGACCCACCCCGCCACCAGGTCATTAATATACAATACCATATCCGATTCTAAGTAGATCTTGAAAACTCGTCCCAGCCCCGATCCGCCCTGCCCTTCCCAATAGCACCCAAAACCCGCACCACCCTGTACAGAACCGATTTATTCGCTTGGTTCTACAGAATTTTTTTCCACTTTTTGAACATGTGTTACAAAATTTACACAAAATTGTATCACAAAAATAAACTAGACAGAAATCAAATTAATATCCAAAAATCCTAAAGGAGAGATTAATAGATTACAACACAGTTTATACCACAATTCAAATTAACGTTGAGATACATTACACCACATTAACAAAATAGTTTATCTGCAATACAAATGCAGCAAAGAAATCACTTGGAAGCTGCAAATAAGAAACCAAAACCGGCAAAGAACAAAAAATTTCCAAAGCAAGGTAGTCCAGCCGTTCCGCACTTCAAATATAAACGTAGTCACTGTTCACCGAAAAAAGTTAAAGGAAAAAAATGACATTAACATAAATAAATTAAAAAAAATGTAAAGAGAAAAATTAAACGGATTTGATCCTCCAATGTAACTCCAGGTGTTTGTACAGGAGATGATGCAATGTTAGAAGACGTAATTTCATTAGAAGACATCATTTTATCTATATATTCATTTGAACACAAAAGAATGATTTTCAAGAAAATCAAAAGAATAATACCTACTAAGAAATAATACCAAATTCAGGTTACAAAAATGATAAGAAACGATAACTAATTCAGGTTACCAAATGATACTACAAAACAAAACCTAATTTAGGTTACAAAATGCTTCAAAAAACTTAATTCGTATCTCGAAATAGTACTACCAAGTACGCCATAAAATACCAAACTTAAGCATGTTACAAGACTATATCCTCGCCATTTTGGTAAGAGATAATGCATATAAACCAGTGCCACATGTATATGAATGAGTCATAAACAAACTGTGTCACGTAAACTTTGGGGAAATTAGCACTAAGAAAATGAACTGGGCCAATCAATGACTAGGGAACTGCCTAATTAGACAAAGCTAGAAACTAACATAAGAAAATTTAGAAGACAATGTTTCCCAGTTTAACATTCACATAAAAAAAAACTTTTTATGGTCATAGATTTGAAAATAGAGCTCCCTAGCTCAAGTTAGGATATGAAAATAATGGGAAATGGCAATCTTGCAGGCAGTTAGGTTTGAAAAGATGTTATAGAGCGTAATGGCAAACAACTCCTGCATCTTTCATCATAAAGAAAATACAGCAACATCTTTCATCTCAAAGAAGACATAGCAAGTATATATAATTTTGGCCTCACTCTAAGGAATTATACGTGCCACTAAAGTTCATTTGTTGAAACCAACAGCCGTAAGTGTTTTGCAAAATTTGATGAATCTATGAATCAGACTAAGGTTAGGTACCAGAAAATGTTTGTTTGATCCAAGGACCACCTGGGACTGGGAAAACTGTGACTTCTGCAGCAATTATATATCACATGGCCAAACACGGCCAAGGGCCGGTGATTGCTACGCATGTTCTGCTTTCTTTTTTCCCAATATCTATCGCATTTTAATAGTTTTTTCCTCTTATCATGTTTTAGTACGTGCTGGTACTCTGTGCTTCAATGAAATTCTGTCCACACGTTAAACAAGCTCTATAGTAGAACATATTGTCCAGTGGTGAATTAGAACTTGGATTTCATAGTTTGGTGAAGGCTAAATTTTGAATTTTACTCTTCAAAAAGTTTTGTGGGCATTTTTATGTTTTTCTACTCAGAAAGTCGTATAAGGTGGGCAGCACTTCTCAGTTTTTCAGCTAGCTTAAGATAGGAATGAGAATTTGCCACAATGACAACCAACTTTTTATGGAGTCACAAGGGTTTCGCAACCCTTTGCGCTTCTGAAATGAATATAAATGATAGAAATGTCAGCCATTTATAATCAATTTTAACCCAACATGCAAAATCAAATTCAAATAGTATGATTTACAAATATACACTTACGCATAACAATGTGGAGATGATGAGCCCACTTTAAATACAAATTAACGCACTCCAAATTGACATTAAGCATGTGATAAGAAGAATATAGCTAACCCTAGATTCGAGATACGAATCAGTGATAAAAAGAGAAGAACGCAGCGGCGGAGGCTGGCATAGCCGTGGGCAGAGCCGTCGCAAACTTGTGGCCGTGCAGTGGAGTCGTCGCAAGTTTGTGGCCGTGCGGTGGAGCCGTCAGCAACAGTGGTCGGTGAGTAACAGGTAAGTGGGAAGAGTCGGTAGAGAGTGGTTGAGTGAGAGAGAAGGTTGGAATCCAGGGTTTGGGAAAAGAACTTATATATATATTATAAAATGGACGGCTAAGATTAGTTGATGTATAGGGTAAGTATACTGGGGCAATTACGGCTCGCAGGGCGGGGCAGATCACGGTGCAACTTAGACAGAATATCATACCCGACCCTAAACTCACTGTAAATTTTTGAAAAAAAAATATACAATACTCGCCCCATGACCCAGTCAAAGTCAAAATAACCTACTCCTACCAAATCAGGGCGGGTCATAGTTCTGCTGGACTCAGATTTTATTGCTATCCCTATTTGAAAATGCCTACTTCTAAGAGAAGTACATAGGAAATTACGAAGGAGGCAAGAATCAAGTATAAAAAACCCTATGGTAGCCCAGAGTGATCGAGTTGGTAGAGGCACAAGTACAAGGTGCCACAAAAAGAGAAGAAAAGAACCATGCTCAAAGGAAGATTCAAGAACCATAGGTCATTCCAGATATGTCCAAGTACGGTTGTACAATTTGAAGCCTGAGGGAAAGTAGGACTTGTTCAGCATAGAGTAATGATAAGTACTAACCACTGAGAAATTGCCATTTTCTAAATACTTCAAAAAACTATATCTTTATAGTACGCAATTGATAAGTTACACTGAGAATCTTTTCAACTGAACCGGGAGGAAATATAATGTTGATACGAGGTTCATTTCAATGACTATTGACGGTTAGGTCAGACACTTTACTCAGAGAGCAACTTGCGGTTTGAGAGCTTGAATCTGACAACCATCACTTAGGGGAATCCAAGGATCTCCCGACAATAAAGTTATCCAGTGGTTGTCATTTTACCACTTCAATCCTTTTCTGATAAAATATCTCCCTTCAAAGATACCTCACCAAGACTGAGAACAATGAGAGACTCTCTTAGTTTTAAGGAACGAGATTCTTTCACAATATCTGGTAGTGAAGATGCCGATAAAGAAGACATTGACTTTTGCAGAATTTGCCAATTATTTTTAGCTACCAAAGCAAGGTGAAATGGCTGGGAGAGCCTGAGTCCAAGAGCACCTTTATATTTAGGAACCCACATGAAAGTCCAGATGAAGAGATCTAGGCCTTTCTAGTTTGCATTCCAAGCCCACAAACTTGGCTGAAAATTGAGTCCAATTTCTCACTCACATAAAATAAGAGAGTTAACTACTTGACTAATCACTGTACCATTAGGTAAATTCAACTTTGGTCACTGGGCATCCATTTGTGTCAAAAGTGACCATTAAATTCTTAAATTCATTTCAACGAGGTCACTCTGTCAAATTTTCCATGCCACAGCCCCGTTAAGTCCCTTTAGTGAGGGGTAAATTGGTCTTTTCCCTCTTTCTTTCGTTCTTCTTTACCTTCCTCTTTCCCTAGAGGTGTCAATGGGTCGAGCTTGGGCCGGCCCAGCCCAGGCCCATAGGGCCTGCCGTGAAATCGGGTCAGGGCCAGCGGGGCTGCCAACCTGGCAGGGCCGGGCCAGATGGAGGGGAAATCTGGCCCCAGTCCAAGCCCTGGCCCTAGGCCCAATATCTAGGGCCGGGTTTGGGCCGGGCCCGGGCCCTATTTTTTATTTTTTTTTGCATTTTCTTATTATTCAAAGTAAAGGCTTGAATTACTGTAATTTCTTATTATAATTTAAGCAAATTATAATGTAGTACTATGACTAAGATTCTTGTTATTATGTAAGCAAATTGCTCTCTCTCTCTCATTTACATCTCTCAATTTTAAATTTCTTCTTTCGTATACTCTAGGCATGTCCAATATTCACAATTTAACGAACCTAATCTTTATCATTTTATTTCATTATAAGTCATATATATATATATATATATATATATATATATATATATATGTATTTGTCTCTTAGTTTATTTTTTATTATATGTTAAACATTTTTATACTCTTCTTGGTGAGCTTTATTAATAAAATCTTAACACATAACAATTATTACTATTTGAAAGACACTATTTCTACTATTTGATATTTTACTTCAAATTAATTGGTTGAGATTGATACATGTTAATTCCCGAGACGATCTTAAGTAATAAGTATAGATTTTGACTAATAGTTTTTTCTCTTTACTTTGACTCATATACAAAATAAAATTATTCTATATATATGACTCTCATATGTATATAGGATGGTTATGAGTGAGTATAAAAGAACCTATGATATTAATATATTGTGTTTGTCAGAAAATAAGAAGTAAGTGATGTTAAAATTTATAAATGTATGTAAATTATTAACGTCCATATAGAGTTAAATTGAAAATAAATGTGTTCATAGGCCCTCCTCCTTTTATCCGGGCTTGGGACCGGCTGCTTGTAAACAAACAGGCGAAGTTACCTATTTTTTTATATATACGAAAAAATATCTATCTTGCTTGTAAAAACTTATTATATATATATATATGAAAAAAATATATTTTGTGAAAACTTTATTCTTAAAACTTAAGAGAAGGAAAATAAAAAGAAATTACCTAATCATCCAGAAGTACTTCAACATCCGAGTCACTGCTCTTCCTATCATCAATCGGTTTATCTTGCTCGCGGTATTTCGCATCAAGATAATCCTTCCAACATACACATAGCTCGAGCGACTCGGGGTTAAGACGACTCCTCCTGTCATCCAAAACCCTCCCGCTCGCTGAAAATGCCGACTCTGAAGCAACCGTGGAGGCTTGCACTGGCAGTACATCCCGTGCAATTTGGGATAAAGTTTTATACATGTTTTGATTTTGTTTCCAAAAATTTAACAAATTAAAATTAACATGTTCTTGCATTGATAAATCAGAATAATGATCAGTATTTGAATATACACCAATCTCATTAAAAGAGAAAAAGTAGACGAACCTGCCGAATTAGAAGTACCTTCACCTGGTAGTTGTCTTGCTACTAGATGTTCAAAGCCCTTAAGGTATGGCGCATAATACCTCTCAGCAGTCGATGATGAAGCTCGTCCGCGCACGTCAGCAGAATTACGATAGAGGTTGAACATTTCCTCAAATGTCTTGCTCACTTTTGCTGTGAGTGCGGTTGTGTCTCTACTGGGTAGCACATTAATCTCGATATCTCTTGTATCGAGACGTTCACGCCATGCAACTTTAACCTAGGATCTAAACAAGTAGCCACAGCAAAAACAACAGGCAGTTCACTCCAATATTTATTAAACTTTTTATCCATCACTTTTACTATTTCCTTAAAGGGTCCTATATATCTCCATTTTGTTAACATTGTAGCCATCTTGAGAATTTCTATTACAGCGAGAGGAGAGGTGGGATAGTACGTACCAGACAATAAATTGGTAGACGTGTAAAATACCTCCAAAAATTCAGCTAGGTATGTGGCCATCTGCCATTCCTCTTGAGTTGGCAAGCCGGCTGGGAACAAGGTTAGTAGAAAATGCGTATAGACTTCTCTGTATGCCAGAATGTGTAAAAGCATATGGTATGTAGAGTTCCACCTGTGGACCACATCTGTAACTGCTCTCCTGCGAGGCATATTATATTCAACACACAACGTTTTAAATTGTTGTGTTCTCGGACTCGAACTATTAACATACGCTGTCATACCCCTCATTTTGACAAGAATATCTCCTGCAGCAGCTAAACCATCTTGAACAATTAAATTAATTATATGACAAACACAACGAACATGAAATAATTTACCAGAAAGTACAGGTTTGAGGCTCTCCTCTAAAGCATCAACAGCAGCTGTATTGTTAGAAGCATTATCAAAACTAATACTCATAATCTTATCCTTTAATTTAAACGTGGTACATGCTTTTAATATAATAGTAGCAATGTTCATTCCATCATGCGGAAAAGGAAAGAGCTCGAAAGCGATGATTCTCTTGTGCATAATCCAATCTGCATCAATCCAATGGGCCGTCACACAAGTATAACTAACAAAAGTAAACGGAGATTGCCAAATATCAGAAGTAAGACTAACTTTACCGTCAAAATTATCGAAATAATCGATCAGGCGTGCTTTAGCAGCATTATACTGTCGGAGTGCATCGGATCTAGTTGTGTTTCTATGAACCTTTTTGTACAAAGGTTGAACGTATGTGTTCATATATCTAGAGTGCTTAGCATTATCGGCAAAAGAAAAGGCTTGTTCATCGTGAATAACAAATTCAGCGAGACCGTCTCTTTGCTCTCGCTGATTATAAACAAATAACTTACCGTCAAAAGATAACTGCGTTTGGGTAGGTTCGACGTGGCCTTGTCGAGGTGCACACTGAGGGTAATGCCTGTTAAGATGTCCATTACCACTACCAGACGAAAATAATTTAGCACAGTACTTACATCGAGCTTTTCGGATGCCGTCCACCATAACTTCATCAAAATGATTCCAACACTCGGCTTTCTTTTTTCTCCTTTTGGACTTCTGGCTCATTACCGGAGGCATTGCTCGGCCCTTCTTCATCATGACCAGGCATAGGGTTAAGATTATGCCACGGAGTAGTAGCTTCGCCAACCGAGCTGCGTCCTTGACTATAATGCGGGGGGTCTTGATCAGGCGTGTATTCAAGATCTGGAATGTTTTGATTGAACTCCCAATTGGCTTGGGTATCTATCATACAGCCTGTACTCATTCGTCCAGGAACGAATGGTTGTGGTGGTGCTTGGATTGGTGTTTGTGATGGCCGTGGTGCTGGCGCTTGTGCTGGTGGTGGTGCTTGTGATGATGATGATGTTTTTCGTGATGATGATTCACGCTTCAGTTTCTTCAGTAATCCAGCCATATTTGATGCTAAACTTTTTTACTAGATTGGAAAATAAAATTAGTAAGAGTAACTAAATACACAAGTATAAGACCAGTAATTAGTAATTAGAAATAACAATTAAAAGAATTAAAGAGTAACAAATGAATCACTAAGGGTAATTTGAAATTGGAGAGAGTTAGTAATTAAAAAGAATTTAGTAATAGTAATTAATAAATATAAATTCACTAATTAGTAATAACTAGACAAAAGAATTAGAGAGTAACAAATTAATAAGAGGAGTAGTTAGTAATTAGAATTTAGCAAGAGTAGTAATTAGTAAACAAGAGTAATAATTAGCAAGAGTACTAATTAGTAAATAAGAGTAGTAATTAGCAAGAGTAGTAATTACAGAGGAAAATAGTAGCAAAGCTTGTAGTAGAATGTATGTAGAATGTTTATATAAGAGAGAGTAAGAAGATTGGTGTGAAAAATTAGAGAGAAATTGTGTGAATTTATAGATTTTTTAAACTTCACAAAAGACCAAAATATCCCTAAAAACTATCCGTTTATAGTTGTTGGGGAGGGTAAGAGTGTAAAAACTCTTAAAAGAGTTAAAATAATTAAGTTAGACCAAAATACCCCCCAAACTAGCCGTTATTTTGCTGTTGGAGGGGTAAAAGTGGAATTTAGGAAAATAATGGAGAATATAACCGTTGGGGGGAAAGGGGGGAAAATCAAAATTTGAAAATGGTGGGGCCTGCCAGAATCGGGCCGTAAACTGGGCCTGAAATCTGGGCTTCTATTCGGGCCGGGCCAGAACCAAGCTTTTTCGGGCTGGGCCTGGCCCTGGCTTTTTCTGGTATTTCTTGACCTGGTCCAAGCCCAGGCCCAAAGCCCAATATTTTAAGGGCCATCACTATTCATCAAGGGGGCCGGGCCAGCCTGCGGGCCGCCCGACCCTTTTGACAACTCTATCTTTCCTTGATTCTTTTCTATAGTCTCCTCTTTTATTTCCCTCTGTCTTATTCCTCCCTACACTATTTTATCCCTTCTTTATCTCATATTACATGTCTTCCTTCTCTAGCTCCTTCTATGGCGGCTCGCTTCATCCTCATCAAAGGCCTTAAATTAGCCACATGTTCCCCACCTCTGAATACGGGTTTCTCTCTTCTTCAGCTTCCAAGACAACCCTGTTACACGCGCGCGTGCGCACATAGACGGTCATACAATTTGTGCATATTGTGTATGAGAAAATATGTGTGTGTGTGTGTGTGTGTGAGAGAGAGAGAGAGAGAGAGAGAGACTATGAGTGTTGTTCTGTGTGCGATATTGATTGAACGTGTGTGTGAGTGCGCGCGCGCGCGCGCACGCATTATGTCGTCTCGATACACAGTTGAGGAGGACAATCATGAACTATAAATAATGGCATGTTGTGTATAGAGTTTGCAAGAAGGAAGATTCTTCTTCCATATGTCACAAGTACGTGAGTGTGCATGTGCGCTCGCTTTGTGGTTGGTGGTGAAGTTGTGGTGGTGGGTGGTGGTGGTGTTGGAGTTGGAAGAAGAAGAAGAAGAAGAAGAAGAAAAAAGAAGAAGGAACAAGAATGGAAAAACAGAAAGGACAGTTTTGCCCTTAAATTGATGGACTTGGATTGACAAATGGAGTGACCTGATTTATATGAATTTAAGAATTTAGTGGTCACTTTACAACAAATCGATATCCAGTGACCAAAGTTTGATATGGCTAAGAGTATAGTGGTAAATCGAATAGTTAACTCTAAAAATGAAAATAAAAAAAAAACAACAACAACTTTACATGTGATAGACAAGTAGACCAGATGGTACATATTAGATTAATATAGTACGCCCTACATGGTTCACAGGGAGACCTCTTCTGCCTTCGCATTTCTTACAAACTATATTAATTAGAGACGTAGAAAGGAAAAAAAATTATTTGCGACAATAGAAAGAGTGCTGCCAGGATACATTTTGAACTTACTAGAAGGATAAAGGTTGACTAGAGAGCAAGCACACTAAATCATATGGTGATAGCTACTGCTGGGGTTGTAGATTAGTGATGATTTGTCAAAGTTGATCCATTGGTCAGAGCTATTACAAGAAGACTTTAAGTTGATTGAAAGTTTTATAAGTACTTAAATGTAGATGGAAGAATATAATACGTCATTAGAAAATATGAGGTGGTTATCAGGCTCAACTCCTTTTCCAGACTTATTCCCTTAATACCTTGAAGTGACCAAGCTTATGATTGATAGAGCAGCTGATAAAACTTCATAGTTAAAGAACTACGAAAATTTGGGGTCCCCCGTCAACTACCACATTGAGGATGGGATCCATTAATCAAGATGACATAAGATACTATACAAATTTATTGAATGATAAGAAGAATTAAGAAGAATAGGAACCAGGAAAAATAGGAACCCAAATTAAGTAAGAACAGCTCTATGAAGTCCCACAGTGATCTATCATACACCTTGCTCACATCTAATTTTAAGGCTTCTTTCACAACTTTCCTTGATTTCTATGCTCAAATTATCTTCCCCAGTTCTTGATATTAGGATGTTGTCAGAAAATTAATCTTTGTTAGCATATGGCCAAAGTTGAGGAAAGAAAGTATTGATTCTATTATAAGCAACTGGAAGGCTATTCTAAGAAAGCATTTGTCATGGTTACTCTGGCTAAGAATAAAGGGCCAAATCCTCCTATTTGTTTGGATGATCCAGTTCTTTGTTTCCTTCTTCTTGAATTACTCGAGATTGCACCCACTGAAAACTTGCAGAGAGCTTCTCCAAGGGCAATATATCTCTTTGACATTCTTCAATATGCTCTTCTTTGTTAGAAACTCGCTCTCTTTAACTTAGAATGACAATCTAAATCTTAGTTACAGGATTCTTCAATTCTATTGACGCTTCCGTCGAAGCTCGGTCCTCAACTTGAACATTTTCTTGCTTTCCACCCAACACCCACTATATTAGTGATGATCAATGCTCTGAAACCTCGCACGCGCTCTTGCTTGTACCTATGTTTCGTGCAACAAAGGACCAAATCCTCTTGTTTGTTCGAATGATTCAGTTCTTAGTCTTCTTCTTCTTGAAACAGCTTGAAATTGTTCAGATTTTTGCAAATTTCCTTGCAGGAAACTTGTCCTCCGGCCACATATCTCTTTGACATTCTCAATTTTGCATTTTCTGCTAGGAATTCTTTGGATGCTCTCTTGAAGCCAACAATGGGAGTTTGCTTCGAAACATAAAAGGTAAGAAAGAGAAGAATAAGATCTAATCGTAGAATTCTAAAGCCAGATGACTTTAAAGTTGCATTTTGCAAAGTTGATTTCATTTGTAGACATGATTTTATCAGTTTGACATTTCGAAAAGAAATAAAAACTTGAGTAAATTTCTGCAATTTGCTAGCATAATACATGAAAACTCTTAACCATCATAGTCAAATCAACATCTTAAGACATAATTTCTGCAAGTTCAGAATTTGCACAAGTTCAAAAATTGTCAAAGTTCAAATTTTTGTAAATTCAAAATTTGAACAAAACTTTAGAATTTGATTATAATGTAAAGAAGAACTCATGTAGACATCCAATAGTAATGTTTGATCCACGAAGAATCTAGTCCACAGTATCAATAAAATAATAACCAATGCCCAATATATGAATAAGAAAAATTATCATCTAGAATTTGATCAAAATATTGAACCGACTGCTAAATTGTTGATGACTATTACTAAGTTGAGATAGTTCTATATTTGTCCAGCTCTTTAGCTTTTAGTCTTTTGATTTCTCATTTTATTTTGGCTTTATGTCTTAAGCTATTTTTCATGTTTATCGGATTACTTTTTATGAACACTTATGTGGAAAAAAAACCCACATCGACATCTTGTCAAGATTGGCGTAAATAAAAAGGGAAGAAGAATTGACAAACTAGTTTTAGAATAACTAGTGTGGCTTGAACAATGGATGATGGCGACATAACTGTTGTGCCTTGAATCGTGGATGATGGCAGCGTTACTGGTGTGGCTTGAGCCATGGATGATGGTGGCGCAACTGATTTGATGCACAATGAAGGAGTGGAAATGGTAAAGAGAGATGCAACCCTTGAGACGAGAAGAGAGTGGGTTGATGTTTAGGGATCGCAATTTCCAGCACACCCGATGCTAGAAAGTGGATTGTGGCTAGAGTTTGGTGGACGGTGGACCATTGGAAGTGGTGAGGTGGTCAATGGAGGTGGTGACCATGCGGCGGAAAGAAAAGGTGAAATGGATGAGTCGGCAAAAGAGAATAAGAAGAGAGAAATTATGGTTAGGGTTTTGGTCTACTATTTATATGACCAAGATGGACGGCTGAGATTGCATCTTAGGCACAGATTTAGGGTTAGGGTTCTAACTAAACATATATTCCCTCCTTCTCAAACAAAATTGATCATATATACTTTTTGGCTATCCCAAATTAAGAAATATTATATAAGTGTTTTTCAATGTTTACCCTTTTTACACTTTTTGAATTATATTTCTCCCTCCACCTACTCATCTTGTCTCTCATGATCCACTTTCTTCACCTCCCACTCTCTGTCTCTCTTGCGATAGATTGGGAAACTCATAAACTTTGACTCATATCGTGCAAGTCAAACCTAATCAAATATTTTGGGATGGAGGGAGTACTACATAGGGTGGCTATGGATCAATAGAGCTGGTCGGATATCGGGACGGCTATACTAAATGCCAAAATTGATCTGCACTAGATACCTAGGCGGCCAAACAAAGATTGCATCTTAAGCTATATTTGGTGCAAGTTGGGTCAAGTTAATGGTTTCAATCAACTCAACCCTTGGAAAAGTTGGTTTCTCACTTTTTAAAAATGGGTTAGTTCAATATAAAATTGAGTTATGTAGGGATGGGTTCTAACCCATTTAACATATATCTCTCTATCATTCACATGTTTCTACACATTTTCATGACACAAATGCCCTCAAAGATACTCCATATTACAAGCTACCCTCATGTGTTTCAAAACTAATGCACCCTTGCGCCAACCGCTCATGCCATTTCCAATTTGCACAATAATTATAAAGAAGAACAAAAAACTAACTGGTGCTTCTCTTACTCCAACTGACCATGCAAGCTAAACTGTCTATTTCAAAATTCATTGCACACTAATACTCCAACCACCTGTTTTCAACACGAAGAGGTATATACCAACATATATCTACATTTCCATGTCGTGAGTGTTAATCGAAGTTGAGGAATCAAGGTGAAAGAATGCCCCTTGTTTGTTGATGATGGGCAACAGTGATAACCAAGGCAAAGGACATCGGCATAACCGAGTCGCTGCCATTGTGGACATCAACAGTTATCTATGCCTTTCTCTGGCATCAAATGGTTGTCCATAATCCATGTTCGTCCCCTCCATCTTCTCCTCTCTCTATCTGAATTTCACCTACGTTGATTAACATATACAAGTAGATAATTCACGGCAGTGGTGGTGATGGTGCTCAATAAGGGAAGGGTTTTATGATGCAACGACATAGAAGGAAAGGTAAAACAATGGAGCAGCGTTATCACGTAGACGACACCCACGCATATCTGTAATCTTCTAAACCTTCCACAATTTAATCACGTTTTCTGGTTTCACTTGAATAAAACATTTAGCCAACATAATTTTCAAGTGTTGGATTACTCTGTCGACATTCTTGTAGGATTCCTGTACTGATCCCTGCCCTTTTGTGTTGCGCCCCTCTTTTTGTAATTTATATTTTTCCATTCCTGCCTTTTCTCATTAGATTTAGCTTCAAGAGCCACCACTAGTCATTTCCTTGCAAGCGTTTCTATCATGTTGTCGATTCAACTGAAAGATGACTGCATTTCAACGCCATATTACTTGAGAAGTTAGAACACATGCCAAAGCACCTATTTTTGCAAGGTATTTTCTTGCACTACTCATATTCGATGAAATTCCTAACTGAGGTCTAAACCTTTGATTCTAATCGTTATGTTTGCTCTACCGGTTCATCTTCTCTCTCGCACATAATCATAAATCACTCCACTCCATACATGTCTTTACTTTCTTATGCTTTTATACTTGCACAAATGCACTTTCTTGATTGCATGTGTATAGTACTGGAGTATTAACCTGTATATCGTCTGATCTCCTTGGAATTTGTAAGTTATTTTATTTATGATCCATTCTTCCTCCATATTTTTAAATTTGTATCACATTGGATGTCTCATTTAACAAAATCATTAAAGCCACAATTGACTGTTTTGTTGAATACAATATTGTACAAATGAGTAACTCATTGCTGGGGTATCTAACTTTGATTTAGATTACAAATTTCAAGAATGCTTTTCTCATTATGCTCAAGCGTGTAACTTTGAATATATGTAGGCTATGTAAGGGCTAACTTAATGACCACATAGAATATCGTCTTAAGTAATAGAGAGAAGCAACTATTTAGACGTAATAAAATAAGGAGAGCCCCCCAAAGAAAGAGCTTCTAACTGGAATGCCCCACAAATTTAGGTTGATTAGTCTTAAGGTTTTGAAGAAATTAGCAAAATGAGAGAGAGAGAGAGAGAGAGAGACTAGGCAATTAGAAATCTCGAAAGTCTGCATTTTGCTATCGCATGGTTATTATTACGGAATCAATACAAAGAAAAATCTACCAATATAACTTTTACTTATGATTTTTCAAGTAGCCTAAGTAACCTATTTGCTCACTCTTAAGGTTGAAGTGCTGTAACGAAGCTTTTCGAGCTCAGTAGATCTAGAGCGCTAATAATTTCTAAGATGATCATGACAATAACTATATAATCACATTTTGAGTATTTTAAATGGGTGGCATGGTTGCGTTTGGAAAACTAATAACAAAAATTAGATTTTTGGGAGTTAAATGTACATATCGTTGGAAATATGTGGTGTGAGATGTTGCTAAGATTGACCTCAAGAAACAAACAAGGCACTGACAATGTGAGGAATCCATTGGAATAAAGAAGAATCACACTTTAGATTACAGCCAAAAAGAACATTTAGTCTGGTTCAATATAATTCTCTGGTCACCTTGTGCTCATTACTCATCAGCTGCATATGAGAGACAAGAGGGTATGAATATGTGTCAATGGGTTGTCTAGAAAGAGAGAAGAAGAATAATAATAAAAAGAACTGACAAAGTAGGGATCTGTTTTATACTGATTAGGTGTTAGTTGATTTACTTAGTGACAATACATGAATTGAAAATTCACTAAGAATGCCATTAAAGAAAAAGCAAACTTATGGAATGATCATTCAAAAAACATGTCCTTCTTACTTAAGTTGATGGTATTGTTTGCATTGCTACATGCTATCAAATTGAGTTTGTGCGTATAGCCAAGAGACTTGAAAGAAGCTTGTTTGAATTTTAAAGGTCTAAAATGCTTATTCCAGTAAATAAAAAGGAAACCTCTTTCCTCTACACGTTGGAATACTCTATCAGATTGCATATTCCTAGAGTCAAAATGGAATGCTGAGAACAAGATTGAAGTGGTTTGTTAAAAATAAGGCACCTATTTGAATGCAAGATATTTTTGGCATTGTTTCCGTAACATCTCAAAGTATGTTTTTAGCTGGCTTTGTAATACCTGGTGTATTTTTCTATCGGGGAAAATACATACTTGTGCATCTTTATTGTCAAATATGATATTTGACCATGGCAAGTAAGAGCATTATTGTTTTTAGAGGGGACTATTAAGGAGATAGAATCTTCAAGTAGTTGTTGTTGAAGTTATGTTCATTTTTATGACACTTAGGTTGTTTGCATGCAAAATTTTATTCTAGACTAGCCCTACTTGGAGGCATAGTAACAATAATCGTGAGAAATTGGCTATATTCATGTATTTAACGTGATAGTTTGACAGAAAGTTTGAAACACCAATATATCGCGACTGTTTGGATTTTTTGCTAATAACTTTTAAATATCGCGAATGTTACGTATTTATCACGAGTAGAAGTTCCTCCCTTTTTTAAAAAAAATGGGAGGAGCAACACACTGCCACTGGTGGGTTTCAAACCTAGGCCAGCTTGGTTTGTAGTTTGGTTTTGTGCCACCAGACCACCATATAACTCTTATTCAATTTTGAGTAAAAGCAGCTATATATTATGCACACATATCAATTATATAGCACTACCCTTACATTCTTTATTATTTTGAGCAAAAGTAACTACATATCAATTCTTCTTACATACATATCAATTCTTCTTACCCATTTTATAAATCTACTCCTACGTTATCTATTCAATCTTTTTCACCCATTACTTAAAAGAGCTGAAGAATTGTTATATTTTTACTATTTTAATTACAAAATTTATAAATTCTATATACTTAAAACTATTGTAACATGAACGATTAATTATCCCATTAGATCTTATTTATAATTTGAACGTCTGTTATTCCACCAAATTATTTCCGTTGTACTGACAAAATTCTCTAAATAATTTATGAATTCCATATTAATGCACATGTCGAATAATTTTCGAATACCAAATTTGTCACAATGCTTGGAGGAAGACAAGTAGAGAGAAAAAAATGAAAAAGAAAATTCCTAAGAAAAAAATCAATGTTCTATTTCGTTTGCAAGGAAAAAAAGAAAAGAGACAAGTTAGTGGTTCTCATTTTCTTTTAAAAGGAAGAAAAGTAATGGTCCTCATCATATGAAATTTAGTCTTGGGGAAAGTTGGGAAATATAAATGCAATTTTGTGAAAATTTTCATGATGAAATGGTCTGATAAAAAAAGATTGCTTCTAACTTTAATTGACAGCCTCACCACCACTATTTAAGTCTCACGTGTCTCGCCATGAGCCCTTTAACAGTTAGTATTTTCTTAACAGGCACTACCAGAATGAGATGATTAATGACATCGAAAAATATAAGGATCAAATTGACGCATATAAATATCCAATAACCAAAGTGCAATCCACCTCAAAGTTTAATGACCGCGTTAGTGCAGTTCTCTCTCTATTTGTTTTAGGAAAAATTGCGTAAAATACCCCTGTGGTTTGGGATTGTTGCAAAAAGACCCCTTCCGTTACAAAAATTACAATAAGACACCTAAGGTTTAAAAAGTGTTACATCCGTCAATAAATCCGTCTGTTTTAACCGCGTTTGTGGTAAACGCGCCTGAGTGGTAAGTGTCACTGCTAAATAATTTTTTAAATGTCATTTTTTCCCCTGGATACCTCCTTGGACCAATATAACCGTTGCAATCAAGAACCCTACGCAGGAAAGGATGCTCACAGAAAAATTGGTGCCAAAGAACTTTGTTCGGCTTGATTTTTAAGCTCAAATTGACAAATTACGGAAATTGAAGGTATGAGACCCTGTTTTGTGTTCAAAGTAATTGTTTTCTTTTAATGTTCTGCTAGTTTTGTTTTTGCACACCAAGTGTTTGATGAAATGACACAATGGCTAGGTAATGTCTTCTTCAAGCTCATCTGTTCAACGTGGGCATATGGTTGACATAAGATATTCATGGAAGCTTTGTGCTTGTGGTAAGAGAGCTAAGATAAAAGTTGTTGAAGATGAGAAGAAAGCAAGCTTTGGGAAGCTTTTTTATGTATGTGACAAAGGAGAATGCAACTTCTGGGCTTGGTGTCAACCCTATAATGCAAGCCAAGATGATAAGAGAGGAAGCATTGGGGGAAACTCTATGGGTTTAGGTGCTCAAATTTGTGGCTGTAGGTGTAATGAATTGGCTACCAAACTTGAAGGAATTGAAGCCATTGTGAAGTTTATGAAGTTGTTTATTATTGGGGGATTTATGTGTACCTTTCTTATGTTGTTTAAATGAATATTTACAATGATCAATTACTTGAGGCATTGTTATGAAGATTTAATGGTTATGCATAATGGTTATGCTTGTATAATGTTTAGGCTGCAAAAGTATACAATATTTTGAACTGTACTCACAACACTAATCAAATTTCCAAAGTTAACTGTAATCCAAAATGCTATCCACAATATTCCAAAGCATAGTTTACATGTTAATTTCCAACTGCTATACACAATGGACAATGGGCAATGCTACATTCTGCCCCAAGGTTTTTACTACAAAATGGACAATGCTGCTGTTTTACAAAATGGTCCTATATATACCACATTCTGCCCCTATCAAAATAGTCCAAAAACACTATCATCACTCATGCACTCACTTCTGCCCCTTGTCTCTTGCAGCCTGTTCTTTACTCATGTTCTTAGCAGCTTTGGCTGTTGATGTAGTGCCCTTGGCTACTTTTGTCCCCTTCCCAAAGCAGCAGCTGACATGGACCTTCCTCTGGTTGTGTCAGCCATGACAACTCCTCCAGTGCTACCTTGGGGCCTTAGATTAGCTGAAGCTGTTGGGGGCATCTGACTTGTAGCTCCAGGTGGAACCCAGGCAGCTCTTGTCTATGGCAACAAAATAGAAAGACATATATTCTCAGAAACCATTTTTCAAACACCAAATCATAAAAAATCTTTGCAGGAGTTGATCTGTACCTGTGAACCAGTTGTTTGTGGTCTTGGTGGATGAGTTGGCTGTGAAACAGCTAGCCTTGGTAAAGGAGTGGGCTGTGAAATAGGTTGTGGTCTAGGTGGAGGAGTGGGCTGTGAAATACGTTGTGGCCTAGGTGGAGGAGTGGGCTGTGAAATATGTTGTAGCCTAGGTGGATGAGTTGGCTGTGAGACACCATGTGGCCTTAATGGGGGAGTGGCCTGTGGGGGAGTAGGCTGTAGAGGAGTTGGCTGTGGAGGAGTGGGCTATGGAGGAGTGGGCTGTGGAGGAGTTGGTTGTGGAGGAGTGGGCTGTGTAGGAGTTGGCTGTAGAGGAGTGGGCTGTGGAGGAGTTGGCTGTTGAGGAGTTGGTTGTGGCTGTGGAGAAGTTGGTTGTGCTACTGATGGATTGTGAAGTCTTCTTCCCTAAAGAGTTAACATTAAAAAAAAACCATATGAATACATGATCCAAATTATTAAGAAACTTGATCCAAATTAAACTTGAGGTGGCTTTTTGAAACATTAACAAAATATCATATGACTTGTTGAGACATAAGTAAAACTTCAGGTGCCTCTTTGCAACACAATACACTATCAAGGTGTTGATTTGCAACCACATAAGGTGTTTATTTGCAATAATGTTTTAACGGTGGGTGCCTTTTTACAACAGAGCAAAACACAAGGAGCAAACTTTGCAATAATGTTTTAAAAGTGGGTGCCTTTCTAATGCAGACTCTCAGTCCCCTAAACATAACAGCATAACAAAAAAACACAGGCTTTGCATTACCAAATTGCACATGTGATTAAGAAATTACCCTTTCCTTTTGGCTGGAGTGACAGTGCTGTCCACTGTCTTTTCTTTTCCTTTGCTTGTGTTGGACTGTAAGAAAAAAAACATGGCCCACATTAAGCAAATCACAAGAGTTTTATTTGGCCCAGAGCATGTTAAAAGAGTAAGATAACAAAAATTTGACTGGGCCACACCTGATGAGATTCTCTTATAAGTCTAGACTGTGGATTGACTGGTCCTTTGCATGACCTTTTGTTGTGACCCCTCTCCAAGCATCTTGCACATGTGACATACTTCTAGCTCCTGCCCACTTGTAGCAGGATCTCTGGGCTCATCATCACCTCTTCTCCAAAGCTTTTTGGGCCTGCCTGGTGGTCTTCTGTAGCTAGGTGGAACCAAAGCATCCAAACCACTAACCACCCATGCATCCTCACTTGGAACAGGATGTATCATACTGCCATAAGCTCCCAAATAAACATCCTTGCTATAGTAATTGTCTACATATGCTTCAGGCCTCTCTCTGTTCACAAATATGGCAGCCACAGCATGACAGCATGGTATCCCAGTGAGATCCCACATCCTACAATTACAAGTCCTTGCAGCAAAGTTCACAATCCTAGTTTTATTAAAATGCTCCACCTCAAACTCCAGCTGACCAGACCAACTTGCAAAACAGTTCCTACTTCTGCCACATTACACTCCAACTTTCTAACAATATTAGGACATATTACACCCTCATATTTCTCCATCCCTTTCTTCTTTATCTGCAATATGTTCATCAAATTTTTTTCTTATCCATTCAAGCATGCTAACAATTGGCAAGTCCCTTGCTTCCATAATGTATGCATTAAATGACTCACTTAGATTATTCACAAGTGAATCACACTTGGCATGGGTACTGAAGTGGGATCTTGACCATTGACTGGGATGTAATGGTTCTAAATAATTCATAATTTCTCCATCTTTATCTAAATTCCTTAGCTTCCCAATCCAATAATTGAAATCATTAACTGTTCCTGCCCTAGCAGCATTCCACAGATAGTCCTTCACCTCTTTACCACCCCATTTCTTTTTGAAATTTGCATACAAGTGCCTCATACAAAATTTGTGCTCTGTGGTAGGTAAGAGATCCTTAAATGACTCCACCAAACCTTTCTGTCTATCAGAAATAAATACCAAGCTCTCACTACCCCCAAGATCATCAATCAGTTCTGTCAAAAACCAAGATCAACTATCCCTGGTTTCTGCCTCAACAACAGCTATAGCAACTGGGAACATGTTGTCATTCCCATCCCTAGCCACAGCAGACAACAATTGCCCACCATAAAGGCCCTTTAGATGACAACCATCCAGTCCAATAAAGGGCCTGCAGCCTGCCAAAAATCCAATTTTGTATGCCTCAAATCTAACATACACCCTTTTGAAAACAGGTGCCAGATCTGGACTTAGCCTAATTGTCTCAACTTTGAAGCATGTGCCAGGTTGTGCTTCTGCAATGTTGCCCCATAATCCCACAGTCTTGCAAATTGTGCCTTACTGTCCCCCTCTAGTTGTTCTCTAGCTCACCTTTTTGCCCTATATATCTTATGCTTGCTTGCATTAGCAAACATGTCTCTATAAATTTCTTTCTTCATAGCCCCTACCTTCCAGTTGGGGTCATCTCTTAACTTATCCTTATACCTCTGTGCAAGATACTTAACACTAATCAAATGCTTATTGTAGTCCCTCCCACAACTGTGATCTGGTCTAGAGGTCTTGATTTGCCATGTAGTGGTTCCCTGCATGGGAGAAGCATGAACCCTAAAGTCACAGTTCTCATATTTGCAAACACAGGTAATCCTTTTGCTATCATTGTGCTGGTAGTCAAAGTCATACCCCTGTCTAATGCTCCAATCCTTAACAGCAGCTTTAAGCACCTCCCTATTTGGAAACATCAAGCCAACCTTCAATGTTGGCCCATCCCTATGGTTCAAGTCATTAGCACAAAAATCTGGCCACCTATTTCCATCTTGATCTTCATCTGAGTCATGAACACTCCTCAGATCATCCTCTTCCTCACCCTCAGAATACCAGTCTTCAGGGGGATCATTGCTATGACCCCTCTGCTTAGGGTTAGTGGTAAATATGCCATCATCTCCTGGCCCCTCTAAATCTTCACCCAACTCAGGAATTGTAGGGTCATCAGGCTCTGCACCACCATCATCAGCATCACCACCACTACAAGAAAACAGGGTTTTAGCGACGGGGTAATCCGTCGCTAAAAGCCAAAAATCCGTCGCTAAAAGAATTAGCGACGGATTCACCGTCGCTAAATATCCCTCGTATAAAAGCCCGTCACTAATAGTTTAGCGACGGAATTTTTAAATCCGTCGCTAAATATGTCATTTTTACCGACGGATTTATTTTTAATTAGCGACGGATATTCCGTCGCGAATTATATTTTTTAGCGACGGATTTATATTTTCGAGACGGAATATTCCGTCGCTAAAAAACTTATTTAGCGACGGAATATTCCGTCGCTAAATAACTGATTGTAGGAATACTTTAGCGACGGAATTAATCCGTCGCCAAAAGTCAATTTTTTTTTGAAATTTTTTTTTATTTTTCAATTACCCAGACCTGTAATACAATTTTCAAATCTCAACAACAACGCGCAATAATCAATACAGAAAGAAATATATATAATCAATTATAAAAAATATTTATAATAAAAAAAATTCATATATGTACAAGCCGGGAACCGGATATAGCCGGTTAGGAGAGGGGAGAAGAGTACAAGCCGGGCACGGGGGGGAAGCTAGGAACGGGCACGGAAAGGGGCTCATCAGGGGTTCCCGAGTCCCGGATCTGGATCCTGCTGATCCGGGGCCGGGGCGGCCTGTCCAGCAGTGCCCTGCTCCCTGATCATCCGGCACACCACTGTAGCAATGCGCTGGATCTCCTCGTCGTCCAACTGAGGCCGAGGAGCCGGTGTCTGTGGAGGGGCAGCAGGGGGTGAGGACGCTCCTATCACGGCACGAGCAGTCGTGCTAGGCAGGCCGCGTATGCGGCCTTTCGGCCGATTCACGACCTCCGGCGTATCCAGCCATCGCTTCAACCCCCCAGTACTCGCAGCCGTACTAGTGGACGCTGATGGCTGTCCGGACTGCTGCTCGGACCCCCTTAGCTGTTCATACGAGGCCTGCAAAAATAGTGGTTTAACGATATGTTAGGGCATTAATTAACGAAACAGACATTGAGGATAGAAAGAAAAAACATTAACTTAAATAAATTGACTCACATCGATCCGCCGGGCAATATCTGAAATATAGTCGCCCGCCCGGTGCGTCTCGTCCTTGTCCTTCTTCCGCACGTGCGTCTGAGTATAGGTCAGAGCTATGACCTCATCCTCCTCCAGATCCGGGTGCTCGACCGCGTTCATGTGTCGGACGATGTCGTGTGGCACCGACCCCCCGTGTGCGTCGGATCTCTGTTCTGTCTGTTCTCAGCCCCGCTCTTACTCTTGGCGTCCCAACCTGGATCCGCAGCCCACCGATCTATCATCTCCCCCATACACGGTGAGATATCCAATGTGGGGGATATCTCGCCATGTCCGTCATCGGGGCACCCGCGGGCAGCGCCTTCTTCGCCCGGTCCCGTGCATCGTGGAGCCATCGGCGGTAATTCTTGCCGATGTAGGCAAAGAAAGCCTGCTGCCCCAGTACCTGCTGCTGAGGCGTGTCAAACGTGAACCCCTCCTGTAAGGCATTCAATAACACAAATTAACAACATAAAACAAACTGTAATTTAACATTTACTAACGCTGAAAAAAATACTTCACCGTACCAGCCACTCCTCCCATAGGGCCTCCCTCGCAGCGGCATCCCAGTCCTTCCAGTACAGGCGTGGCTCGAAGAATCGGCCCTTCACAAGAACGCCGATCTTCGTCCTCGCCATATTCTCCAGGATCCTGCCAAAGAAGTAATTAAATTAATTAATACAGTTCAAATATAAATTAACACCCCAAAATTTTAAACATAAGGCATGAGGTGATATTTTTAGTACTTACAGGCCCTCCTGCGTGAGCGTAACTCTCTGTTTACGCTGGGGGTCGATGCGTACCCCGCGTGTCGGACCACGGCCTCGTCGAGATCCTACAAAACACAGACATTAATACAGTTCAAATATAAGGCTAGCGAAAATGTACGAAACACCGTTATCAACTATACCTGAGGTAGAACCCACGGAAGATGGAGAATGCACGCGCGTGTGGGATGAATCTGCGTCGGGCTGGGGCGACGGCTCGAGCTGGGGCTGGGGCGACGGCTCGAGCTGGGGCTGGGGCGACGGCGATGGCTGGGGCTGGGGCGACGGTGACGGCGACGGCTGGGGCTAGGCCCCCGATGGCTGTCCGCGATCACTCTGTGCCTCGTCATCAGTAGGCAATGACGAGGTGGGACTAACCGGGGAGGAAGCAGCTCGGCGTCCAGCCCGGCCACGAATAGCCCGTATCCTATCCATATCTGACTTCATATAGATTATATACAAAGACATTAACACGTGAAAAACAATAATTTAGGCATAAATCATCATCGGCATATATATATATATATATATATATATATATATATATATATATATATATATATATATATATATATATATATATGAACGGATGTGCAAAAACACATCAATAAACACCAAGTTCTAAAATGTTACTACATTTTTCCCGTGATGTTACAACATTACAAGTCAATCATTTTCAGTTTGCGAATCATCTTCATCACTCTTCTTCGTGGGACTCGTCGTCCTCTTCATCTTCTAATTCATCCTCTTCATCAGTAGACTCGGTCACATCATCTCCAACACTTTCAACATCTTCCGCGTCATCATCTACGACTTCTTCTCCCACAAGAAGTGTTGTTGGAAGAGGAAGATCGTCCTCCTCGTTGTTGACCTCAACAGGGAACAAGACACGTGGTTGGTCGGCTTGAAAGGAGTCTAGCTCACTGTCATATGTCACGGGCAATTTCTTGGACTTGATAGTTGTATACCAATGAGATTTGGGATTGGCGACGTCCTCCGCGTAAAAGACTTGTACAGCTTGACTAGCAAACACAAAGGGCTCGTCTGATGCAAGTCTTGACTTGACATTGACATCTACAATCCCTTGAGAGCTAACACGGATTCCTCTACTGCATGTGACATCGAACCACGTACACTTGAACATTACCAGGCGGTTTTTTAAATGCTGGACACTGTCGATCAAACGTGGTGTCCATGTCTGCGCTAACTAACATGTATCTCAATCCAATTGGGTCTCATCCTCCGTCAACAATCTTAATTCCGACACCTCATATAGGGTGTCGATATGGTGTCTGATACGTGTCTGACACCTCCGGACACGTGTCCGACGCCTTTGGACACGTGTCCGACGCCTCCGAACACGTGTCCGACGCCCACCGACACCCACCTCCAGACACATCGGCATACGTTAATTTGTTTTTAAATGTCGGACACCGTCGATCAGACGTGGTGTCCGTGTCTGCGCTAACTAACAGGTATCTCAATCCAATTGGGTCCCATCCTCCGTCAACAATCTCAATTCTCAATTCTCAATTCTCAAATGCTCAATGCAATAAAAATTAACAAAAATCACACATTCAATCCAATTGGGTCCCATCCTCCGTCAATAATCTCAATATCTCAAATGCTCAATGCACAATTAACAATCTAAAATCATCAATTAACAACCTAAAATCATCAATTAATAATCGCAATTACTTCAAATGCACAACTAATAACTTAAAATCATCGATCAATAATCACAATTCTAAAACGCACAATTAACAACCTAAAATTATCAAACAAATGATCAATATTCAAATAGGAAAAAAATGTTCAAAATTCACATATCCGATGCGCTTGAATTATTTCAATTTAGGGTTCGATTGTATTAGGGCATTCAATTTAGGGTTCAATTAGTTTCATTTAGGGTTCGGTTCGATTAGGGCATTCAATTTAGGGTTCAATTACTTCAATTTAGGGTTCAATTAGGGGGCTCTATTGATTCAATTTAGGGTTCGGTTGATTTGAGGCATTCAATTTAGGGTTCAATTAGTTCAATTTAGGGTTCAGTTATATTAGGGCATTCAATTAGGGTTCGGTTAGATTGGGGCAATCAATTTAGGGTTTAATTAGGGGTTCAATTAGTTTAATTGAGGGTTCGATTCAATTGGGGTTTATGGTTTTGGGTTTGTGTCATCTTAATTTTAATGTCCCTTGCCCAGTTCCGTCCCGTCCCATCCCATCTAGATCCAACGCCACTTAACCCGATCTTGTCTATGGCTTCCTGCCACCAAAGTAGTCGCATAAGGCCTATTTTCGGATCAGAAGCAACATCCATTGTTCTCGCCGTTTCAATATTGAAAGCATGGAGAACAAATCCAGCCCACTCAATCTCCAATGTCTTTAACTTTTCACAGCAATTTACATGTATAAGAGGAAGACAGAAGGTATAGCGTAGAGCAAATAGAGAGGAAGATAAGAACTTTACCTCACGAGAAATACTGTCGGAGGTGAGAAACCGTCGTCTCCGGTGGTCCCGGTGGTCGACGCTGCTCTCTCTCTCTCTCTCAGTCTCTCTCATCTTCACAGATCTGCCAGAGGTGAGGGCCCGTGGTCGCCGGAGTTGCAGGTGGTCGCCGTTGTCGAGGGAGGTCACCGCTGGGGTGGAGGGAAGTCACCGCCGGTGTCGAGGGAGGTCGCCGCCGGGGTAGAGGGAAGTTGGGTTTTGGGATTTTCGAAGAGAGAAGCAGTGACAGTTCAAACCAGATCTGTGAATTAAATAGACTTTTAGCGACGGATTTATTCCGTCGCTAAACGTCTGTCGGTGAAGACCTATTTGTACCGACGGAGTTTTTTGCGACGGAATAAATCCGTCGCTTAAATAATATTTCACGGCGGAGTGTTACCGACGGAGTTTTTTACGACGGAATAAATCCGTCGCTTAAATAATATTTTACGACGGAGTTTTACTGACGGAGGTTTCCGTCTGTAAAACTCATTTTAGCGACGGAATCTATTCTGTCGCTAAAACTCTGTCGCAAAAGACGTCTTTTCTTGTAGTGCACCATCATCAGTCCCTTCACCCTCAGCTGTTCGTTCACCCTCAGCATTCACAGCACCATCAGTTGTTTGTTCACCAACACCAGTGTCCAACACACTCTCAGTGACACCAGCCTCAGTATTCACACCACCATCAGCATTTTGTTCACCAACCCCAGTGCTTAACACACCCTCAGTCACACCACCAACATTTTGTTCACCAACCCCAGTGTTCAACACATTCTCAGTCACACCACTTTGAGTACCTTGACCAGCCTCAGTAGCTACACCCTGAGTACCTTCACCACCCTGAGTAGCTTCACCCTGAGTACCTTGACCAAGATCAGCAGCTTCACCCTGAGTACATTGTCCTTGAATACTTTGCCCAACATGAGTAACTTCAACACCCTGAGTACCTTGCCCAGCATCAACAACATTCCCATCCCCTATTTCCACATCACCATCACCTACTGGTGTAGACCCATCTCTTATTGTAAGGTGGGGAGGATTATTATCTACAACTGCTATGGGATCCATGCCCCTTATAACATATATGACTGCATTGTGACCATGATAATGGTACAATGCATCATTTAAACCCCTATCATCAAGTATTAACATTAACCCATTATTAAATGTCTTTCCAGGTATCCTATAAGTCATGGTGCTAGTAGTAGGTAATCCTAAACTCAAGCACATATCTAGAAGCTCCCAGTATGAAAGGTAGTCAGGGTCACATTCAAACTGTTCTACTTTGTCTCCGGTCCAAGACCTATTGGGTGGATCTGTAAACCCCCCCCCCCCCCCATGATGAATTTCAATGGTGATTTTGCCTGACATTCTGCCAATTAAAAAATAAAAGAATAATTTAATAGAGTACTTGTCTAACCTAAAGCAACCTTTTTAACACGTGGAATAATTAAGAAACAATAGGGTTCAATATGATAGGGTAAGGTTCAATATGGTGGGGAACAGAGGGACCACAAGCAATCAACAACACAACAAACTGAATAACTTACTAAATACGGAATAAAACAATCGGTTGCATGCATGTGAATTGACAGAAACATATAATACACAAAATTCCTAGGCAAGGCCGAAACCTTAGATTACATAGAAACCCTAAAAATTTTAAAAATCATAAATTAACACAGAAACCCTAGATTGCATAGAAACGTTTCCTAATATCACGAATTAAATATACTTTCGTTTGTCAAAACCACGAGTTCAACATAAAAGCATTTCTCAAAATAATAAAATTACCTGGAATCGCACTTAGTTTCGTGTTCGACTTCGTCTTTGATTTCCACCAGTTCCAAATACTTCAGTTTATGACACCAATGTTCGATTTCGTTCCTGATTAGTGTCTTCCTTGTAGATTATTTCACATTCTTTCAATTCGGTTTATGGGATCTTGTTAAAATGTGACGAGTTGAGGAGAGAGATTGTGAGAATTCGAGTCAAATGTCTTGAGTATAGTGTTTGACAAACGAGACCAATGTTGTTATATATATGAATAGTTTAGGGAATTCCTTAATTTTGTAACGGGAGTTGACGGATATAACACTTTTTAAACCTTAGGTGTCTTATTGTAATTTTTGTAACGGGAGGGGTCTTTTTACAACAATCCCAAATCACATGGATATTTTACGCAATTTTTCCTTTCTTTTATGGGTGTCGAAGTTTCATTAGCTTGTGTTCGCCCTGGTTAGTCAACGAACGTTACCTGCTCGTTGGGTTGGATTTTTTATAATGCGTACAAACGTGAAAGAAAAATCGTGGGTGTACATGTTTTTCTAACAATTTTCAAAGCTCAAAGTCCGAACTGCAGACAATGCCAGCAGCTAGCACATCCCGAATCTCTCTTGTGATTGGTTATTTATTAGCCCATCTATATCTTCGTGCCACCAACTACATCCCAACTTACGCAAAGAAATAAGGGAAAATGAGTACGAACCACACCACCCTAGCTGGTCTCTACCAAAACCATGATCTCAATTTCGCACCACCAGCAATCTGTTATTCACTCTTTTCAGCCATCAACACGGCCTCCGGTCATTGCTTCCCTTCTAAGGTAAACGGTATGGATGCTTTCAGGCCACCCTTTCCCTACTCCTAGTCCAAGAACCATCAAGGCATTGGTCCTTTAATTTTGAGACTTGTTAGCCATTCCATCATTTTCCTGCACACAATACAATACATCCCCAACCCAAACTTGAATTTTGGAGTATTGTATTAACCGTCTTTTACTCATCGAGGAAAAAAGAATTCGTAACAAAAATAGAAAAAAGGAAATAATTTTATTTTGGGTCAGGTTTTCGAAAAATAACATGAAATAAATTATGATCCGGTGGGCCCGAAGGGCTATTCCAGCTAGTTAAGGACGCAGAAATTTGGTCTCGTGTTTACTTAAACTTATACCGGTTAATTAATAGTTCATGTTAACTATAGTCACATAATTTTGTGAGCCCGGTATATGCTATAATGTTAACGGATACCTTAAAAATAAAGAACTACACATAGTGTTTGTTGGATTGCTTCACTTTGATGTTTCCGTTGTCATCAATGAATCATGACTTCTAAAGAAAGAGTATGTCAATCCGCTAGAGTTAAGACATTAATTTTCTCGAGTAAAGCAAAGGCTCAACTAATTCGATATCATTGGGTTGGGGGCATTCTATTTTTAGCATCCCAATACATTTATTAGATTAGAAAGAAACATAATCAGATTATAAACATATATATATATATATATATATATATATATATATATATATATTAGTATCAAAATCCCAAAAGCTAAACCCTGAATCCCATCGTTGGGGGCATTTTATTTATTTATATGTATATAATCTGATTTTATGTAATATAATAATTAGATTATATATATACATGTACAGACACATTATCAAAATACGGAGAGCTAAGCACTGAATCCCATTATTCATCCGCTTCCCCCGTCTCCCTCTTTAATTCCATCTCCACTCTGAGACCCATCCCCAAACCCGCTCTGCATCTCCCCCAAAACAAAAAATGAGAGCCAAAAGCCAATACCCCCTCGGCCTTAAGCTCATTCTCATCGGCTTCTTCCTTCTTTTCCTTGTGTTTTTTATACTAAAATCATCTTCCCATCAGAACCTATCATCAGTTCTCTCAGCAAAAACAACTACAACAACATGCCCTCCTTTACCTTTGAGCACCCAAGCATGCGACAAAATTCCTCCTTCCCTTTCCCAAGCCCTGGTCCACTACGCCACCTCCAACATCACCCCTCAGCAAACCTTCAAAGAGATCTCGGTGACGCTGCGTGTCCTGGAAAAGAAGTCCCCGTGCAACTTCCTAGTCTTCGGCCTCGGCCACGACAGCCTCATGTGGACTTCGCTCAACCACGGCGGTCGCACCGTCTTCCTGGAAGAAGACAAGTCCTGGATCCAGCAGATCATGCTAAAACTACCCAAGCTCGAAGCGTACCACGTGGTTTACGACACAAATCGGACTCAGGCGGACGAGCTCTTGAAGGTTGGCATGGAAGAGGACTGTAGGGTCGTGGGTGATCCAAGATTTTCCAAATGTGCGCTGGCGCTGAAGGGCTTTCCGAGCGAGATTTATGATGTGGAGTGGGACTTGATAATGGTGGACGCGCCGACCGGGTATTTCGACGGTGCACCGGGGAGGATGAGTGCCATCTACACGGCTGGGTTGATGAGTAGGAACAGGGAGGGTGGTGAGACTGATGTGTTTGTGCACGATGTGGACAGGGTGGTGGAGGACAAGTTCTCCAAGACATTTCTATGTGAGGGTTACCTGAGCGAACAAGAAGGGAGAATAAGGCACTTCACTATACCAAGCCATAGGACTCGCTTGGGTCGACCGTTTTGTCCATAGATCTGCTCCCCTCCATCTCCATATGTATATGTTTTCTATCTCCCCTTAATTTGCACTTGCCATTATACTCTTCCATCTTATATTTTGGTCTATGAAGTTTTTTGTTTCGATCTCCTCTTTGGTTCTTTTAGCTTCCCTGTTTCAGAAATTTAATGTGAACAGGAAGCATAAACTTTTGGTGTTCGCATTGTGTTAAGCTGCATAATGTCTTGCTAATTCACGGGGTTCATACATCCCAATCTGCATTCTGGCAGGAACCCTGGAGGTGCAAATCGTCGATATGGTAAAGGGTAACATGAGGAACCGTTAGAACGACCTCATCGACTATCCGTTTCTTGGGAATGCATTTGATAGAAAGTGAACGGATTCATGCATGCGATGCAATGCACTAGATGCGTTTAGTGCACCATAAAATTTTGGGCTCATATTACCAGATTAATCGTTATCTACTTCAATCGCCTTCGCCTGTATTTTACTTTTGTTGATCTGAAAAAATCATCACAACGTACATTTTTAACTGCTGAATGCAAGAGTTAGGTTTACTGAAATGGATTGTGTCTGGGTTTTCTTTAATTTCTTTGCGGGGAAGGTGGGAGGCAGGGCAGGGGTTGGTTGAAGCAGCTGAACAACCGATCCACGTATTAAGCCCTCAAAGCTTCTAGAGTGGACTAGTCCTTTGACCAAAATAAAGGGGTAATGTACCATGCACGCACCCACCCATATGATGAAAATTCGCCTTGGGGAGATCCATATGGGTTACTTTGGCCCTATAACCAACAAATTGTGGGTCCGTCCCTAGCTGTGATTGCAATTTTACAGCTAACAGACCAGTCATTTTCAGATTTTCTGTGCCGGGTAGGCGAGCTATTAGCCAACCAGTAAGGCAAAAGTTGCAATAAACTTACTACAGTGACAAAAAAGAACGGGTGATAATTGCAGCGCTTATAAGAAAAAATGCTACGTGCATCAACCAAGCAGAGGAAATTAGAAGCGAATGGTCTGTCGAATTTCCTGGCATTGGCGATAAAAACCCAGGGCGTGACCCACCAATTGGCCTCACTTCACTTCAAGTCAGTAGTAGTCTGGCTGACATCGCAAGGGTAAAAAGCATTTATTGTAGGGATAAACATGCAATGATGAAGGGTAGTGCTCAGTCACTATTTTATGGAGTCCAGGGGGAGGTGGGACATCTATCAATCAATCAATCACTCACCGTAAGATGAAATGAAATGAGATGGTCATAATTGTGTTTCCCACGTACTGCTTCTCCACGTATATCCCTTAAAAGAAGCAAACAAATACTTCTCATAATTGTGTTTCCCACGTACTGCTTCTCTACGTACAGGTTTGTCAAAGGGCCGGGCTTGGCCGGCCAAGCCCAAGCCCAAGCTCATCGAGCCTGCTGTGGGGCCGGGTCGGGGCAGGGCCTGTCGAAGGTAAACCTAGGCCCAGTCCAGGTCCTGGCCCTAGGCCCAATGTCTAGGGCCGGGCCCGGGCCTTTTTTTTTTTCTTCTTGTTATTCAATTTTAAATTTCATCTCTAGGCAATATTCACAATTTAACGAACCTAATCTTTATCCTTTTATTTCATTATAAGTAATATACATATATATGTATGTATGTATATACATATTTATTTGTTAGCCATTATATTTTTTATTATATGTTAAACATTTTCATACTCTTCTTGGTGAGCTTTATTAATAAAATCTTAACACATAACAATTTATATAGAAAAATAATAAATGTGTTCATAGGCCCTCCTCCTTTTATCCGGGCTTGGGACCGGCTGCTTGTAAACAAACAGGCGAAGTTACCTATTTTTTATATATACGAAAAAATATATATCTTGCTTGTAAAAATTTATTTTATATATATGAAAAAAAAGTATATTTTGTGAAAAAATTTATTCTTAAAACTCTAACAATCAAAATAATAATGCATGTCTATCCAAAATATCAGCAATCAAAGATCAAGAAATCTGCAACGTCAACCAAAAGGATCAAAAGAGGAAAATAAAAACAAATTACCTAATCATCCAGAAGTACTTCAATATCCGAGTCACTGCTCTTCCTATCATCAATCGGTTTATCTTGCTCGCGGTATTTCGCATCAAGATAATCCTTCCAACATACACATAGCTCGAGCGACTCGGGGTTAAGACGACTCCTCCTGTCATCCAAAACCCTCCCGCTGGCTGAAAATGCCGACTCTGAAGCAACCGTGGAGGCTTGCACTGGCAGTACATCCCGTGCAATTTGGGATAAAGTTTTATACATGTTTTGATTTTGTTTCCAAAAATTTAACAAATTAAAATTAACCTGTTCTTGCTTGATAAATCAGAATAATGATCAGTATTTGCATATACACCAATCTCATTAAAAGAGGAAAAAGTATACGAACCTGCCGAATTAGAAGTACCTTCACCTGGTAGTTGTCTTGCTACTAGATGTTCAAAGCCCTGAAGGTATGGCGCATAATACCTCTCAACAGTGGATGATGATGTAGCTCGCCCGCGCACGTCAGCAGAATTACGATAGACGTTGAACAAGTCCTCAAACCTCTTGCTCACTTTTGCTGTGAATGCGGTTGTCTCCTCTGCTGTGTAGCACATTAATTTCGATATCTCTTGTATCGAGGCGTTCACGCCATGCAACTTTAACCTAGGATCTAAACAAGTAGCCACAGTAAAAATAGCAGGCAGTTTACTCCAATATTTATTAAATTTTTGATCCATCACTTTTACTATTTCCTTAAAGGGTCCTATATATCTCCATTTTGTTAACATTGTAGCCATCTTCAGAATTTCTATTACAGCGAGAGGAGAGGTGGGATAGTACGTACCAGACAATAAATTGGTAGACGTGTAGAATACCTCCAAAAATTCAGCTAGGTATGTGGCCATCTGCCATTCCTCTTGAGTTGGCAAGCCGGCTGGGAACTGGGTTAGTAGAAAATGCGTATAGACTTCTCGGTATGCCAGAATGTGTAAAAGCATGTGGTATGTAGAGTTCCACCTGTGGACCACATCTGTAACTGCTCTCCTGCGAGGCATATTATATTGAACACACAACGTTTTAAATTGTTGTGTTCTCGGACTCGAGCTATTAACATACGCTGTCATACCCCTCATTTTGAGAAGAATATCTCCTGCAGCAGCTAAACCATCTTGAACAATTAAATTAATAATGTGACAAACACAGCGAACATGAAATAATTCACCATTAAGTACAGGTTGAAGCGTCTCCTTTAAAGCTGCAACAGCAACTTTATTATTAGAAGCATTATCAAAACTAACACTCATAATCTTATCCTTAATTTTAAATGTGGTGCATGCTTTTAATATAAGAATAGCAATGTTCATTCCATCGTGCGGATAAGGGAAGTGCTCGAAAGCGATGATTCTCTTGTGCATAACCCAATCTACATCAATCCAATGAGCGGTCACACAAGAATAACTAACAAAAGTATAAGGAGATTGCCAAATATCAGAAGTAAGACTAACTTTACCGTCAAATTTATCGAAATAATCGATAAGGCGTGCTTTAGCAGCATTGTACTGTCGGAGTGCATCGGATCTAGTTGTGTTTCTATGAACCTTTTTGTACAAAGGTTGAACGTATGTGTTCATATATCTAGAGTGCTTAGGATTATCGGCAAAAGAAAAGGCTTGTTCATCATGAATAACAAATTCAGCGAGACCGTCTCTTTGCTCTCGCTGATTATAAACAAATAACTTACCGTCAAAAGATAACTGCGTTTGGGTAGGTTCGACGTGGCCTTGTCGAGGTGCACACTGAGGGTAATGCCTGTTAAGATGTCCATTACCACTACCAGACGAAAATAATTTAGCACAGTACTTACATCGAGCTTTTCGGATGCCGTCCACCGTAACTTCATCAAAATGATTCCAACACTCGGCTTTCTTTTTTTCCCCTTTTGGACTTCTGGCTCATTACCGGAGGCATTGCTCGGCCCTTCTTCATCATGACCAGGCATAGGGTTGAGATTATGCCACGGAGTAGTAGCTTCGCCAACCGAGCTGCGTCCTTGACTATAATGCGGGGGGTCTTCATCAGGCGTGTATTCAAAATCTGGAATGTTTTGATTGAACTCCCAATTGGCTTGGGTATCTATCATACAGCCTGTACTCATTCGTCCAGGAACGAATGGTTGTGTTGGTGCTTGGATTGGTGTTTGTGATGGCCGTGGCGCTGGCGCTTGTGCTGGTGGTGGTGCTTGCGATGATGATGATGTTTTTCGTGATGACGATGCACGCCTCATTTTCTTCAATAATCCAGCCATATTTCACGCTAAACTTTGTAAGAGTAACTAAATACACAAGTATAAGAGTAGTAATAAGAAATAACAATTAAAAGAATGAACGAGTAACAAATATTAGAGAGTTAGTAATTAAAAAGAATTTAGCAAGACTAGTAATTAATAAACAAGAGTACTGATTAGTAAATACTAGTAGTAATTAGCAAGAGTAGTAATTGGAGAGGAAAATAGTAGCAAAGCTTGTAGAAATATAGAATGTTTAGGTAAGAGAGAGTAAGAAGATTGGTGTGAAAAATTAGAGAGAAATGGTGTGAATTTATAGATTTTAGAAACTTCACAAAAGACCAAAATACCCCTACAAACTATCCGTTTATAGTTGTTGGGGAGGGTAAGAGTGTAAAGGAGTTGAAAAATATAGGTTAGACTAAAATACCCCCCAAACTAGCCGTTATATTGCTGTTGGGGGGGTAAAAGTGGAATTTTGGAAAAGGGGTGGAAGAAAGGGGGGAAAAGCAAAAAATTCAAACAAGTGGTGGGGCCAAAACCGGGCCAGACCCGGGCCGCAGACCGGGCCAGAACCGGGCCGACTTCGGGCCGGGCCAAACCCGAGCCGTTTCCGGGCCAGGCTTTTTCGCAGAATCTGAAGGCCTGGTCCAGGCCCAGGCCCCAAGCCCGCTTGTGCTGGGCCGCTACTGTTCATGGACGGGGTCGGGCCAGCCCGGGCCAGAACCGGGCCGGGTCGGGCCAGCCCACGGCCGCCCGGCCCGTTTGACAACACTATATATATCCCTTAAAAGAAGCAAACAAATACTACGGCGAGGTAAATTTAAAGTCTGTAACGAGGAAGCTCTGCGTTTGGCCCAAGGTAGCTAGCTAACCCCCAAGCTCAACGCTACACTTTGAATGTTATGCAACAGAAGAACCGGCAGAAACAGAGCCAAACTGGATGACTAAAGGCAATAACAATGTGTTGAGATCTGATCATATCTGGCAGTAAACATTGGGAGTTTGGTTATCCCTCCAAGTAGTGGACTTCAGGTGTAGGACAACCAATGAATTGGTAAGTGATCTTTGGATATCGGCGTCACTGGGATTGAGAAGTTTAGAGCTCTGATAGTCACCTTACTTAAGCTCATAGCAAATCGATCTGGAAGACTGACCAGCTTGCTAGAAGTTATCACTGATTCACCACAATAATATCTACTTAATGTTTTTAAAGAATAATATCATCACAATATGATGGATTCCACACTCTTCTTCATTACCGGATGAAGGGTGTAGACACCAAAAGTTTAATTTGTACTGGTTAGTATTACAAAATTTTATCTTTAGGTCAAATATTAAATGTCACGAGAAAAGCGGGCTCAAGTGCTCCTATAGAAACAGGTCAACCAGAAAAAGCAAAAGGTGGTTTGGGACACAATTTGATAAGAAGAAATGGTCAAACTTAATAGTTCAACAAACTAGGTCTGGTCCATTTTTATGGTTCAATTATATCACATGTCTTGATCAAGACAAATTGTGATCAAGAATCACTTCAACATTAACGGGAGACGAATCTCTTTAATTATGAAATTAAGATCCAATTCATAGGTTTTCTAACATTAAGCCTAAAAACATTGCTTATGAATAAAAGCCTTGTGGTAGAAGAGAAAGACACACGGGGTTGCTACAAACAAAGCCAAAGTTTTGTCGAAACTATGTCTAAGTCCCAAGAATTGGGATTCATTTGAAGAACAATACACACTCATTTTGTTGTTCTTCAATTGGCCATTTTCAAAGGCAAAGATTAGTTTCTCTTTGATGTTAAATAGAAAAGGAGATTTACCTTCGACCTTGGTGATTTTACAAGTAAAGGATTGCATGTAAGGAAGAAATCAAAGTAGCATTTCAAGATCAAGTTGTTTCAGCCCTTGGATTATGATCCAATCAAAGATCGAATCAAACGATTTACATTTATTTCAGATACAAATAATAAAGTCGTGTAACCCTTTACTTTAAAAATTTTATATCAAATTTTGTGCATTTCTCTTGTCTCGCGGCTTTAAACACGAACATTGTGTGTACAAATTTCTAGCATGCTCAGTGGGACCACTGCGTCTCTCATCTCTTTCTCCATAAAAAGATAATAAAAGACTCCCCAAGGCATCAATGGCATCAAAGAATTTCAATGCATTCAAGCTAAGCAGAAGATTGCCGAGGCTACTTAAAAAAAATGCAACGTCAAAGTCAAGGCAAGCGCACCAACGTCCAAATTATCACCCACACCATGATCCAATTTGAGAAGGTCATCAAATAGGATTTTTGAAGTAGGAAAGAAGATGACGGTTTGATTTATAAAAAGCTTGTGCCCCTCTCGCAACGCTATGCCACTCAATCAAATTCTTCTGAGCATCATTGTCACCGTGCCGGTTTTGATGAGTAATGTTGTTTCAGTTGAAGAGCAACTGGTTGCTACATCTCGTGCATTTGAAAAACTGACAAAGACATTACATGAAAAATATATTTAGATTGCGAACTTGATGAATGAGTTGGAATTGAAGAAGAATAAAGAATCAAATTCGAAGTAAATGAGTAACTAGACGAGACTCGTAAGCAAGATCATACTAATGAGTAACTAGACAAAAGCATCAAAGCCACCTGTATAGCCACCTTGTCTGTCCAAGAACTCCAAGACATGATAACAAACACAATAAGCAAACAATACAGGTCCCTTTCAAAATAGCCTCATGTTCTCAAAGACTTACATGAAATAGATTGACAGAATGAAGATGCCTACCTGCCTTCAACCGCCTAAGTTTAAACAGTTCGAGGGGAAGAGCAACCTAAGGCAGTATCTCGCCCATTTCCTCGTAAGCAATTCGTCCACTCCCTTAGAGGGAACACCTTCGATTGGTATACTGACTTGGAGCCGGAGTCAATAGATTGTTGGGAAAAAATAAAGCATGAGTTCCAAAATGGCTTCTATAGCACCTGCCATTATAGGAAAATGGACTTTTGTGACCGCTTAAGGAGGAAATGTGGTTGCCAACCCATTTTAACGACCACAAAATACGGTCGCTAAAACGGTCGCTAGATGGTAGGTCGCTAAACTTTAGCGACTCCATTTAATTATCGATCGCTAAATTTAGAGGTTACGTTGACCAAATTTAGCGACTGCCAACGCGGTCGCTAAATATTTTTTAAATTTAAATTGATTTTTTATTTAGCGATCGCGTTTTCTAATTTAGCGATCGGTACTGGGGTTGCTAAAAAAATTATTTTAAAATTTTTTAGTTAACGACCGCGTTTTCTAATTTAGCGACTGCCGTTGCGGTCGTTAAATATTTTTTCAATTAGCGACCACATTATACAGTTTAGCGACCACAATGTGCGGTCACAAAACCTGGGTTATGCTTTGAAAAATCAGGTCTGTTTTGACCTCCTGTCCAAAACTTGTCCGCATTCATTCAAAAACAAATTCAACAACATGTCCCGCATTCATTCAAAACTAATTAAACAACCTGTCCCGCATTACTAATTAAACAACATGTCCCGCATTCATTCAAAAACCAATTTAACAACATGTCTCACATTCATTCAAACAACCTGTCCAAAACCAATATGCTTTGCACATCCAAAAACATTGATTTCAATATGTCAATTTCAAACCAAGCACATCAACAAAGCTTTACATCATCAAACTATAAAGATAGGCCATTAAAATCACGTCAAAGTGACAAAGAAAAACGTCAACACTCAGGTACATACACAATCTTCAACTAAAATTGGAAAAATGAGTCAGGTATATGTTCATGAGGTACACAACTACAATACATATGACTCCAAAAACATACTAGTCGGCAGACCCATCAACCTCGTCATCATCATCTTCTTCATCCCTCATTGAAGGTAAGTTAGATCCAACAATGTCCTCACCGCCTTGAGAAAATATCGCTCTGCATGAAGCTATACAAATGATTCAACATAAATGTAGTAATACCTTATATGCACTGATATAATCAAATCAAGATCACATACTAAATGACCATAATATGTAACTACTTAAGAAAATTGGTATTATTACCTGATGTCTGGCTTCGGGCATAATAAAACCTTGTTGGATCATCATCACTTTTTGTTCTTCAACAAGTCTGTCTAAACGCTTTCTCCGTCTCTTCAAACTGAGAACCACTAAGACTGGTCACACTTGATGACTGTTGTCTACCCAGCAATGAACGTGCGGATTAACGAGGGTAGCCAAGGATACAGTCCTTCTTAGGACCCCCTGTAGCTTTTGACTACAAAGAGAACTCGTCCACTGCTTGGCTACCATCTGCCTGGGAGTTGGCCTGAACTTTTTCCTTATATGCATTATGTATAAGAAAGTAATAAATGTTATAGGAATGCAACTGGTCGCAACCAATAAGAATACAATAGGAGATGAAAAAGTGAAGAATAGTTGATTTATCACCGCAAACTGCTCTGTGCTCTTATAAATCCACTTCTTATCTTTATTTTTGTGTGTGACCTCAAAGCGTTGGAGGATTTTAGGGGGCTTTTTGTCAGGGTCTTCTTCACTGAGCTTCAGATTGTGCACATCATATGGACGCGATCCAACACTATGCTTTATATTCTTCTCACTACTCACCATATCCTTGCCTCACTCACTGAGCTTGGCCCATTTAGCTGTACACCAATGATCCACCAGTTGCCCTCACATGGCTTTTTAGAAGTACTCGAGATTGAAGTCCCTGGCCATAGAAATATTTGTCGCGTTAGCCCAAGCTAGAGCATGCCTCATTGCATTAAGCATCCATTTCTTGTAATTTTCTGAACAACGCCACTCCTAGGCCTACCTCCCAAGTTCTTGGTCTCTGTCAGACTCGAATTTGAAGTAGTCCTGAACATAATTCAGCACAATTTCAAACAAGATTAGCAAGAAATTTTCAATAATAATGTACTTCTAACCAAATAAAGCAATGAAAAATAGACAATCCTTACCAAGAGCTTCCTCCAGGCAAGTTCCTCGTCTAGTTCGATCCTCACCTTCCACATTGGATAAGGCCGTGGGAGGTGGGCCTTGATAATAGGACCGATTTTGGTCCTAATGCAATCTTCAACAAAGCTAATTATGTTGCATCACAAGAGATACGCCAATCCCAAAACAACAAAGTATTAAGTTCGATAGGTTAGCTAAAAGATGGTAGGAATTGAGCTTTAAAAATTAAAAATATACGAATTGTTGAAGACATGAGCAGTAATCCTCTGCTCCGGGGTGACTGGAGAGGCATCCCATGTGTGATACCTCTAGGTACAGGTGCAGTAGAAGCTACAAATGATGAAAAGGAAGACGTTATATATTTTGCAAGAATTTTTTTTCTCACCATGTACTGAAGCTACTGACGACATCGACTGCTCATCAGTAGCATAATCATTAATCTTGGGGAGGAAGGCTAACTAGGCCAAAGCAGGTCTGCAGCGGCCGTCTTCACGACCTCGGGATACACTAGATCTCGGCATATCTACAAAAAAGCACTCGGAAGTAACATAAAAAAACTTCAAGAACAAATATCATAACTAAAAGCAATTGATATTATATAGTTCACTTGAATAATAAAAGACTTAAGTGCAAAAGTCAATTGATAACAATGTAAATTTAGCTTTATATAGTCAACCATCATCAGTAATAGACAACTCAATTTAAATAATAAACACCACAAGTGCAAAAGTAGATTGATAAGAATGTTTTTGCTTTACACAGTCAATCACTATCACTAATAAATAATGGAATGTCTTCCTCCTCCTCGTCATCTTTGTCCCCTTTCATCTTCATCTTCATCATCTTCTTCTTCTTCAACTTCTTCCTTAGAATCATCATCACGGAGGGCTTCAGTATCGACCTCTTTCCCAGCATGGCCTAAATTGAAAGAGGCTCATCAACAAGATCGTTATCCTCATGAAGCGGCATCATTGTGGGAGCATCATCCTTTTGGTACATCTCAACCAAGATATCATCATCAACAAAGTCTCTATTGGTCTTGATAACAGTATGCCAATTTGGGTTCTTCCTTATCACACCCTTAGCATAGAAGACCTGCATTACTTGAGCTGTAAATACAAATAGTTTGTATGATCCGAGCCTTAACCTCATATTAACGTCTACAATCCCATGTCGGATACCAGGTGTAATGTCAAACCATCTACCGCTGCTATAATAATCTAGTTCAACAACCTCCTCTAACTACCCATAAAAATCACACTCACTATCATTTTAGCAGTCACCTTTCACTAAAACTCCACTGTTTTGGATTTATTTACTAAGATCAAACTTCCACTGTGTTAAACCTAAACTCGTTGACAATGTACCCTTTATAACACGAAACAATCTACTAGGGCTAGCAGCAAGCAATTTGAGACGAGCATCAACTCCATCTTGGGCGGTCTACAACAACAAATAATTTGCACAAAGTATTAAGTTATTAACTCGCATATACTATCTCACTATATTAGAAATGAGATATGATTTTAGAACTTATGTGCTTTCGGAACCACTTAGGGAACGTGTTGCTTTGCATTTTTTCAAGTTGTCCATCTGATATCCCAGGGTTTGCTAATAGCACTTCCTTATTATATTCACTGTATGTTATATATCATCGTCGTTATATTATGTTCTTGAGCTATGAGAAGGAAGATATATACACAACTACTTACATTATAAATGGTGCAACTTCATTGCAATTCATAAGAGCATACAATGTTGTGGAAATATACTCTTCCTCGGATAAATATCGACTACTCTTTATTCCAAGTGCATGACCAAGATGCATGAATATGGAAAGACGCTCTTTGAATTCTATGTTAACATTATTGTCATTGCGACCAAGTCAATTCATCTTTGTATCAGCATCAGTCTCAAAGTAAAAGGAGTAGAAGTTGGTAAGCTCCTTAAAACTATAAGCCTCTGCAATAGAACCTTTAACGCGTGCTTTATTACACAACTTTTCTTAAGGTCAAACATATACTTATGTAAGAAAGAAGTCATTTTAGTAAACAACACATGTGTGCAAGTGTGAAATACAGTTTAAAGATGGATGATTGACATCACCTCTTAAATGGATACATCCACCGATACTATATAGGTCCGCCCACTCTAGCCTCTTATACTAAGTGAATGGTCAAATGCTCCATCAAATCAAATCAAATAATGACGGGAGAAAGATTTTCTCTAGCTTGCACATTTGTCTCAACAATGTTTTTTTCAAGAATCTTAACATCATTCTCTCAGAGCACCTATGAGCACAAATCGCTGAAGAAATGGCTAAGTTCACTTAATGCTACATTTATTGGCTTCGACAAGAGGTCATGAAAGACAATTGATATAAATCTTTCCATGAATACCTAATAATCGTGATTCTTTAAACCCTAAAACTTATAATCAGCAAGGTTGCAAAAATGTGATATATTAGATGTATAGCCATCTAGTAGTTTCAAGTGTTTAACCCACTCACACACCTATTGTATCTGCTTTTTATCCAATGTATATATTGCTTTGGACAACACCATTTTACCATTAACCATTTGTGAATGCAATTCACGATGTATACCCATCATCTACATATCCTTTTGCTTTTAGGTGATCTTTTGATTTATCCTTGACATTCATTACTCTATTAAACACATTTTCGAAATTATTTTTCTCAATGTGCATGACATCAAGATTATTGTGGAGGAGGAGGGTCGGCTAATAAGGCAGCTCCCAAAAATATGCATATTTTCTTCAAGTTGTGTGTCTTTAGAAAGCCAGGAAATTTTAGACTGGCAACACATTTTTCAAAAGGTACCGTATCCATGTCAAGGTCCTTTACGTACCTATACACTTCATGCCCAGACAATCTGTCACGTGTTTCAACATGACGCTCCACAGTTTTATCAAACTTATCTTTTTGTTTTCGAAATGGATGATTAGGCGATAAGAATTATTTGTGACACCCCAAAAAAGAAACCTTTTCCCCATGATTTAGGGTGAAAGCCTTACTTCCATATAATAAGGACATGCCAACCTACCATATGTACTCCACCTATGCAACATATCGTATACAGGGAAGTCATTGATAATCCACACAGTTGCTGCCCTCAAGCTGAAGTTCTGTTTAAGAGATGCGTCAAATTCTGGGGCTCTATTTTCCCACAAAATTCTTAACTCATCGATCAATGGCCACAAGTACATTCGTAGGTCCAGAAATGAGTAATGATAAAAACATGAATTGCTTCTTCATGCACATATCTAGGAGAAGGTTATACGGGAAAACAATCACAGGCCACGTAGAGTAAGGTTTGATAGAGTGCCCAAAAAGATTAAAACCATCAATAGCAAGGCCAAGTCGCACATTTCGAACCTCTGCAGCAAAAGATGGGTGTCTGCGATCAAATTTCTTCCATGCCTCTCCATCGGCAGGGTGTCTCATTAAAATTGAGAACTTTGTTACGGACATTGTTATGCCATTTCATGTATTCTACTGTTTTAAAAGAGTAATACAACATTTGAAGCCTTGGTGTGTTAGTGGAAAGTATCGCAATATCTTGCATGCTATCTTCCTTTCTTCTCACTGGTTGGTTTATACCTTGCGTGACCACAAATCGGACACTCATTCAAGTTATTTTCTCCTTCCAGAATAAGACACAATCATTATTACATGCATCTATCTTCTCGTACCCCAAATCGAGTTTCATCATCCATTTCTTAGCACTATAATACATGTCAGGAAACTTTTCATCCTCTGGCAACATTTCTTTATTAAGCTTCAGAAAAGCATCAAAACCTATATCATTTTAGACCATGCTCAAACTTTAAGTGTAGAATCCTTTTTACAGCAGATTACTTGGTGTGCTTTGTACTTCCTTTCTATATTGGCTCTTTAGAGTCTTGTAACAATTTATAAAACTTCTCAGCACTCAGGTTTGGCTCTTCTTCCACGGTAGGATTACCATACTTAAAAAAGTTATCTCGGTTAATTCTACTAGGCCCAGCTTCCATTACCATATGTTGATATTGAGAAAATTTCAGATCTCTAGGACTATTTTGTCTGACCTCTGTGGGGCCGGTACTCCTAGAATTGGTTCCCCGTGTTGAGTCCAATTCGTATAATTACTCATAAAACCTCTACGGAATAGATCATAAGTTATATCGTTAGGAATTTTTCAACTTAACAGCTGGCAATTATTGCACGGACATTTAATCGTGCCGTCATCCATAAAATCTCGCTGATTCAAAGCGAAGAGAATAAACCCGTTCACTCCCTGTTTAAACTCTTCTGATACCTCAATCCCACTTGGAGCAATCCTCCGTTGCATCCAACTTCTATTTACTGACATGATATATATCTCTTATTACCAAGTGAACGTATACAAGTCGAGTTCTAATTTAACCTTCAATTTAAAAAAAATATATTGAGTAGTCACTTACAAATAAACATGAAAAAGCTAAAGATTAACTAAAATGAGAATAATGTACCCCACAGACTTAATGGAATAAAATCTACAAGCTCGTCATTAATCAAGACTTCAATGCTCACTCACATTTAGTCGTTTTATTTCTCTTAACCCAGTACCAACATTTGCTTCTATATTCCTCTCAATATATGTGTCCACATCTTAATTACCTTTAGTACACATGAGACACAAACATAACCTATAGCAGGATGTACTAAGCATGGGAGATAGGAGCTACTTTTACCTCCCTTGAGTTTCATTGGGACAAGAAATGAGCTTGGATATTAGAACTCTTTATGTTCCAGCAAAAAAGAATAAGACTTGGTAATGCATAGTAGGAACGATGTTGATTAAACTTTGAATTAAAGAGTTAGTAGGATGTACTAAGCAAAATACAAAAAAAAAAAACCTACACTAAAGAATATGGGTCTCTACAATACCTTATTGAGATATAGTCATAACTCTAGATCAAAATATGCCAGATTAATTATCCGAAGTGGTGGATGACACAAATTCTTAGAAGAATGGAAGAGGCATAAACCTATATCATGCGTACAACACATAAACTACCGGCTTATGTCTCATTTTGTAGCTTCATTGACAAAAACGCCATTCACCTATCGAAGCGTAGGTGTACCCATGATGCAAGGTCGAAAGTTCCATGTAGCTAACAAAACTTCAATACTTCGTCCAACATAACATCAAGAAAAACATATAGGGAATCAAGTTGTTGTGCACAACATTGTTCAAAATCATCGTATGCAAGATACCTATCTGCCACAACACAAGGCAGTTAATTTGGCTAACTTTCAGGAAGGATTTGGTTAAAATGATATGCTTAATTGGCCCTCGTCATAGAACTCTTATAATAAAAAAGGTCTCAGAAAGAAAGAAAGGGCCAAGTAATCAAAGTTTGAATTCTCCAACTAAAGTGCTTTCCACTAAAAATAGAACTAGGAAGAAACTCATCATTATTCCACTCTATTACTTTCAAAGTACAAAAATCATTTGTTATAATAGAAATGATGATTGCTTTAAATATTGTAAACCAAAATGAAACAATCAATTCTATCATGTTAGCAAACATATGTATATTCGATATTTAAAATTCCTATTCTATCTTTAAACTGAACAAGCTTATCCTGAATCGTTAACCTTAGCAAGAGATTTGGCCAAATAAAAATGCCATTTTTAGCTCATAAAGCATGGTTTAAAAAAAAATTCCTTGATCCATCAACTTTAGAACCATATGAACTGACATGTGGCAATTAATTTTTGCTTCCCTAAATATGGAAGTTTTCAATCATAAGTAAAAAAGGACTTACTTTCATGAAGGCAAATTGATAAGACTATATCACAAAATATATTCGCATAGATACTCTTTCCATCAAATGAACGACCGGCAACGAACTAAGACTCATCTATGGAGAATTCGACTACAATGACTCAAAGACTTCACCCACGACGATTCAATAACGGTTCAATTTCAATAGCTTGACAAGTCCAATGTTTGATTCCATAATTCCAATAACAATCAAATTATGTCAACAATAAGCACTCAATAACGACTCCAACTACGACATATCGATAATTTAACAATTTTGAGTATGATAATTTCAATTAATTCAACAATAATAGTTTCGGCTGACAATAGTGGCGGAGATTGTAGTAACATACATGGCGCCAGAGATTGACGATGAGAATGATGGTGGTAAGGGCGGCAACAGTGGCGGTGTGGGCAGCTTCGTGTCGAGTTGGCCTTGCCGACAGGTTCACGACGACCTGTGCTTGTTGGTGTGGGTGGGTTTGGGGAGAGATGGCCTTTGCTGGTGGCTGCACGGTGGTTGGGAAAGGGGAGGCGACTGTTGGATAGGGAGAAGAAAGAGAGAGATTAGGGCTAAAATCGAAAATTAGTTTTTATACCTTCTATTTAGCGATCAGGACCAAGGGTCGCTAAAGTTAGTGACCGCTTTAACGGCCGTAAAAGTGGTTGCTAAAATTAGCGATTGTTGTAGCGGTGGCTAAAAAGCAGTTATTATACTCCCTCCGTCCCTTAAAGACCGATCTATTTGATTTTGCATGTATATTAAGGATTTCGGTTATATATTGTGTGTCTTTCCCATTTTACCCTTTAGAGAGAGTGGGCCATGATAGAGAAAATTGGTTGGTAGAGTGTTAAAGGTGGAGATAGAAATAGAATAAAAAAGTGTAAAGTGGTGGGTCAGGAGAGAGAAATGAGTTAACAGAGAATTAAATGTGGTGAGAGAAATAGATTAAGAAAATATAAAAAGGGTAAATATGTAAAAAAATCTACAGAATCTTTCATAATTTGGAAGTGATAATTTTTTTGTGGGACGGTCCAAAAAGGAAATATGATCAGTTTTTTAGGGACGGAGGGAGTGTTTAGCAACCGCTTGCAGTCGCTAAAATACACACCAAATTTTTTTTTGACCCACCAGATTTTGACTAAACTTAGCAACCGCTAAGAAAAATAGTTGCTAAAAAAGCAGTCGCTAAAGTGTAGTTTAGCAATCACTTTTTTTTGCAGTCACTAACTGCGGTCGTTAAAGAGACAGTTTCTTGTAGTGTGCTATTCTGTGAGCATTATAAAACTTACTAATACCAAGCAACTAAAAGAGGAGCCCATAGTGGACTATATCTACAGGTGGTGAGCCTCGAGTTTGGACTGTAAAGAAAGACTATCAGAAGCCTCTACCGTAAAAATCTATATGCAAGGTATGCATTGGGGTTCTATACATACTTCAAGGTAAAAAAAACTTGTACATTTGAGGAGCTGGTAACACAAGGTCTCAACATGGAAATCTCTATAACAAGTGACGGTGGAAATAACCCACCAATGGGAAACCTCCATGAAGAAACTAGAGAAGTAGAAAAGGCGTGGCTTCAAAAGCAACCATGAAAGATTCGATGGTTGTCACTGCAGTTCTGTTCTAGATTTCTAGAGACAAAAAGAAAGATCAACATGCGAAAGAAAGACAATGACCCAAGTTAAAAGAGTTGGCATGAAAACTTTAAACCTTTTCAAACTCGAAAATAAGCTCATTGACCTCCCCAAGTTAAACAGCAGAGGAAGCGGGGCATCTTAACATGCTGAGATACTGCAAGTATCGTAGTCTCATCAATCATCCATTACTAAAATTTTAATCATTTTAGAAATCATCATAAAAATTAAGTGTAGAAATTCAGGGGTAAAAAGTTTTCAAAGTCAACTATAACGAAAATTCTATCTTATTGGAGATCTTAGGGGAACAAGGAGTATGTACCAATAGAAAGAATGAGTTGTATAGACTTTTTGACTCTTTTAACTTTAGAAGAGAATTATCGCACAAAAGGAAAGATTGGCTAGGAGATTAATAAAATAATTACATCGTTTTAATTTTCAAACAATTTAGAAGAGAATGAAACGCAAGATGACATGTTGGACTTTAGAATAAAATGCTACCACATATACGTGATGTGAAAATGTTCTCAAAACTCTCAGTGACATGTAGGATTATTTCTCCAAAATTTTGAGAAAATGACTCTTAAGATTCTTTTTCGGAGGAAGGTCTCTCGTTCACTCACAAGGTTTCTACATTAACTTATAGAACAACAAAATATATATAATTACCAATTTAATTTGGTCAAAGGTTTAGTAAGGGTGTGTTTGATAACACAATTAAGTACTTAAAACTTAAATTTTTTATTAAGTGCGTTTGATAACTCTAAACTTTGTATCACTTAAAAAATCAATTCCTACAAAAAAATGGATTAAAATTTTAAGTCAGGGTGGACTTACTTAATGCTGATCACTTAATTCTAAGTGAGATGGTTAAAAGTTATTTAACATATTTTTACATGAAAAAAATAATTACCACTACGTTACTGCCTCAATTAATATCTGGCAATACCGCCTCTACCACAATACAACCACCACTACAACTATTATTTTTTTTTTACTACCATCACTACAATTACCACGACCTAGTCACTATCACTACCACCACCACCACCACCACCACCACCACTACAAGGACACAGTCACCTCCACCATACCGTTGTTGTTGTCACCACGTCCCTTTTCACCAAAATCATCTAAAGATCCACCACACTACAACCACTTCCATGACCGCCATGTTGCCGTCTATCGCTATCACCGCAATTATCAACACCACGTCTTCATCAACCATTAATGTCACCATTGACATCTTTTACCACTGTTGCCACTGCCGCCACCACTATTACTCCATCCTCAATGCTACCACTACCCCCACCAACACGATTTTAGCCCCCTTAAAAAAAGTTATAAAGTATATAAACAAATGCATAATTTTGGTAAAATGGATAAATTTGTAAATAAAATTGTTAGACATCTGCTTTTAGTTTACCAAACATTTTAACTTATTTTTCAGTACAAATTCAGTCGCTTAAAGTTTTTCATTTTACGAATTTAGCGCTTAACTTTTTCAGTACTTAAATTTCAGTTTTATCAAACAGTCCCTAACTTGACTTCTTTATCCATACTACAATGTATATTTCTACTCTAATAATAATAATAATAATAATAATAATAATAATAATAAATGGTCAAAATGCAACCACATATAAATGAGGTCAAAATGTTCTTAAAACTCTCGGTAATTGACATATAGGATTTTTTCTCCAAAATTTTGAGAGAATGACTCTTAAGATTCTTTTTCGAAGGAAGGTGTGTGGTTCACTAGTAAGATTTCTACATTAACTAATATAACAACAAAATATATAATTACAAATTAAATTTGGTCAAAGGTCTAGTAACTTGACTTCTTTATCCATAATACAATGGCTTAATTACACTGTAAACCCTGTGTTTTTCAAAGAATTGCAATCAAAACCCTAAAGTTTAGAACTCGACATCTAAGACCCCAACGTTTGTCATCTGTTATAATCTCTGAAATTTATTAACGGGATTAACGATTTTGTTACTTTTTAAGGGTAGTTTTGTCTTTTCATTTTCTTTTGGCCATACCTTCTTCTTCCACCACCACCATCACCACTTACTTTCCCACTTCCACCTGCCCAACCTGCTTCTTCCATAGCTGCCCATCCGAGCCACTAGCCATAAGCACAATCATGTTGCCTGTCTCATTGAAGTTTGGAGTACAAACTCCAAAATAACCAAGCTAGTTAAAATGCAGCACTCGAGTTGTTTGTGATGCGCTTTTGAAGCAATCTCAAAACAAAACTCTGAGCATGATGTCCAACCAAATCTCCTCTTTTTCTAACAAATATATTATTATTAGAGAGTATTCACATACACCTGACGAGTAGAGCATAGCCAGACATCAATTAATTCAAAGTAGTTTTGGTGGGGATGAATCATTTCTAGATTTAGATAGGTGAGGAAAGTGGAGATTGTTGCGACGTATTGTGGCGAAGGATCAGATAGTACCAAATGGTCTTCCCAACCTCGTCGCAAGAACAGAAGAGAAGGGTAGCAGTCAGAATCGCCGGCGGTAGGGGACACAACTATGGTGAGTCGAGGTGGAGGCAGCGATGATTAGGGCAGGTGAAGGAGATGGAGAAAGTAAAAGGAAGAAAAGAAGGGAAAAATTACCATCCAACCCTTCCTTTACTTTGATCTCATCCGTCTAAATTGGTTTAACAAGTTTATTGCTGAATTGTTTTCAAAAAATAATCTAAATGACAGAAATGCCCTTAAAAAGTAACGAAATTGTTAATCCCCGTTAGTAAATTCCAGAGATTGTAACAAATGGCAAACGTTAGGGTCTTAGATGTCGAGTTTTAAACTTTGGGGTTTTGATTTCAATTCTTTGAAAAACACAGGGTTTACAGTGCAATTAAGCCTAATACAATATATATTTCTACTCTTAATAAAAAAGGAAAAGAAAAGAAAAGAAAAGGGGTCAAAGGTCTAGGGGCTGTACGTTTACATGATGTTTTCGTGTTTTTGTATTTTGTTTTTCAAATTTTAGTATTCAGTTTCGAAATTGGATTGTGTATTTTTAGTGTATTTATCAGTTTTTTGTATCTATTTTTTTCCAGTGTTTTCTGTACGTTTATAATTTTTATTTTTATTTTCAATAACTTTTTTGAATCCATTCTTGTATGTTTAACATTTTTTATATTATTTGTACCCATATCTTTCCATTTTAACCATACTCTTAATTTAATAAATTATTTTTATACCCTCAATTTATCTTCCCAATAACCTCTCCGTACCATCTTTTACATCTCTATCTCTAAAAAAAAAAAAAAAAAAGTCATTGATCAACCCTAAAAAATTTCATCACGTTGGGCCCACCCCAATCCCCTTCCCTTTCACGTGTTCGGGCCCATTAGTTTTATTTTCTCAGACTTTCCCTCCCATGAAGCCTTCCCCTTTCCCTTCTCTTCTTTTTCGGGCCCACATGGGTTAACTTGTCCGAGACTTCCCCTTCCCTTCTTTTCATTGCCCACATTATCATTTATGACGTGACAAGACATAGAGGTGTCAGAAGAATGAAAGAAAAAAATGTTAAACAAGTAATTTTATTTGACGGAAGAAACTGAAGCTCTGTTTGATAATATTTTTTATAAAAAAATAAAAATTAAAAAGTAGTTAAAACATTTTTTTTTATAAAAATAAGTGGATATTTGATTACCCAATTTTTATTTTGAGTTTTTTTTTTGTGGTTGATTACCCAGTTTCTATTTTGAGTTTTTTTTTGTGGTAGTTTGTGGTGGGGCGTGGTGGTAGCCGACGATGGTGGTGGCTGGTGGCTGCCGTCGCCGGTGGTGGCCGCCTGAGGTGGCTGCCGGCCGCCTGCAGTTGTACGCGGTGGTCGCTGGAGGTGGCTGCCGGCGGTGAGAGGGTGGTGGTCTAAAAAAAAAATCAAAACTGAAAACCGAAACTCATTTTTTGAGTTTTCAAAAAGAGCCTTGATTTTAAAACTAATTTTTTAAACTGAAGAAAAAAAAAAGAAAAGTGGTTACCAAATGCAACTATTTTTTCGGTTTCTAAAACTGAAATTTTTTTTTAGAAAAAAGTCCTGTCAAACGGGGTCTAAGTGTCGAGAAAATGTTCATTTTTTTGGTATTATTTTGATATTTGAATCGAAAATAAATATCAAAAAATGATAAAAGTAAGCAAAAAGAGCTATATTTTTCATCATCGTTATAAAAACAAAAAATAAATACCGTAAACCTACAGGCTACAGTCCCCGGGCCTGTACGCTTACGAGATTTTTTTCTGTATTTTATATTATGTTTTTGGTTTCCAGAATTTAGTATTCAGTTCTAAAATCGTATTGTGTACTTTTACTTTTTTCCGTATCTACTTTTTTAATTTTTTCTGTACGTTTATCATTTTCATTTTCACTAACTTTTTTCTGAACCAATTCATTAACGGATCCCACTATTTCCATTTCTAGAAAGACCCAGTGAAATGAGTGGTCTAGTTTGGTGAGTGTTTGTTGAAACAGTGTGGTAGATATGAGGGAGAAGAGGTGGTATTCTGACTAGGAGAATACAGTTCGAAAAAAAAAGTGAGTGTTTTCAGCTTTTTTGACACTATTTAAAAATTTTATCCAAAACAAAACCGAAAAATCGTAAACATATCTTTTTTATTATCATTACAAAAATAAAAACTGAAAAACGTAAAGTACGGCCTACTAGTATCTAAGTATTTACTTTGGGCCCTTGGATTGACCTCACTCACTGTGTTAGAAAGCCGCCCCCGGAGCCCAACCGTTGCCCCCGGGCCCGAAGTGTGCGCAGAAATTCATTCAAAACTGCTGAAGAAGCCGTACGGCGGGACGGCTGACGGCGAGAGGATGAAGTTTGCGGTCAGTGCATGGAGCAAGAATGGAAGGGCTAGGGTTGGCAGTTTGCAGTTGGGCAGCTACCCCCACCTCTCAATAGAGATAGAGACACCGGCTCTCCTCCTCACCACTCGGAAAGGGCTGCCCGTTTTCATCTCCCCTGACCTCCTCCCCTCCCTCCCTTCCCCTGATTCCCACCTCCTCCAGTTTAGCCCTCTTCACTTGTAAGTAGTCTTTTGCATGCTCAATTTCTGTGACATGTATTCTAACTTGTGCATGCTCCATTTCTGTGACATGTATTTGGTAATGTTTGGTCATATACGCTCGCTCCATCGGATTCTTGACTTTTGCGAATTGCTAGCACAATTTTGTAGTTTTGAAAAACGTTGAGTAAGCTCGACTTGTCAGATTATACTTGTTGTACTCCAAGGTTGTTATTTGAGTTCTATTCAGTGTTTACATGTACTAAAACCTATTCTAGGATTTCACAACAAGTCCAAGGGAAAAATCCAATGAAACAGAGAGAGTGCAATCTAATTTGTGAATTTTGCATTTCTGCAACATAAGTATGATGAGTTGGACCGTCTAATACCGTAAGAACTGAAACTGAGTGCAAAGCTTTGAAGAATTGCCTATTTGTAAAGATTGAGCTCCATGCTGCAGATTCTCTATAATGCTGCTGTACATATGTATCTTGTCGCGATTTAGCGCTGCTTTTTGAGCAAATATTAAATTGGATGACAAGAAAACTAGCTGATATGGAGAAAATGGAGTGTGACTGAGCACTGCATCTGTATCATGCTTTGTACTGTTTTTCCCAGTGTCACTTTTCAGTTTGCTACTAGATTTCAGTTTCCAAGTTGTTTTTGCTTTGTTTACGAAACATCCTGTTAGGCATATACTATAGAAGCGGAAAGTGAATTTTGAAAAGGCCAAAAATGCTACCTTGTTTGCTGTTTGGTTTTTGGTACAAGAACTACAGAATTACATGTAGGATTGTGCGATCTTTAGTCTTCCTTGCTAGTAGTTACGGATTTACAAAAGTGTGATGTTCTATAGCGTTACTAGTAATATTGTCCAGGACTCAGAGAGCTTTTTTCTCCAATGCAAAACCCACCTTTCATTTGCATGGTTACCAACATAACTGTTCACGGTCTTTCCGAATATGTAGAGTTTTTCATGCTTTACTCGAGTGAATCATCGTTTGCCATGGGTTTTGCCTGCAGCATGGAGGGTCTTTCCACCAAGACAATATCCAATATTGGTGGACTGCATCAGATGCTTGGGTTGCAAGAGTATGGACTTGCAGCCGTTCCAAGGGATTCTATCGTATGTCTTCCAGAACATGAGAGCAGTAACAAGATGGGGGCGTCTTTTGAAACTCCTTCTGGCCGGCGCTTGGTAATCCTCCAAGATGTTTCTTGTCTGCATTAGCATAATTTTACTCGGTCCCTTCTTAACGGACTATTTATTCTCAGATCAAACCTGTGGAATATATGGAAATGATTTCTTCCATGAAACCAAACTTATATTCCACTTTAGCTGATGAAGTGCCTGCTTGGGTTTCTGAGAAAAGGAACAAAGCCTCGGTCGATCGAACTGTGAGATGGCTTGACGATTGCATCAAGCTTAGTACGGTAAAATACTTTTATACAAGTTTCGCTTAGTATGGGTTTATTTGAACTTTAATTCTAATTGATGTCTCATATGTCACTAGTTCACTCGTCCAATAGTCAGGCTCCCTTCCATGCGGCATACTGTAGGCAACCTCAAAGTGGCTCTATTTCACTATACTCCAACTACCATATTGTCTTCCAGATCACATTCTTCGCTCTTTAAAGATATAGTTGCATATTCTAGGAGTTTGGAAGTTATATGAGCTGGATTCAGTACTTAGATTCCTCATATCAGTAATTTAATGAAGTTATACAATTTGAAGGCTTGCAAAAGACAGAATTTGCACTGCAATATCAACATCTCTATCTGGATTCTTCACTCCAGTAATCGGGCTTTCCGTACTGTGTTCATTGGTAAAGCTCTGCTGGTTTTGGACATGCTTCCTTTTTTATGCTAAATTGAGGAAGAGGGCTTTTCATGTTTAGTTTCACAGCACACTACTGAGCTGTCAAATTGAACTGTCTGTATATTTTACAGGGGCTTTTATTTGTTGAATATATTTCAGGAGCTCTTTTTATGTATCACATTCAAATGAAATTAACTAGATATTCAACTAGGCTTTGACCTACATCATTTAACAATATTAGTTTTTTTTTTGGCTTGTAGGCATGATAAAATGGCCTCAATCTACCAATCTTAACAATTCAGAAGTTTGTATAGTTTTTGCTTGGAGAGGAATCTTAAATAATGAGTGGATTTGAAGTGGGATCTTGAGAGGATCTACCCCGTTCGTTTGTCGGATATTCTTCCTTCGCGCTTTCCTTCAGTTATTTTGTTTTGTTTAATGTTGGCTCTGTGTCTGGTCGAGCCTTCACATCTTAACTGAGGTTTCTTTGGTCCTGAGGTGAGTGCTTAATTAGGGTCTTCTTTCAACAGCGTTGGGGTCAAACTATAGCATGATTGGGTGTTGTGAGTCTATGGTGTTGAACGTGTAACTAGGCTGCATGTAGGGCAGCGTTTACTTCTTGTTATTATTGTATATGAAATTCAATATAGTTCTGTCAATCGGTATGTAAGGGTTTCTCTTTTGTTACTTGCATTTGTGTTGCATTTCTAGAATGAGAAGTAAAACTTACTTCCATCATGATTGGTTCTTTTTTATTGCTCGTCATCCTATAGTGTATCACAAGCATTAGCTGTGGACTAGAGTTTTTCGAAGATCTATTGCTTTGTGGTTCGTGGAAATTTTCTCTTCTAGAGGGTCAATTATTTCTGGGAGGTACCTAACGCCAACACCAAGAAAGTACTGAAGTAGCCTAATCAATTTAATTCAAAATAGTGGACAGTAAATCAAATCTGACAGTGTCATTCCTTAAGTCTACAACGCTAGCTTAATCATGCTACTATGGCAATCACAACCGCCACTCTACCAACTATGAATACCATCACCGTCATTCCATCCCAGTGAATGCCGCACAGTTGACTTGACCCACTATCCCTTGTCCCAGTCACTTTTACGGTCCAGCGAACGACCCGGTTTTGAAAGCTTACCCACCACCTTAACATTTGAACCATTACCAACATCATGTCATTGTAAGTGCCACCACCCAATGGCCCATAACAATCACACAAACACTGCTTCAATCACCGTCTTTGGTACCAACACTATGCCACTTTGGCCACCAGAAGCAGCAACATTTCTCCATTGCCTTGTTGCACATTAGCGCCATCACTAACTATCATTCCTAGTGATGAATTATGCAGCATCACGCGTGCGTATGTATGTCTATGTATAGGAAGGTGATCAAATTTCACCACTTGGAACTTAGCTTAAGTTGCTAGCGGTATCTGGCCGTCCACGATGTCAGCGTGGATGGGTCAGATTACCATCTAACTTTCACCGTCCGCTACATTATGCTGTGGATGGTGAAGTGTACTTTGCCCCCTCCTATTTGTTCGTGCTTCCCTCCAGGTCTATGCTTCCTCTGGCATTTTGGTCAAAAGTATCGTCCGCTACATAATGTAGTGGACTTTGGGGAGACTTAAATAAAAGCCAGATCATCCAATCTAGCGCTGGCAACTTAAGTTGGCAGCACGATCAGGCCGTCCATCCATTGAGGATGGGTGGGCTGGATCTAGTCTCCCCGTCATCCGCTACAATATGTAGCGGACAGAACTTTTGACCTTAGTTGCAGGAAACTTCTAATATGGTGACGTTTCTCTCTCGGAAACTCGCTTTTGCGATCCCAAGTTAGGAGCTCCATGGGATCTCGTCCCAAGCTAAGATGGGAACTCAATCCCGCTTGTTGGATAGAGATGCATGGAACAAGTGATAGAATACATGAAAATCAAGCTCTTTTCAACTCAATTCCTTGTTTCTCTCTTCCTTCAAGTCCTTAAAGTCTCCTTGTCTGTTGTTGCTATCTATGTAAACTATGCTAAACAAATGATAATACTCTTTACGCATTTATTTATTCAAGCCGCTCCCAACCTCAGATTCTTCTTGGTGCTTACGCTTCCCCGCCCCCGCCCCCTCTCCCGCACCAGCCCCAGCCCCCACTTTGTGCAACTAAACTTTTGACCAAATTGCCCCTTGACCCTGCAGCTTAAGTTGGCTACAGTGCTTATCCACTACATAATCTTTTTCAATGAACCAATGGAACGCGTCAAAGCCGGAGAGAAGCAAAGAGCCGGGAGGGAGGCACAAACAAATAGTGGGAGGGCTGTTTACAGGGCAAATTGGTAAACTTCACCGTCAGCAAAATTATGTTGCGGATGATGAAAGTTTGCTAACAAGAGTTGTGATCTGGCCCATCCACGTTGGCCAGATACCGCTGGCAGCTTAAGCTAAGTTGCCAGCGGTGGAGTTTTATCTGCTCTCTCTCTCTCTCTCTCTCTCTCTATATATATATATATATATAATAGATATATATATAGATATGTACATATATAACATTTGTCACAAGATTATAATTTGATCTACAATTTGTTTAGAAATGTTTATCCAAGCATTTCGTGAATGCTAAAATGTAAAAAAATTATTTGGTTTTGAAATGATTAGATTTAGAAACTTTGGTGCACTCTTAAACCGTGCTTTGCATTTCTTCTCACGGAGTAGAAGTTACTTGTTTATATTGATCACTAAAGTATAGACAGGAGGCGCTGTTTTTGGATCAATTGTTGGAGGCTCCAGTGTTGAAGAACGCCAACGTTGTGCTCAAGAAGTAGCAAGGAGAAATGTATCAGGTTTTGCTGGTTTCATCATTTTGCTCTCCAGTCTTCTGTTTAAAATCCATATTTCTGATTGAATTTTGACTTATGTGATGTGGTGCCTGCAAGATAGTTTTAAGAAATGGATGAATTCTCATTCGTCCACTATTTGATCTATTAGATCAAGGTCCTTCCATAGAGTATACCAGAGACCAAAAGAGAAACTATTACATAAATCCATGGGGCTGCTCTTTCAATTCCATCAACCGGTTCAATCCGTTTATTCAAGCATAATGTAATCAGTTAGCAGGATACGTTTGGGGTTGCTTGGAACAGGTTCACCACTTTCTGTAATCATGCCGCAGAGCATCTCCTCCCCTAACACTGGGTGATAAAGTCTCAGTATTGTTGTAATGAGTTTGGATCAAGTATAAGCGCATGAGTTTTTAGTCCCTTACTGGGTTATCTATATATCTTTTCACAGCAAGTCTTTGGTTTAGAACTTATTCTTGTTTTTTGTACGTTCACATTTAAATAACTTATGCAGGTTACTGGATTGGTGGGTTTGGGTTTGGAGAGAGCATGGATGAGCGCTCTGCTATCCTTAACGTGGTTATGGTATGAATTCTTCTCGTGCTGAAGAAGCTATATTCTTTTCTTCCCCAGTAAATTTGATTGTATGTAGAAAAGAGAAAACAACCAAAGGGCACCCAGGGCTAGACCATGAGGCTCCAACAACTAAAGAAGGGAAGTAATTAACAACATCAAGAGCTCCACAACCTAAACAGATAATAAACCAGAGCTCATCTTTATGAAATCTTTGAACAGCCATAACCGAAGAGGCTAAAGCATAGGGAACAAAATAAACCTATATAAGGTCTCTATTCAGAAGAATTTATTTCTTACATGCACGGAGGTCGTAGAACTAAGTAGATTTATTATGCCACAGTATCGTCATGAGATCATCTCTATCTCAATCAAAAGATAGCAACCATATATGTGACCCACGTAAACAGTTGTAATTTATATTCAGTGGGGACCGTGGGACCATTAATGTAGAATTAACAGTAGCGCAGAACTTCAACTATGCTTATACTGCAACTTCGCTTCACTGCTTGAGCTTCAAAGATGCTTCTTAGTTTGGACACACTTCTAACCAGACTTTCCAATTATTTAACTTATATGCATTAACCAAAGAGATTCCAATGGGATCTAACAAGGTAGAGTAAGCATATTATCCTAAAACTTTGGCAGAGCTAGTGAAATCTGGCGCGTCTTCTTTGGAGAAGATGCTTCCTGACTTTTGTTGACCTACAAAATGAAGTAAATCTTTGGAGATAGGTCATGAGGAGGTAAGATGGTACGCCACGAAGATGGTCTAAGGGAATCTAAAATGGATTTGTTGAGCATACTGATCCAACGTGGGTGTAAGTATGCCTACTCATCATTTCAAGATCATATTGGTGCACCGAGGTCCCTCAATTTTCTTAGTACTCCCTCTGTTCACAAAAAGAGCTGTACTCTTTTCTACGAAGGAATGTCCACATATTTGTCCACTTTGAAAAAAGTCAAGCATATTTATTAGCTTTTCCAGTGTATGTTCTTTAGTTTTAGGCATTAATGACGACCTACTATTGAAAAATATTGCCCCACACCATTTGTAGGGGTATACATCGAATTGAACATGGTTAAAGGTATTAATTGCATTCGTGTGGCTCCCTTAAACTGTTCGCTAAGTTAGAGAGGACAATTTTTTTGTGGATGAAGTAATATTTATTTTGCTCAATATTATGAAATGTTTATGGCTCAAAGCTACTATCATAAGTAAAAACTTTAACAAGCCCTTGAAACTGGAAAATAAAACTTTACAGCTTTGTTCGAAACTGGAAAAGATAAAGAATAAAGCAAAAACAAGAAGACTATGACCATACAAATGTATGTGTAAAATACCCTAGAGCATGTCTACAACCTTGAACGCTTTTCTCATAGTAGTATATTGTTTTTGTATTGGACATTTTTCTATCTCGTACTGTTACAAATTTCAAAAGGGAAGACGTGCATGGAACTTTCTGCTAGTTTGTTGTGTAACTAATCCTTTTTGACAGGAAACATGTTTTTGGTAGCATATTCCAAGACCCCAAAAAACTACTTTTTGCACTTTTTCCCTTGATCTATTAATGAGAATTTGTGAGGTAAATGGGGTTTGACCCCTGTATTATGGGGTGTCAGAGATTTCCCCCTCCAACCAGACTTAGATACGGAAGCCAATTAATTTTATATCTGTTTGATACTTAGCGACATGTAATCTCAGGATAATTTGCCAGAAGAAAAGCCGCGGCAGATTTGTGGTCTGGGACTTCCAGGTCTGTTTACTTCTGCATAATTATATTTTTTCCTTGCAATTTTTTTCTTTGTTTCTTACTTTCCTTTTTTCTTTAATTGGCATAGGGTGGTTTGAGGATAGTGCTACAATCTGAATGAACCTCATTTTGTGGGTGGTGTATCCCATACTACTCCAGGAATTGCAAGTGTGAATTCATAGCTACGGAGTCTAATAAGAACGGTCTTGGGTAGGGGTGCAGATACATGTGCGGCGTGATATGTTGAATATTGTCTCTAGCTTTATTGAGTATGTTTACATACTTCTAAAAGCTTCATGAAAATTAGTAGATCCAACAATTACAACATTCTACTACAGCCACTGCAACAGCCATTCGCCACTGTAGTCTCTTGCAGGTTACACATGCCACTGTTGCCTGCAGTTGCAGGTGGCCTTTTTTTTTTCCCCTCTTCTTCGTCTCTCTCTCTCTCCCTCTCTGTCCAGAAGCCTAGGCCCTTCACGATTTCCTTTTTTTTTAAATCGTTGTTCTATAACTACCCCAGAGAAAAACTTTTGAAAGCTAAACAATTTTTAGGCGCACCCAAGCTGGACCAGAATTTCATCATACTCCCTTCCTCCGACATAATTTGATCAACTTTTTTTGCACTCATTAAGGATTTAAGTGATATATTGTGTGCTTACCATTCTAACCTTTAGAGAGAGGAGGGGAAGAAAGTGAGCCAGGAGAGAGAAAATGAGTTAGTGGAGTGTTAAATGTGGAGAGAGAAATAGAATAAAAAAGTGGGTTAGGAGAGAGAAAATGAGTTGATGGAGAGTTAAATGTAAAGAGAGAAATAGAATAAAAACAAAAAGGGTAAATATGTAAAAACACCTACATAATCTTTCTTAGTTTGGAAAGTGAGCAATTTTTGTGGGACCGTCCAAAAAGGAAATATGTTCAAGTTTTGTGGGACGGAGGGAGTATTAATTAAGAGATAAGTAAATTGGGACATACACCCAGTGCGCACTTGCTGCACCCGCACCAAACACTGATACTTCGGCCAAAATGAAACACCCGTGCTCCATCATATGGACTTGATCCTTTGGCTTGAAACTTCCTTAATTGGGCCATCTCAACCCATGCCTTTTTTTATCATACTTCGACTAATTTTTTCACCCGGAATATTTGACTTGCGAATGAATCATGTTTCATCTTAACAGAGGAGGTGTTGCAGGGCGTTGCTGCAGGCATTGATCTATTTGATTCGACGTAGGTTGCTCATATCATCATGAAACATGCGTGCATTTCATGCTTTTTTCTGTGTTTTTCTAACAATTGGTGCTGTGACTGTTTAACAGGTATATCTATCATCTTACACTTGGAGGATTTGCGCTTACCTTTCCCCTAGACAGAATCAAGAGTTCATCTGATTCTCAGCCGAGTGATAAAGGTAGTGACAACACGAAGATTAATCTTAAAGCAACTGTTTACAGGTATGTTCTTAAAATTTTCTCGAGATGTTTGCACTTTGTAATTTTTGGCATCTCAAGGACAAGGATCTGAAATTCTCATTGAACTCTCTGCTGACTTTTTACTTTTTCGGTACTAGCAGAGTAGGTTTGTAATCTTTGTTTGAAGTAGATTCGTGTAAAACACTTCCCTTGAGGATTTTGGATAATCGTACAATCCTTAGTTGCAGGAAACTCCTAATAAGGTGACGTTTCTCTCTCGGAAACTCGCTTTTGCGATCCCAAGTTAGGAGCTCCACCGGATCTCGTCCCAAGCTAATATGGGAACTCGATCCCGTTAGCTGGATAGAGATGCATGGAACAAGTGAGAGAATACCTGAAAATCAAGCCCTTTCAACTCAATTTCTCCTTTCTCTTCTCCTTCAAGTCCTTAAAGCCTCCTAGTCTGTTGTTGCTGGCTATGTAAACTATACTAAACAAATGATAATACTCTTTACTCATTTATTTAATCAAGCCGCTCCCAACCTTAGATTCTTTTTGGCGCTTACGCTCCCCCGCCCCCGCACCCGCTTTGTGCAACTAAGGTACAATCTGTTCAACGTGATATTGAGGCAAAAAAAATTTGTTTGGATTCTTGAAAGAGAGCAGTTGTATCTTACTTTTACTTCTCCATGACATGGAAAGAACCCCTCTCTCCACCCCACCCAGTTGCGGGCTGCAGGCCATGGAACTTAAAGCTTTGTTGTTTCTCTGTTATTTGTCAGGCTTGTCCGTAGCCCTAGGGTTGAGTCTTAATTCCAGGAACCTTATATGTTAATACATTAGTGATCAACTTGGAACATGCACCCAAATTGTCCGTGCTCCCTCTCCCGCTTCAACTCCCAAACCCTTTGGCTCTTGTTCCAACGCTGATGATAACGAAGAAGTCAGAGCCCTAGGTTGGGGGGAGAACATGTACTGTCCTGTAGCAAAACTGCTTGTTTTTCTTTTGCTGCTCCAAGGTGTGTACTATGTTTTTTGTATATTTTTTTTTCTTGCCAACTGCTGGCAATCTGACCTCGACTTTGAAGATTCTGATCAAGTCATAGGAGTCATTGAAATAGTGATTGAGGGCATATAACCACTTCTATGTCAGTTACTACCCTCTTGTCTATAAATTCATTATTCTCCGTAACTAGGTAGCACGGACACCTCTCCTAGGTGGAGGTATGGTTCCTAAACGGACGGACACCCTCCGGACGCCGGCCGACACGCGTCGGACACGCCTAATCGGTGTCGGAATTTTTTTTTAAAAAATTCCGACACGGTGTTGGACACTTCATCGACGAGTGTCGGACACGGCATGGAGGAGTGTTGGACCGTTTGGGCCAAATTTCAGATTTTTTGATCTTTTACTGTCTTCTTCTCTCTCACCTCACTCCTGCTGTCTGTCGCCTGTGTCGCTGGAGCTGTCGCAGGTGTTGTCGGAGCTCAGTCGACGAAGATACTGAAGCCGAAGCCAACGGATCTGACGGCTACAGTGGCCGAAGGAAGAGAAGCCAGCTAATGCCGCTGTAGCCGTTGCCAGAGGTCTCGCCATCGTCGCTGGAGGTCCTCCGCCGCCCGGGTCTCCTTCTTCTCTTTGTTTCCTGCGCCTCTCGTTTCTTTCCTTTTTTTCTTGTTTCCTCCCTCTGTTGTGAGTCCCTCTCCGCCTCTCGTTTCTTTCCTTTTTCTCTCACTCTGTCGTACATAGGCATAGGTATAGGCATAGCATATCTGATGCATACCCAGTGGGCACATTTTTTTAATTAAATATTTGATATTTGACTTAATTTTTTTGTCTAGTACATTGACTAAATAAATATTGATCAAATAAATATTGCTTGTTTAAATGTTGATTGTATATTTATTATTACTTAATTTCAGATATTTATTAATAATAATAATAATATATTAAAAAAATAGCGATGTCCTGCGGTGTCTAAAATCTGAGTTTTTGGAAATTTCGGTGTCCGGTGTCCCCGTCCGACACCGTGTCCGTGTCCGTGCTACCTAGTCCGTAATTAATAACCGATGTAACACCTTGCTGTTAGTCAAAGAGAGAGTAGGTGTTTTCTCTTGCTGTCTATAAACTGCTTCATAGTTGATGCTGATTCTGACTAAGAAAATAAATGTACTGGGCGAGAAGTTATATCATGTTACAGTGTTAGCTGAGTATCCATAAATAGATCCTTATTTGTAAGTGTCTACTGAACCCTTTTTTTTCTTGTTTTGATTTTTCTCATGATAATAATGGCATTTTCCGGAATGGTTCAGTTGTTATTTGGCCCATCTGAACTTAAGCTTTCAAATGCAAGAGGTAGAAAATGCTGAATGGAGCATAGAGGCCCTGAAGAATCTTGGAAGTTCGAAGAGCTAGGCTTTGTGATGGCTGCTGCACTGGTGCATAAGTTGGAGAATTAATCTACCACAACAACTTTAATATCGTGCTCCACCCTATACACCAGTTCTCATAAGAGCCTAGATCTTTGAACTTAAAATTTCTTCAGCAGCCTCTGTTCTCATATCATCGTTCTCCACCTCTCCAAGAACGACACAAATCTCAGATCTTCGTGAATTGAAAACATCGTGCTTAAAGATGCCAAATAACGACCAAAAACCTGGAAAATGCCATCAACTATTATGGCAAACAGTCATATAAATAAATAAACAAAGACAATACCAGAGGCTTACATTTTGTGATCTTTTATGGTAACCCAACTTACACAATAACAGGAGCTAACTTCTCGCTTAGTTCATTGATCTTATAACTGAAATTTTGCATGCAATAAATTAGAAATTTATGGATAACAGGTGAAAGGACCTATTATTTCTTTTGACGGGCAACACTATACTTACATCAATTATTTATATCTGAAAATAATTCCTCAATGAATCACAACAGCTAACTGAATAGCGTTTGTAGACAAGAAGGTAGCAGTATAGACATAGAAGTGAAATGCATTATAAACAACCTTGGGCACTACCTTTCTCTTTGTCGTCTTAGTTATCCTCCTCCATTCCCGGATTACTGCTTCAATAACTCCTTTGGGTTTATTAAGTTCTTGAGGCCTGAGATGACTGCAGCCGGCCAACAGAAATGATTAAAACATATAATAGACCTCAACCCAAAAAAAAATGAAAAAAATAAATATATAAAGAAGCAGCTTTTGCTGCAGAGGACAGTATATACATATCATCAGCCCCCAAAACCTTGAGGGGTGCTGACTTTCTCATTGCCATCAGACTTGAATCCTTTTGGAAGTAGATGTCGTGATGGGGTGGATTTTAATCAAGAGCATTTTGGAGTGGGCTGAGAGGGAAAATAAAAGTTAATGCTAGGTTAGTTTCTGGTGCTGCTTTTAATTATCATTTTGAATCACTTACAGAGAGCATCGGTTCCAAATGCAACATCCTTTCTGTTGCCTTCTGAAGCAAAATAAATGCGCTCCATATCTCACATTTCCTATGAGGCACACTGAGGCATTTCAATCTAATATCGTAGAAAGCTAGTCTACATGGCTATCTTAGCTGCTCTTTTACTCCCAAGTTATTCATTACGTTTCTAGATGGTGGGGATTGAGGGATACAAACTTCTAAACGCCAATGAAATGTGGTTCAGAAGTTCGCATCCGTTTTCAAGTTACTTCTGGTTTATGATCTTTCTAGGATGGGTATATACCGGAACACGTGTGTCACCCTTTATTCCTTCATCAACTTCACTTCAAATCGCCTATGACTGTATGAACATAGATGCTCCCCCAATTAATTTTGAGGACTATGTAAAGTATTCAGTTCACCTTAATTTGCACTTAATGAAAAGGTTGTACCAAGCAAGCATCTCAATGACTCATGCTCTACTCCTGCAGAAAACACTGTAAGCTTATTAGATGGGACTTCAATCAGGCTATTACTGTTCAAATGCATGCACAGTAGTCTTGTGATCTTTTAGATTCACCACAAAAGCTAATGGGGTTGTCTAAAAAGCAATATGAGATTCATCTTTTCCTATTCATTTGAAAATCATTTCTCTGCCAGGTTATCAAATTCCCGCGTAGAAAACCACCCTATGCACTGGCTAGAGGAAAATCCAAATAGACATGTCATATGCAGAACCGATCGATCGATATTGTATGCTGCATGGGTGCTACCTCACCCCCCATCCCCCCTCTCACCCCTCTTCTTTATTTCCATGAATGTTCTGTAGAATAATTATTTAGTGGAAGTTGTTTCTTCCGTTGGTAAAATTTTTATGTGTTACATCTTGTTCTATACGTTCTCTAACCTAAATTTGTGTTGAGCAGGAAAGACACGTCACCAGTTGTTGACTGCTGCAACTGCTACACGTGCCTAAATCATTCAAAAGCATACATAAATCACTTGCTCAATGTTCATGAAATGTTGGCTCAGATTTTACTGGAAATGTACGTCTACGCACTCATGTTTTTGTTACTGCCGCTCTGTGCATCTCTAAGCTTGTCTCCTAATTGTGTGTTTTTTTTTTTCTTTTCCAGTCATAATACGCATCATTACCTAGCATTCTTTAGCTCGATTAGAGAAGCAATCAGGGATGGAAAGTTTGAACAATTTCGGCAAAAGTTCATTGACAGCAGGCGTGATCATCTTTTTGTAACTTCATGAAGTGCTAAAGCTACTCTAGGCTCCGGCATTTAATCTCTTGTAATTCTCGGAGAGGAGACATTCATTCATGTCAAGATGGCATCTTCAGTTTAATTACATACGAAGAGAAAAGGGTGCTCTTGCTTCTGTTCTGCTTTATTTGCTCCTGTTTGAATGAACTGTAAGATAGGATTTGCTTATGGCGTTTATTTAGAGCTCACTTGGGATTGATTCGAAAAAGAAGATTTCAGCTTAAATCTTAAAAAGTTTTTAAAATCATATTTATTATACTATATTAATTTGCTGTTTGGCAAAAGTAGTAATAAATTAGTTTAAAGTTACAAAAATTATTTGGATAAAAGGTGCTTGACAAAATGATCCTAGAGGATATTTAATAAATAAAATTTTAATATCCATTTAGAGAGGTAATGTTAAGATAATATTTATTTATAAATAACTATAATATACAAAGGTCTGTAATTTCCGTTGACAAATATAGTGAAATCATTGCTACCACTGTGGAGTAGACTTTCGTCAAACCACATAAATCTTGTGTACCTCTATTTTCTGTTATTGTTTTTCGATTATCTTCTTTAGTGCTTGGTGCAGAATCTAGTGTATCCTTCAACAAGTGGTATCAGGGTTGAGGTTCACGGTAGATTGAAAGCACCATGCAATGGCGCTAAATACTTCAACGAAATATGATTTGGAGAAGTTTAATGGATCCGACAATTTCAGTTTATGGAGGATGAAGATGTGTACTGTTCTAATTCAGCAAGGCTTGTCAAAAGCGTTAAAACGGAAACAAGGGCTTCCTGATACGATGTCTGCTGATGAAAAAGAAGACATGTTGGAGAAAGCCCATAGTGCCCTGTTGCTCCGTTTAGCCAACAATGTGTTGCGAAAGGTTTATCAGGAAACGACTGCGGCTGGAATTGGAGAGCTTATATATGACAAAGTCTCGAACAAATCGCCTGTATTTAAAGCAACGGTTGTATACTCTTCGGACGAAAGAAGGTACATCGATCAGTGATCATCTTGACGAATATAACAAGGTAATATTAGATGTGCAAAATATTGATATCAAGATAGAAGATGAGGATATAGCTTTACTGTTGTTGTGTTCTTTACGTCCGTCATATGAACATCTTGTTACTACCTTATTATATGAGAAGGACAATATCTCTATGGAGGAGATTGAGGCTGTGATAAATTCTCAGGAATTAAGGAAGAATGTTCTAGAAAATAGGAGAGAGGAACATGATATGGTCTGATGGCTCGAGGCCGAAGCACTGACCATGCTGGATCTAAAAATAAAGGAAGATCGAGCTCTCAATCAAAGGCCAGAAAATTAAAGTGTTATTATTGTCAGAAGGAAGGGTATTATAGAAAATATTGTCCTGAGCATAAAGGGAAGAAAAAAGGATAATTCCAAGACGGTTGGTGTTGGAGTAGTAAAAGATAATTTTGATGGTGCGGATGTTCTCTCAGTTATTACCAGTTCCTCAAATGGAGGGTGGATTCTTGATACGAGTTGCTCCTATCATATGTGTCCCAATAGGGATTGGTTTGCCACTTATCGCTCATGTGATGGTGGTAAAGTTCTTATGGGAAACGATGTCGCCTGTAAAGTGTTTGAGATAGGTTCAATTCAGATTAGGATGCATGATGGTATTGTGAGAACTTTAACTGATGTCAGGCACGTTCCAGAGCTGAGGAAAAATCTAATATCTTTGGGTAAGCTTGACTCCAATGGTTGTAGCTATCGGCTGTAGGTGGAGTTATGAGGATAATGAAGGGTGCTCTTGTTGTGATGAAGGGGTTGAAACAAAATGGTCTCTATTTGTTGCAGGGTAACACAATTACAGGAGCAACATCAACAACTTCATCTTCTGATATAGATTCTGGCACTACCAAGCTTTGACATATGCGTCTTGGGTATATGAGTGAGAGGGGTATGGGTGTGCTGAGCAAACAAGGTTTGCTGGGAAGCAAGAAAACCGGAAAGCTGGATTTTGGTGAACATTATGTCTTCGGGAAGTAGTGCAGGGTGAAATTCAGTCATGCTATTGATACCACCAAAGGTACGGTGGATTATATTCATTCAGATCTTTGGGGTCCTTCCACGATTCCTTCTAAGGGTGGTGGCAGATATATGTTGACATTTATTGGTGACTTCTTAAGAAAGGTCTGGGTGTACATTCTGAAAAAAACGAGTGATGTCTTTGTTCAGTGGAAGCAGTATAAGATGATGATTGAAAAACAGAACGACAAAGAAATTAAATGCTTGAGGACTGACAATGACATGGAATTCTGCTTGGATGAGTTTACAGAGTTATGCAATAATGAAGGCATAGTGAGGCATCGCATTGTTAGAAAAACGCCACAGCATAATGGGGTTGCAAAATGGATGAATAAGACTCTCCTTGAGATGGCTCGATGTATGCTTTCAAATGCCGAGTTATCGAAGGAATTTTGGACAGAAGCTGTTAACACAGCTGCATATTTGGTAAATAAGTCTCCATCAACTGCAACTGATTGCAAGACTCCTGAAGAAGTTTGGTCTGAGAAGCATGCTAGTTATGAAAATTTGAGGATATTTGGTTGTCCTGCTTATGCTCATGTTAATGATGGTAAACTTGAGCTGAGGGCGAAGAAGTGCATTTTCTTAGGCAATGCAAATGGGGTAAAAGGGTATCGATTGTGGTGTCCTGATTCTAAGTCATCCAGGTTCCTAATTAGTAGAGATGTGACCTTTGATGAGTCTTTAATGCTTTCGAAGAAAAAGGAGTTGATTGATGCAGGGAAAGACTACGATGTAAGGGAGAAGGTAGTGCTAGAGGTTCGAACTCCAGATTCTTCGCCTATAATTCCTACAGATAAGGAAGATGGTTCTCATTCCACCGAGGAGAATGAAGAACCTCAAGAACAACAGTATAAGATTGTCAGAAATAGACCGAGAAGAGAAATTTGACCTCCTCAGAAGTATGGATATGCGGATATGGTTGCTTATACTCTTAGTGTGGCAGAGAGTGTTAAGGTTGAAGAGCCTGTTACATACAAAGGGGCCATCAAGAGCATGGAATCAGCGCAGTGGACAATTGCTATGAGTGAGGAGATGAAATCTCTTTACAAGACTCAAACGTGGGAATTGGTGAAACCGCCTGTGGGCCAGAAGATTGTTGGTTGCAAATGGGTCTACAAGAAGAAGGAGGGAATTCCTAGAACGGAAGATGTAAGGTATAATGCATACTTGGTAGCTAAGGGTTTTACTCAGAGAGAGGGTATTGATTACAACGAAATATTTTCTCCTGTAGTAAAACATACTTTGATAAGAGTGTTGCTTGCTATGGTTGATCTATATGACTTTGGAGTTAGAATAGCTGGATGTCAAGACATCTTTTCTACATGGTGAGTTAGAAGAGCAGATATTCATGCGTCAACCAGAGGGGTTCGTGATCCAAGGTAAGGAAGATCATGTTTGCTTGTTGAAGAAATCCTTCTATGGATTAAAGCAATCTCCAAGACAGTGGTATAAGCGGTTCGACACTTTCATGGCATAGAGAGGTTACACTAGGAGTGCCTATGATAGTTGTATCACCAGAGGCTCGTAGATGGTTCTCATATATACTTGTTGTTGTATGTTGATGGTATGTTGACTGCTGCAAAATCGATGTCAGATGTTAATGGTTTGAAAGAGCAGTTGAAAAGGGAATTTGAGATGAAAGATTTGGGTGCAGATAAGAGGATATTAGGGATGGAGATTCAAAGAGATCGACCTGCAGGAATTTTGTTCTTGTCCCAGAAAAAGTACATTGAGCGAGTATTGCAGCGCTTTGGTATGAAAAACTCCAAACCTGTGACGACTCCTTTGGCAGCACACTTCAAGCTTTTAGCAGCTGATTCCCTACAAACCCAGGAGTTAGTGGAGCACATGGCGTGTGTTCCATATGCTAGTGCAGTGGGCAGTCTCATGTATGCTATGGTTTGTACGAGACTGGATATTTCTCATGCAATCAGTGTGGTTAGCAGGTACATGGGTAATCCTGGGAAAGCTCATTGGCAGGCAGTGAAGTGGATACTTCGATACCTGAGAGGTACTGCAGATACTGGTTTAGTTTACCATCGGGGCAGTGATGCAAATGGTGGAGTTGTTGGATATGTGGATTTAGACTACGATGGAGATTTGGATATGAGGAGATCTTTGATAGGTTATGTCTTCCTTTTTTCGAGTTGTGTGATCAGTTGGAAGGCTACTCTTCAGACCATTGTTGCCTTGTCTACTACAAAAGCTGAGTACATAGTGACGACTGAAGCAGTGAAGGAAGCTATTTGGTTGGTGATTTGGGGTTGAAGCAGGAGTCTAGCACTGTTTACTGCGACAACCAAAGTGCTATACATCTGACGAAAAATAGATGTTCTATGAGCGGACCAAGCACATTGATGTCAGGTTCCATTTTATTTTGAATGTGGTTTCTCAGGGTACTGTTATGATAGAGAAGATTTCCACAGATGAAAATTCAGCAGACATGATGACAAAGCATATTCCAGAGATGAAGTTTAAGCATTGCTTAGATTTGATTGGTATTAGCAGTATTTGAGGTGCAACCCTTGGGGGCATGTGTGGTAGTAGTAGATGATATTTTCAAGTTGTTTGTGGCTTGTTTTATCTAAGCCAAGGTGGAGATTTGTGATAATGTGTCTTGGATAAAAAATTCAGAATGTGTGGGAATCCCACATCGGTTATTCAGAGAAGGTTATAAGTTAGTCCTAACTATATAAGTCTTGTTCCATATTGGTTATTTAGAGAAAGTCACTACTTATCTCTATATATATATATATATATATATATATATATATATATATATATATATATATATATATATATGTTGGCTTGTATTGTGTTTTAAGGAGAAGAGAGAAGAGCAATTCTTTGAGAGGGTTTGTTGAGGGAAACAAAGGATTGTAATCTCCGGTGACAAATATAGTGAAATCGCTGTTACCACCGTCGAATAGGCTTTTGCCGAACCACGTAAATCTTGTATGCCTCTATTTTCTATTATTATTTTTTTAATTCTCTTCTTTATTTCTTGGTGCAGAATCTAGTGTATCCTTTAATAAGTTTGATCATCTCAAAATCAATCATAAACACCCTCTTAGTAACACAAAGACCATTTCTTTCGAGCAACGCAATGTTTCAACGAGTTTACTGGCCAGGTTGACTGTGAAGAGGGAAGAAAAAGAAGAAAAAGGAAGGAAAATAAAATGGGAAGGTATAGCATACCAAAAACAAAAAACTGAGAAACGCTTTTCGACTCATGTAGGAAGGGGAAAAAACGGGTAGGCTTTCTACTGTGCTTCAGAGAAGATCACTTGGCACCCAGGAAATATCAAGAAAACCGAGTTCCAACATACCTCGGGCCAAGATATAAGCAACACCCCCCACGACCCCATATTCTTCTGTTTCCTGATCCCCAAGAAGGAAACAAAATAAATGACAATAGAGTTGAAAGAGAAATGATAGACGTTTATAGTCAATCTTTGTAGCTCAAACTTGGAAGGACATTTTCAATTGTAAGAATCAATCAAGGGGTAAAGTACATTATCTCCTAACAAGGGAATGTAAATATAATCCCAGACTACAAGACCATTTAGTGTACGTATGCCTCCCTGATGAGGCACACAAACAGGATATCGCAAAGTGAACATATCTCTCTTACACTGATGTCACTTGACTTCTCATCGGCAGCCTAACTAAAAAGAGGAGAGGAATGTAACAGGCTCCATCAAAGAATCATCTTCCAGTATGTAGGCGATTGTTTCTGGATGTGTAAGAACAACTTTCACTTTAGTTTTATTGAATCATATCAATTATGGCGTGTTCCCTCTCCTCAAAATAGACTTTACACCTAAGGCTCTAGATGGTTGAACATATATGAATAAATAGCATGAGCTACACTAGTGAAATGACTTTTCCAATCTCATTTGATGATAAATGATCTAACCCAAACTAAGCTCAAGTGTAAACGAAGTGGAAGTTCAAGATGTGCAACTTAGACCTTAGTTGCACAGAGTGGGATCGTAAAAATGTAGGCACCTAGAAGAATCAGTGTGGCGAGCCGCTTATAAACTTTTTTATATTGTATACAAAATAATGATTAATGTTACTAATTCCAGGATTATGAAAATGGTTTTCATGGTATTTGCCACAGACAAGAACTTCAACTAAGCCTCAGACCGGACAATCTCAGTCTTTCATGTGGAAGTGAAATGTAAGCAAAACCATAACGGCTTCAAGTTTCTGATTTTTTTCCCTGTCAATATAGAATCTACAAAGAGTAACCATCTTATTTATCTACCCCAAGTAGTATTTGCTGCAGACTAGACATGAGACCCTTTGCTTATCCTTCGCATGCATGGTAAGTTATTTTTAGTGTTCTGGGACCAATCCACCGGCATACAATGTAAGTCAACATAAGTTACTGGGCTTGAGCGAAGTCTGTAATAAAGTAAGATGTTAGAACGTAGAACACTCAAATTTTGGCCCTCGTCTCATGGACAAAGACCCCTTTAATTTGGTCTTCTTAACTGCTCTTTGCCTTCTCCCTACCTCATCTCTTCTATACTTCTTATAATGAGAACAATATTTTTGGTGTAACACTCTTTTGATGTTACACTGAAAGTGATTCTCGCCCTAACACGTGTCCATAATAAGGACAAAATTGTAAAATACCACTACCCAATCTCCACAAACCATTAGTTAATAGAGAAAGACACCTACCTTGTGCACTTCACGTAAACTATTGCACGAGTCTATCTTCCTCCCCCTCTCCTTCATCCTGCAATTCAAGAATCCTGCATTAATATTTATGCATCTCTCCATTTTCATTTCTGTAATTTCTTCATTGTATTTCATTTTCTCCCTTAAAATGCCAGCCAACCTATCTTCCTCCCTTCACTGGAATTTTTTTCTTTTCTTATATGCAACTTTGCATTTTCTCTGATCTGCCACCTGTAACTCAAGAGGATCATAACCCAAAAATCAAATCGACGGTGCTCATGCAGTTGGTAACGGTTGGTGGCCGCTGTAGGCCGTGAGTGTGCGATTGACGAAGGTGATGGTCGTGGGTGTGCGATTGGTGGAGGTGGGTGTGCAATTGGTGGAGGTGGGTGTGCGATTAGTGGTAAGTAGGCAATTGGTGGTTTGGATGCTGCAGTGGTTGTCGTTATGGTGAAGCAGCGGCACGGTGACGACAGTTTTGTGGCCTTTGGTGGTCGTGGCTATGTTTTACTGTGGCTCTTTGGTTTCCGTGGCTGTAAGTGGGTCGGCGAATTACTGTGGAGGCGGAGAAGAGTCGTGAAAATGGTGAATAGTGAGATTTGGATTGTCAACTCTTATCCATATTGCGACACATCCATTTTGGAGAGAACTTCGCTCCTCGTCAGAGGCGAGGGTTCCAACTCTAGCTCTTAAAAAAAAAGCAATGTAATGGATTTACATTCCTAACATACCAACCTTTTGGTGGGAAGAGCTGTCCCGGTGATCAAAGCCCAAACCTTATCCGTGGATTTGAAGCACTCACATCTACTGCATCTAGGAGAAGGTATTGCCTTCCTTCCAATCTGTTCATCCAATGAGCAACCCACCAAGGTTACAACAGTGGAAGCATTTGGGTTAATGAAAATGGTGAATGGTGGAAGCATTTGAGTTAATCCAGCCAATGCTGCTTTGGACTATACTTTTCCTCCCTATATTCTCTTAAATTGACCATTAATCCAAGCAGTAGTCAGACTTCAAATTTATATGGATTGTCATCTAAGTTAAAAGAGTGTGGGTGGGTGGGGAGGAATAAATGACAGGATTAAAATGACATTAGAAATGAAAAATGTAGCTATGAAGAAAGCGACGTGGTAGCAATATTAAATGTGCAGTATGTGGATTTGGATTGCCAACTGTAGCTTGGTTTATAGCAGGCGATCAAGTTTGGTGGGAGAGAATGGCTCTGATCAAGCCACGTCATCCACTATATATTCTTCCCATAAACATTCTACCAACCATTCTCCTCTCTCCAAGCCACACACACACACACACACACACACACACACACACACACACACACTCTCTCTCTCTTCTCTCTCTCTCCAATTCCATCTATCAACGACTCCTCCGCGCCTCCATTTTTTGGCGAAGGCACATTTACCTTATGGCGATCCAGATCCAATATTCTCTCTCGAAACCAAGCGTCTCTCTCCCTCTCCGATTCCATCTAACGGCAGTGACAACATCTTTATCCCCTCCACCTTCCGACGACTACGATGAGGGGGGGGGGGGAGATTGATTGGGAGGAGCTGCTCAACTCGTGGGAGGTGAGCCGAAGTCGGTGTCAACTCTGTTGTGGGATAGATGTGTCTCGATCGAAGTGAAACTTAGGTGATTCATGAGGGTTTTTTGGAGAAAAGTTGGATTCTTTCTGTGGGTATAAGAGAGTTGTAATTAATTGGTATGTTTACCTGTATTATTTTTCAACCTCTTTGAGATTTGTTGGTTTCACCATTAACCAATAATCTGATGGTTTTATAGGTGATGAATATGAAGGTTGTAAATTAAAGTTTTTGTGAAGTCCTCAATGTTATAGAGAGGAAACTTTGTAATGTCACTTAGGATTGTCTTCAACAAAAAAGGCTTGTTGTCTATGTTAGGGATCTGAGTCCTTTAGATACTTTTTTTGGTTTGTTTCCATGGTTGATTCCTTCATTGAATCCGATAAATATAGAATTTAAACTGCATTTTTTGTGAATGATGAGGAGAGGGATGGAGTGTAGATCGGAGGAGAAAGAGGGATGTGCCGTCACGGCGTCGCCAGGAGGTAGAGAGGAGTCATCGCTTAGAGGTGGAAGCGTCATCACCGAAAGGTGGAAGAGCTCTGCCACCGGCAGATAGAATTGGAGAAAGAGTGAAGTGTTGTTGGTTTGGGTCGGCAGAGAATAAGTCTGAAAATTAGTGGATGACGTAGCTTGATCAAAGCCATTCTCTTCCACCAAACTTGATCGGACGACTGTAACTTGGGGCTATAACATGTCTGCTCTACATTAGGCGATCCAGATGTATGTCGTAGTAGTCTATACATATGTTGAGAAAGTAGTCATGTTCTTGACTATAAGTAGAGAAACTTACTACATACATTTCTTTTTTACGTAATAGAAATATTTTAGTTTCAGCTATTTGGCAACTGTCTTAATTCATCAATAAAGTTGAATTTACGAATATGTAATTCAGGAGTTTGCTTATATACAAAAGTAACTAGCGAAATTGCTATTCATAACTATGGGTCCAATATGGAAAAGGGTACATTACATTGATTTTCAAACCTCCATATTTGTTGCTACTGCATTCTCTAAAGACAAAAGAAAGTGTAAAATGTATTATAGACAAATGGCTTATTAAAATCTAGAACCATAGATGTGAGAGGGCATTTCAATTTTAGTGGTTGCGACAGTTGCTGCATGAGAGTAGGCAGTGGTATTTTACATTCTTGATGGTTGTCGGCAGTGCTGCATGAGCGTGAGAGGGATTGCAATTTTTAATGGCAACATAATCATTAGGGATGTGATAAGATTTAGGTTTTTTTTTTTGGAAATTTGAAATTCAATGGAGTTTAATGATATCTAGGATTTATTGTTACATTCATCTTCCGCTAGATTTCTAATTCACATTTATTTGTTTATACATTCTTCCTAAATATATATATTTTAATTTTTTTTCAAATACAGCATAAGAAGTGATTGGAAATTATACAATGACAGAATCGCACAGGCATCGCATGTGCACAATAGCTTGTAATTATAAATGGATTTACCGATCATACTTTTGGGGGTTGCCTCTCCTAGGCCTCCAGCGAGAGGCCATCATATCCTGCCCTGTCTCATCTTGTGTTCACCTCTACCCATTTGTCTTAGTAGCTTTAATTACATCTGTTTTTCCAGCCATTTTTGGGATACTAATATATGTGAGGTGATGCCAGTAGATCACAATCCCATTGGTTTTTCTCATATCTATATATTATGCCGCCTTCTATGTTTTGACATAAGGTGAAAGTGGGTTGGGATCTATTGGCTTCCATGATAATGATACTTCAATTCTTTATCGATATAGATATTTTCGTTGTTGTATTGCTATTAGCATGTAAAAATTTGTTGTGACTAATAGACGGTAGACACTTGGTTAAAGGACAACAGGTGAAAGTTAAGTTTAATGCATCATTAGTGTTGACAAGATGGCGATTTACGACGGATAAGACAATGATAAAATAGTTTTATGACGGTTCAAGTTTCTATAAAATGTGGGACCATAATATCGGGAAGACTAACACGTGGATAATGCAGATATGGAGTAAGTTGCCAAGATCAGCATAGTTTTTGATAAGGAGATCGATAGCAATGGTTGCAGGCAGTTTACAAATGGTTTCATTTGAAATCAAATTGAAAGGATTGGAACAAACGGATTTGGGCAGAAGATTAGATAAAAGGGGACAAGAAAGTACAGAGAAGCACAATCAACACTCGCTCAAACAAATGACTTGATCTTAAGTCTTATTTTTCTTTCTTTTTCTAAACATCCCGTTTTATGCCGTGCTTCGGCCATCTACCGATAAGGGCTTCTGTTTTCTTTATGTCAATCGACTCATTGGTATAAGTTACCATTTATTTTGGGTGCGCAGTCTGTAATTTAATTATTCAGTTGGTCAAAGTTTCTATTTTAGTCATTCTCTTTTCATTTCATTGAAAATTTTCCATTTTAGAGAAGTCTTTAGACAAGAGGCCGAAAAAAAAACCATATTAGTTGTAGTTTTCTATCGAGCGCAAACATTGGCACGTCTAGTGGGATCCTTTAATCTAAAATAGAAGCATGCTTATTACAAGAAATCACACAAGGATCAATGGAGCCAATCATGGCACCGAAAACAATGTTGTTGATAACAATGGAGAAGCAAGAACCATCCCTACCACTAATGGTGTGAACGGAGTCAATGTTCCCAATGCAGGAAGTTTCAACGGCATCAATACTACTGAAAGTATTGATACCAATGTAGCAGTTGCGGTCGATACCCTTAATGCACTTAGCATGAATGATTTGATGATGAATCAACTGGGGGATCATGTTAACTCTTTGACTTAGGGATGACCATACTGTAAAACCAAGTGTTGGCCTTTAAAAAGGTTACAAATAATCAAGAGCAATCAAACTCCAGGCTTATGGAGGAAATGAAGAAAGGTAGAGGAAAGAAACTCATCTGGGCATAACTTAGTTAAGGATCTGTCAGAGGAAATCCAACAAAAGACCTCGTCTATCGCCAAGATGGTAGACGGTAAATCAAAAAAAGGGAAATCTCCTCTTTTGTTCAAATAATAGAGGCGAATGTATCCCCTATAAAATTGGAAAATGCCATAAGACAGCCTAATGGCTTGAGTTCAAACCATCTCAACGAGTCAGGATGGTTCGTTCTTAATCCCGTCAATAGTGGTGATCCTGGTTCTAGCAAAAGAAATTTGGCGAAGGATATGGGGCTTGCAACTTGGCCTAATAATATAAAAATATCTAGGAATAAAAAATGGCCAAGGTGGACAAGGCACCAATGATGCATACACTTCTTTACACAGGAGAGGAGTGGAAGAGCACACCCTCTTCGTAAAAAATCCAATGTTCAAATAGAACATTGCGTTGATTAGGCCAAGTGGCTTCAAGGAGAGAGAAGCAATGAGATTAAAAATGGGAGTGGAGCCACAGTATGAGTTCAATCACGTGGGTGTTGGACAAGATATAGACCAGTCGATAGGCCGATCTATAGAAAACCATACCCTACGATCATCAATCGGATAGAAATCCTAAGAGGAGCTAAAATACCCGAGTTTTGCCTCTTTCACGGAGAAGGTAACCAGTTGACTATAGAACATATCGCTCGATTCACCTTCTAGTGCGGAGAGCTTGGCTAGAACGAATGGGTAAAATTAATATGGTTCTAATATTCGTTAACGGGGGTGGCATCTCATGGTTTGCCAATTTACCTCCTAACTCTGTATTTTCTTGGAGGGATATGAAAGATCTATTCAATGCCCAGTTATTTTAGATGGAGCAAAAATTTCTCTGCTAGATTTGGCAAGGTTAAAACAATTGGTAGCAGAAAATGCTAAACAATTTTTTAAAAGGTTCTAAGCATCTAAAACAAATGTCATTTCCCGATGCCAGAGTCTGATATTCAGCTAAACACCCTAACAACATTAGGTACATGTTTCTTTTAGATAAATGTCACTAAGGCCAATCTAAAAGCAATGTGCATAATACTGGTCTTCTTTATAAGCCAGTAACCAAACTGACCTTTGACCCAAATATTACTCCATATAACTCATTTCTAATAGAACCTTACATGCCAATGAAAAGATGGAACATGTACAATTCAAAAGAACGTCCTAATGGTTCATAGCTTAGTTGCACAAAGCGGGGGCAGGGGCGAGAGCGGGAACGGGAATGGGGGCGGGGGAGCGTAAGCACCGAGAAGAATCTGAGGTTGGGAGCGGCTTGAATAGATAAATACGTAAAGACTATTATCATTTGTTTAGTATAGTTTACATAGCCAGCAACAACAGACAATGAGACTTTAAGGACTTAAAGGAAGAGAGAAACAAGGAATTGAGTTGAAAAGGGCTTGATTTTCAGGTATTCTCTTACTTGTTCCATACATCTCTATCCACCTAATGGGATCGAGTTTCCATAGTAGCTTGGGACGAGATCCCATAGAGCTTCTAACTTGGGATAGCAAAAGCGAGTTTTCGAGAGAGAAACGTCACCATATTAGGAGTTTCCTGCAACTAAGGTTCATAAACAGCAAAAGTATGTGCAAGTCCATGCAGATTAAGTACAAGATCACTCTACTTTTTACTTATATTTCACAAACATCTAAAAGGTAATTTCAAACCATTAATTTCGAGACCATATGCCTTTTTTGGCCTGTGATTGATTCCCCATTACTTGTATTTTAAGTTAAGGCTTTAGCTTGACTATTTATAAGACTATTTACAGATTCTAGAAGTAGCAGCTCCTTTCACCAATTGGAAGCCACTATAAGGATAGCAGACAAATTTCTTGTTATACAATTTTGCCTCCTTAACCCAACAGAAATTAGAAAAAGAAACAGTTCCACAACATAAAAGTTGGAAAAAAAATTTCATACTGCTCTTTGCCACCGATTCTTCTGACCACTTCCCGGTGTCTTACTGAACCTTTGGGGGGATGGATAGACCTGCACATAGATAGCATTTTCCCAGTACTATTAATGCATATTATAATGAACCTTGCAATTAATAAATTTAACTGTCCAACAATATGGTGTTATAAGTAGAGGTGTCAAATGGGCCGGGCGGCCCGCGGGCTAGCCCGGCCCTAAAATGGCCCGGCCCTAAAATGGCCCGGGTTTGGCCCGACCCTCTTTTTAACTTGATCCCTCCATGCCCTGCCTCTCAATCTTTGATTCTCTAGCACTTATATATTCAGGCCTCCATAAATCTCCTACTGTACTTTTTGAGCTAGTTAATTCTACCTTTTTAAGCTAGTTCACTGAGACATGTACATATTCCATTGTTCTCGATAGGTTAAAAAAAGTGGGTTAAAAGATCAAACCCAGACATTTTTTCCGTCCTTTTCAGGGGAGAGACGCATTTTTTTCTATTTGAATAGACAACGCATATTTCTGATTATATTGATGGTGAGCCAAAGAGCCTCTGCACAAAAGCATGTAAGGCTATGAAAGTTGGACTCTTGTCGGAGCCTTGAGCACTCTGGTTGCTGGTTTGTAATCATAAATGATCTCAAAGTAGAACTTGTAACAGCTCCACTTCTGACAAAATTATTAGAAAAGGAGGGGCGAGTGTACTATTAGCTAACGGATTGTAAACAACTAAAGAAAAGAAAAGAAAAGAAAAGAAAATTTTTGATAGGCATGAGCATTGGGCACGGGCCCGGCCCAAGCCCGATCCTAGATGTTAGGCCTAGGGCCTGGGCTTGGACTGGGCCCAGATTTCCCCCATTCTGGCCTGGTCGGGCCCGGGCCAGTTTTGCTGGGGGCCCGATGGGCTTGGGCTGGGCCGGCCCAAGCCCGGCCCATTTGACACTTCTAGTTATAAGGGGCATGCAGTCAAATCCAAATCCAAGTCAGATAAAAAGCTTAAATATATACACACTCCTCCCTCAGGGATACCACCCCCACCCCCACCCCTGGCAGGGCTTCGTATGTAACGATCCAAGTCAACGCCACCCTCAGGGTTACCCAGTAGGTTCATTAAGTACATTGGTTGTAACTTACAAGGCCAATCACAAATTCTCCCACATTCAATATGGAATTTCACGGCCTCCCCTTATGGCTTAGCATCCCTGCTAAAGCTCAATCTCAACCTCGGTTGAGTCTGCCTTTGTATCCCAACATCCTGCAACCCAACCGGATAGCCAACCGGAGCTTCCGAGAGTCGGCTCACCTACTAAACCTGCCATACCCTAAAAACCATTCGATTTACTGATACCTTATTATGGTAATAAAGAGAACTCTAACGATCAAATATTCCAATAACTTCAAAAGTTGCACCAAAATTAAATGATCTTTGAAGTACTCAGAATAAGCTACCAAAACTAAAAGGGTCTCCCCGGACATTTAGCAATAGAAGGAACAATAAACTCTTAAACCAGCTATGGATCCCAGCAACAAGAAGCAACCAACTCCAATCATTTTACAGGTGATGGGGGAGAAGTAGTCAATCATGCACTTGTACAGTGATAATCAGGTTAAAATGACGTGCCACTGACAACAATAAGAAGACAATATGATACAACATAATAGATCTTAAATTGAAGTATATCGTCACCATCATCCAAACTAGTGCTATCACTAAATGAACTCTTTTTCTTCCATTCCCTGTATCAGAGAGTCAGAAAAACTTAGCAATCAAGTCTTTTCTCACTACTTCAACCCAGGTTATCCTCGGCCTACTCATACCTCCTCATAACCCATTAACCTGGCACAAGTCAGTTCTTCTTACAGGGCATCCAAAGGCCTACCTTGAATTTGACCCAACCATCCCAAGTAATGTTCCCTTATCTTTTGGCGCCATCCCCACTTGTTTTCAAATGTCCTCATTTCTTATCCTACCCCTCCTTGTGTGGCCACACATCCACCTAAACATTCGTGTTTTAGCTACTCTTCCTGCGTGCACGGTGTTTCTCAGCTGCACAACATTCTGAACCATACAACATTGCTGACCTCGTATTTTGGCTACTCATCTTCTGTCCTATAGGAATTTCCCCTCAACTTGAGCTAATGTTACAATCACACAAATGACACAATACACCATAAGATGACCACTTTAGCAGACCAGATCTGACCTTATGGGCAACATTCTCGTGAATCCCTGATTCCTTGTGCATTACTAAACCAGATACCTAAAAACTTGTTTCTTAGGTACTTGTAGGCCTTCCATCTTATGCGCCCCCCCCCCCCCCCCCCCCCCCGGGCCTCCTCCAATATTTATTAAAATTTGCATTCCGGGTACTCCCCCTTGGTCCTGCTTAACCTAAACCCTTTGAATTCTAAAGTACTTCTCTATACGTTGGATGTGACCAAACCATGTCAAGTGATCTTCCCTTATCTTTTGGCGTCATCCCCACTTAGCTGCAAATGTCCTCATTTCTTATCCAATCCCTCCTTGTGTGGACACATATCCACCTAAGTATTCGTATTTTGGCAACTCATCTTGTGTTCGTAGTATTTCTAAGTTGCCCAACATTCTGAACCATACAAAATTGCTGACCTCGCTGATCTCACACCTGAGATGTGAGTTCAGTATGGTTGTATGGTTCAGAATGTTGGCTACTCATCTTGTCCTACAAGAATTTCCCTTCAACTTACAGCTGAATGTTACGATCACACAACACACCATAAGCAGACCTCCACGTTAGCCAACCAGATCTTACCCTATGGGAAACATCCTGACAAATCTCTCGTTCCTTATGCATTATTGATCCAAGATACTTAGAGACATCTTTCTTAGCTACATGTTGGCCTTCATCTTACTTCCTCCCTAGGCCTTTTCTAATTTTTACTAAAACTGCATTACACGTACTCGTTTTTAGTCCTGATTAACCTAGAGCCTTTTAATTCTGAAGTACCTCTACATAACTCTGGTTTTATACAAACTGATTCAGTTCAGTCTCACAAGTAATAAAGCACTTTCAAGTTATTGAGAAGGTCGCATGCCCCACAAGTTTGTTGAGCTGATATTGCTCATTATGAGGCAGAGTTCATGATATGTGACCCAAAAGATTTCTCTTGAGCATCCAGTACTACGATTTTGAACATGGTCTCAACGAATATAGGGCCAAGCTTTCTACTAGCTGAATCAAGACTTATCATGACATGGGTACGACAGCTCAGGCCTTAATCAAGACAATGAGATGTACCCCACTGAGAAGGATGAGCAGCAACCTTCTCCGGAAAGGAGAAAAGCCATGTCAGAAAAAGAGAAACAGAAAAGACAAAAACTCTTCTAAAGGCAAGTCAACGGTTCATGATAATAGAGAAAATCTCTTGCATCAGATAGTGCGAACCGCTCATAAACAAAGATTACTGGAACTAGTGAAGCATGTCAGAAATGTGAAAAGAACAATGGGAATTGACTGTGTTATTGCATTACAGGTGCAGGCTTTAACTGTGGACAATTGGATAGTCAGCTATTGCCCTCATCCAAATAACACTGTGGTAGGAAAGTCGGACGAAAAGTGTAAGCCAAAGGTCGGAAATGACAAGATTCAAGGTCGAGCCTATGCTAGAAATGCTAGAGATGCTTACTTCAGATTATATCGTTTGATATGCATGCTTTGTTCGACTAAGCTGAGGAAAGATTGCATCATTTGTACGAATGATATCGCCATTTTAGTTGGTCTGATCTAAGGCATGGACCAGCTTGCTAGATGCCATGCATCTGTTACTTGTTTTTGGAAGAGGCTTCTTCTGTATACTAGGGTTACCCGAGTTCAGAGGGGTCTGAGCCTGTGTCCTTCCCTGTTATGTTGGCACTTAGGTGCCAAGAGACTGCTTAGAAAGGTGTTTGGTCCAAAGTCGTTGAGAATTTGTATTGCTAGTGGTAGAGTTGTCAAACGGGCCGGGCGGCCCGCGGGCTGGCCCGACCCGGCCCCGTCCATGAACAGTAGCGGCCCCAGCACAGCGGGCTTGGGGCCTGGGCCTGGACCAGGCCTTCATTTGCTCCGAAAAAGCCCGGCCCGGCCTGGCCCGGAAAACGGGTTTGGCCCGGCCCGAAGTCGGCCCGGGTCTGGCCCGGGTCTGGCCCGGTCTGCGGCCCCACTTGTTTGAATTTTTTTGTTTTTCCCCCCCTTTCTTCCACCCCTTTTCCAAAATTTCACTTTTACCCCCCCAACAGCAATATAACGGCTAGTTTGGGGGGTATTTTAGTCTAACCTATATTTTTCAACTCCTTTACACTCTTACCCTCCCCAACAACTATAAACGGATAGTTTGTAGGGGTATTTTGGTCTTTTGTGAAGTTTCTAAAATCTATAAATTCACACCATTTCTCTCTAATTTTTCACACCAATCTTCTTACTCTCTCTTACCTAAACATTCTATATTTCTACAAGCTTTGCTACTATTTTCCTCTCCAATTACTACTCTTGCTAATTACTACTAGTATTTACTAATTAGTACTCTTGTTTATTAATTACTAGTCTTGCTAAATTCTTTTTAATTACTAACTCTCTAATATTTGTTACTCGTTCATTCTTTTAATTGTTATTTCTTATTACTACTCTTATACTTGTGTATTTAGTTACTCTTACAAAGTTTAGCTCGAAATATGGCTGGATTATTGAAGAAAATGAGGCGTGCATCGTCATCACGAAAAACATCATCATCATCGCAAGCACCACCACCAGCACAAGCGCCAGCGCCACGGCCATCACAAACACCAATCCAAGCACCAACACAACCATTCGTTCCTGGACGAATGAGTACAGGCTGTATGATAGATACCCAAGCCAATTGGGAGTTCAATCAAAACATTCCAGATTTTGAATACACGCCTGATGAAGACCCCCCGCATTATAGTCAAGGACGCAGCTCGGTTGGCGAAGCTACTACTCCGTGGCATAATCTCAACCCTATGCCTGGTCATGATGAAGAAGGGCCGAGCAATGCCTCCGGTAATGAGCCAGAAGTCCAAAAGGGGAAAAAAAGAAAGCCGAGTGTTGGAATCATTTCGATGTAGTTATGGTGGACGGCATCCGAAAAGCTCGATGTAAGTACTGCGCTAAATTATTTTCGTCTGGTAGTGGTAATGGACATCTTAACAGGCATTACCCTCTGTGTGCACCTCGACAAGGCCACGTCGAACCTACCCAAACACAGTTATCTTTTGACGGTAAGTTATTTGTTTATAATCAGCGAGAGCAAAGAGACGGTCTCGCTGAATTTGTTATTCATGATGAACAAGCCTTTTCTTTTGCCGATAATCCTAAGCACTCTAGATATATGAACACATACGTTCAACCTTTGTACAAAAAGGTTCATAGAAACACAACTAGATCCGATGCACTCCGACAGTACAATGCTGCTAAAGCACGCCTTATCGATTATTTCGATAAATTTGAAGGTAAAGTTAGTCTTACTTCTGATATTTGGCAATCTCCTTATACTTTTGTTAGTTATTCTTGTGTGACCGCTCATTGGATTGATGTAGATTGGGTTATGCACAAGAGAATCATCGCTTTCGAGCACTTCCCTTATCCGCACGATGGAATGAACATTGCTATTCTTATATTAAAAGCATGCACCACATTTAAAATTAAGGATAAGATTATGAGTGTTAGTTTTGATAATGCTTCTAATAATAAAGTTGCTGTTGCAGCTTTAAAGGAGACGCTTCAACCTGTACTTAATGGTGAATTATTTCATGTTCGCTGTGTTTGTCACATTATTAATTTAATTGTTCAAGATGGTTTAGCTGCTGCAGGAGATATTCTTCTCAAAATGAGGGGTATGACAGCGTATGTTAATAGCTCGAGTCCGAGAACACAACAATTTAAAACGTTGTGTGTTCAATATAATATGCCTCGCAGGAGAGCAGTTACAGATGTGGTCCACAGGTGGAACTCTACATACCACATGCTTTTACACATTCTGGCATACCGAGAAGTCTATACGCATTTTCTACTAACCCAGTTCCCAGCCGGCTTGCCAACTCAAGAGGAATGGCAGATGGCCACATACCTAGCTGAATTTTTGGAGGTATTCTACACGTCTACCAATTTATTGTCTGGTACGTACTATCCCACCTCTCCTCTCGCTGTAATAGAAATTCTGAAGATGGCTACAATGTTAACAAAATGGAGATATATAGGACCCTTTAAGGAAATAGTAAAAGTGATGGATCAAAAATTTAATAAATATTGGAGTAAACTGCCTGCTATTTTTACTGTGGCTACTTGTTTAGATCCTAGGTTAAAGTTGCATGGCGTGAACGCCTCGATACAAGAGATATCGAAATTAATGTGCTACACAGCAGAGGAGACAACCGCATTCACAGCAAAAGTGAGCAAGAGGTTTGAGGACTTGTTCAACGTCTATCGTAATTCTGCTGACGTGCGCGGGCGAGCTACATCATCATCCACTGTTGAGAGGTATTATGCGCCATACCTTCAGGGCTTTGAACATCTAGTAGCAAGACAACTACCAGGTGAAGGTACTTCTAATTCGGCAGGTTCGTATACTTTTTCCTCTTTTAATGAGATTGGTGTATATGCAAATACTGATCATTATTCTGATTTATCAAGGCAAGAACAGGTTAATTTTAATTTGTTAAATTTTTGGAAACAAAATCAAAACATGTATAAAACTTTATCCCAAATTGCACGGGATGTACTGCCAGTGCAAGCCTCCACGGTTGCTTCAGAGTCGGCATTTTCAGCCAGCGGGAGGGTTTTGGATGACAGGAGGAGTCGTCTTAACCCCGAGTCGCTCGAGCTATGTGTATGTTGGAAGGATTATCTTGATGCGAAATACCGCGAGCAAGATAAACCGATTGATGATAGGAAGAGCAGTGACTCGGATATTGAAGTACTTCTGGATGATTAGGTAATTTGTTTTTATTTTCCTCTTTTGATCCTTTTGGTTGACGTTGCAGATTTCTTGATCTTTGATTGCTGATATTTTGGATAGACATGCATTATTATTTTGATTGTTAGAATTATAAGAATAAATTTTTTTCACAAAATATACTTTTTTTCCATATATATAAAATAAATTTTTACAAGCAAGATATATATTTTTTCGTATATATAAAAAAATAGGTAACTTCGCCTGTTTGTTTACAAGCAGCCGGTCCCAAGCCCGGATAAAAGGAGGAGGGCCTATGAATACATTTATTATTTTTCTATATAAATTGTTATGTGTTAAGATTTTATTAATAAAGCTCACCAAGAAGAGTATGAAAATGTTTAACATATAATAAAAAATATAATGGCTAACAAATAAATATGTATATACATACATACATATATATGTATATTACTTATAATGAAATAAAAGGATAAAGATTAGGTTCGTTAAATTGTGAATATTGCCTAGAGATGAAATTTAAAATTGAATAACAAGAAGAAAAAAAAAATGGCCCTGGCCCGGCCCAAGCCCGGCCCTAGCTATTGGGCCTAGGGCCAGGGCCTGGACTGGGCCTAGGTTTGCCTTCTGCAGGCCCGGCCCGGCCCGGCCCGGTTGGCAGCCCCACTGGCCCGGCCCCGACCCGGCCCCACAGCAGGCCCGATGGGCTTGGGCTGGGCCGGCCCAAGCCCGGCCCTTTGACAACACTAGCTAGTGGGTAACTGGGCTGGATAACCTCTAGCTAAAAAATTTGCAGATGGGTTCCCGTAGACCTTCTGGGTCTTTGTCATGATAGAGAGATACAATTCTTTACGGACCTTATTCCAGGAGCTGGCATAATTCTAAGGCATCTATCTTTTATCACCGGCGACCGAGATCTGCAGTTTCAAGTAAGAGAGCATGTGTTTATTCTGATATCTCGTTGGAATGGGTTCTGTGTCTTAGGAAGAAGGGTAAGCTGTCTCCTCTGTGAGCTAGGCCATTAAAAATTCTAGTCCAGAATTTCGTGTCAAGCACAGTTTTGAAATGTATAATAAAATAAATATTACACAATTTTATAATTTAATAGTTATTTCATCAAAGATAATTACTTTAATTTTTGGTTTGAACTTTCTTGTAATAAAATAAATTCACTGTTCTGGTGAAATATCGATAAACAATGTCCTTGTGCATATTTGCTAATTCTGATTTGGTAACTATATAGATGAACAAAAATGAAAAGTTTATTTAGTATGTCGAAAAAGAAAAAGTAAATAACGGAAGACATATTGAGATAAATTTGCTATAACACGACATTTTTATTATTATTCTCTAAAAATCTTTTAAAAATAATTTGTACCTTTGAATGGGTTGCCCATAACATTAATTAATGACATATTAGTTTAATTTTAAATTTTGGTCCATATATTTCTTTATAGCATGTGATTTATAAAGTTAATCAACACAACTAATTAAGTAAAGATGATGTGCCATTTTTAAAAAAAATATAATCCACCGACAAAGTATATAGAGAAAATAGTAATCAGTATATGAGGAAATTATATGAAATTTAAAAAGTTTAACCAACTTGACTATATAGGATAGCTCAAACCTCGTACTAAGGAAGTTGTTGAACAAAATTTAACCAAGATTTCACAAAGTATACAATAACCATGCTTACTAAGTACGATTTATATTCAAATATAGTAAGGCTTACAATTTAAGTTTTAGTTTACATTCATCACAACATAACTAAATTCTTTTTAGAATTTTAAAAATTAAAATAAAATCATAAATGGTATATTGTTAATGCGAAATTTAGAATACCTAAGAGTTTAAGTACTCACAACAAAAATACCATAAGAAATTAGTTCAAAACTTTTCCAACATAAAATTAGTTCAATTTAAGAAATACTCACGTAATTAAGGTTATAAATTTTCACTATTTTTTTTAATATATCTGATATAGAACCATGTTAGGGTATTTCTACATTTAACCAATGCAAGTAAATAGGATAGCGCAAAACCTTAAAGTAAGAAAATCAATGATAAAATTTTTTACCAACATATTTATTAAGTTAGATTCATATTTAAATTCACAGAAAAACTTAAATATGGATTTGAAATAGCACCTAATTTTATTTATTGAATCTCTAAAATAGTTTTGTTTTACAGGTTAATATTTCATGTTAGAGAGTTTTTTCGATATATAATATCAAATAAAGTCATAATAGGTTATAAAATTTTGAATGTTTCGAATTGATTTTCAAATTGCATAAGGCTTATTATTTGAATGTTTACTATATTTTCAGATTTAATTAATAACAAAATTAAGGACCCTGTTTAAAATATTAATGTTTGGAGATCTTTAGCAACATTAATATGTTTAAAATTCATTTTTGTAACTGTTATTATATTAGAAACACAATGCAATGAGGTGTTAAGAGCTATCATTGCATTTCTCGTCTCAGTTATTAAATATTATAGCTCAGGATCTGGAAGCTCGAGTATGTTAATAAAATATATTTAAAAGATACAAAAAGTGTATCAATGCATACCACATTTTAAGAAACAAAAAGCGATTAACATCTTATACAAAAAAAAAAGAAATATACTTTTACTAAATTTATAATTGTCGGCAAGAAATGTATAATACTATATTTGTAACAATTTCAAGTAACTTGTCAATATTATATTATTATTAAGTTCTTTAAGTGGTCCAACCTATATCCTTTTAAAATCAAGTCTCTTGGTTTGAAAAGTTAGGTTAAGAGTTATTTATCTTTGGAATCATAAATATCATAGTTCATTCGTATCTTATTCATGAATTATTGTTTCATGAATCACCAACTTATTAAGATACAAACATGATATACAGTAGAATATCTTTTCGTCTCATACAAATTTAAAATTGCAGTATTGATTGATAGTCATGTAATTGTTGCATAATATTTATATAGGTATATATGTTTACTTTAGTTCATCTGAACTGTAAATTTAAAGAACAATGAGTAGATTGTATTACAGTACCGTCAATAGATATTTTTGCATTCTTTACGCTTTTCTTTTATATCATCAAGCAGTATTGTACCACAATTTATTCTATTTCTCTCACTGCATTTAATTTTCTACTAATTCATTTTCTGTCTCCTGACCCACCATTTTACACTTTTTTATTCTATTTCTCTCTCCACATCTAACACTTTATCAACTAATTTTCGCTTTCATGGCTCACTCTCTGCCCCTTCTCTCTAAAGGGTAAAATAGGGAAGACACACAATATATAACCTAAATCCTTAATATACGCGCAAAGTTAAATGGATCGGTCTTTAAGGGACGGCGAGAGTAATACGCAAGAATTGTATGATAGTCTAATCAAGATTTTAAGAGTCAAAATCAAAGCCTAGTATGTAAATTCATGTTTGTCCCATAGAGTTTAACTGTTGTACAATTGATTTTCTAGATTTATAAGGTTTACAAATATCGCGATATACCACAAAATTTTTAATAGTAAATCCCAGTAAAGAGTTTGAATTGTTTTCTAAATCTTTATATATGGAATATAACCAATTTGGTGGTCCTGAAGTCTTATTTAAAAACGTTGACTTATAATTCGTTCATTTTTAGCAATGACTATTTTATATATATTACGTATATGTCAATGTATATGAATAATGATAATATATTTAACTCATTTAGAACATTATTTTTTTCCTTCTAAATATAATATGTTATTTTTATTTTTCGATATATAAATTTTTATATTCACATTAAAGAGTGATTTTAAGAATACATTAGTAAAAATTAAGTCATGATAATTAAGTGTATTGATTAGGTTGAGTTCTAAAATATTTAGAATTAATTTTTAAATTATACAACCCTCATTATTCTTGCAAAATTAATCAAATTTAAAAATAAGGTACCTAACAAAATTGAAAAATCAATTGTTAGATTATTGTTTTTCTAAGTCTCATAAGTTGTTTAATCTTAATTGTAACATCAATTTATTTTGCCTAAATCGAAAGTACTATTTTTGCTTTATATATATATAAATATATGAATTTTAATATTCATATTAAAGAGTAATTTTGAAGATATAATAGTCAATATTAACTCTTAATAAGTTAGTATAATGATTAGGTTGAGTTTAGAATTATCTGAATCAGTTTTTAAATTACATAAGGCTTACAGAATATCCCCATTACTCCTGCAAAATTAATTAGATCATGTTTTTTTAATTTACTTATTAGATCATGTTTTTTTATTCTAAATCTCATAAGTTATTTTTTAGGTCTATAGATTTTAATTTTCATATTAGAAAATACTTTTAAGGGGATAATTGTCAAAATAAAGTCTTATCAGATTAGTATATTGATTAGGCAGAGTTTTAGGATGATTAAAATTAATTTTTTCTTCAAAATCGTAAGCATTATTTTCGGTTTTTTTTATATATATGAGTTTTTATATTCATATTAGAGAGTAGTTTTGAAGATACAATAGTCACCATTAAGTCCTAATAAGTTAGTATAATGATAAAGTACAGTTTTAGAATGATTAGAATTAGTTTTTAAATTTTAAGGACATAATTATAAAAAAGAAGTCTTAATAGAATAGTATATTGATTATGTAGAATTTTAGAATGATTAGAATTAGTTTTTAAATCCAATAAGACTTACTAATATAGAAGCTAGTTAATCTTAAAATAACAATCTGATGATGTGTCAAAAAAAGAAAGGGTGATGTGTCGCGTAAAGAAGCTATCAACATCTTTCTCGCTTCGCTTATTATATATTATATAGATCATAACAGGTAGGACAAGTAGCTTATAGTGTTGCTTTGCATATGAGTTTATCTAAGGACTTTGGTACATAATGTGTTTCAGGATCCATAATGCAAAAGTAGTTGTTCCATCTGGCCAAAGTCATTGATTGCTAGCCTGCCCTACAGAGAGGAAGCGTGAAGAGTGTGTCATGCGCTAAGGATGCGTTCGAGCACTATGGCTTACATGTATAGGGTTCCAGCCACTAGTTGTTAGAGAACTTTCCAACTTAGGTGTTCATCCCCTGTCTTCAATAAAATTTTGTTTTTTCACTGTTCATGTTAGTGTCTTGTCCAGTTTATCTGGAATCGGAGGTTTTCGTCATCATTTCGTTTGACGATGTCATTATCGATTTGACATTGGCATTAAAACTAAGTGCTGATGGATGTTTGTTCGCACTTGATTTTTGACCTTTAGTTCTTTGAGGTCTCAAAATTAGTGCTAACAAATTCTGGCGGGCCCAATGGGACCTGTCTCTCTTCCCATCTCCAGATAAAGAAACCGTATCTTTTCTTTTGCGATTGTAACGAAAAACATACTCACTGCACTTTCTGTGTTACAGGGACACATAAATCATAATAACTCGACCGAAGAATGTTTTGATAATCAAGAGGCCTCCGTCACCAAAGATCAGTCGCCCGACCTCATGGAAAGACTCCCTTCTCAGGGCACCCACCCGGGAGACCTCAAGGAGCTTTGTCTATCCTGTCAGTTCAAGGGTGGCATCACCCCTCCAAGAGACCGCGAGATGCTTTGTGCATCTGGTGGTCTCAAGGGTGGCATTACCCTGCCGAGAGGCTTTGAGGTGCTTTCTGCATCATGTCTTCTCCAGGGCAGCATCACCCATCTATGAAGCCTCAGGACGCTTTGTTCGTCTTGTCGTTTCAAAGGCAAGGTTGCCAGCCTTAGGGGCCTCGGGATGCCGTCCGGCTCCTGTAGTCCCTAGGGTGGCAGTCACCCTCATCACGCAGCCTTTGAATCCGCTTGTGCCACAGGAAAAACTTTTTTGGAGAAGACTACTCAGGACGTCAAAAGAACTATAGAAGGACTTGTTTGATCTGCTAGACTTTTCCTCCAGCATAAAAGTTTAACAAAAAGGGTGAGCTTTCCTGCTGTAGCCAAGGAAGCAAACTAAATGGCAGTAGTGGTGGCTTCCGAGCTTTATGAACACACAGTTGTTCAGATAGTGAATCGAGCCACTAAGGCTCGAGAAACTGCAATTACAGCTAAAAAAGTTGCTCTTTCAGAAATGAAGCCTCGGATAGAAAGGCCAAAATAAACTGGTTCGACTCCTCGTGCACCAGTTCCATTATACCAACATAAAGTCTTGGTGAAAGGACGATTTGTAACCCTGAATGAAAGACGAAGACGACCAGGTCAGACGCAGGATGCCCCAAACCAAGATCCTTCAATGCGAACAACAGTTAGGATGCCGAACCTAAACCAAGTCTCATAACATTTTCTCAAGATTCGAATCATCAAGTGATTCCAAACTTCCAGCAAGTTCGCTCGGATCTTCATCAAAGTTTGAACCTTTGATAGGTTTCAAACTCTCGTCAAGACTCGTATCCTCGTCTTGGTACGAGTAGAAGAAGCACTCATATGAGGGGAGGTCATGTCAGATTGTGGCCGAGAAATGATGTACAATGATCGGCCTTTCATGAGAAGGTATATGCCACTCAACTCATCCCTTAAGGGGACCGTATGTCTAGTCTGTGTAGACAATATAGGCATGTCCAAACCGCTTACTCTGTGTAGCCCTTAACGGGTTTGGTCAAAAACCAAAGCCGCTCATCAGCATCTTTTGTGCGTTAGACTGGTTAAGAGTGTTGCCTTTTTTGGCTAATGGAGCTCGCCCTTCGACACCACCTGAACTATGTAATTCCTAAAAGAGAAAACAAAAGAAAAAGAAGGAATAGACTTGAAAACTCTATTTGAGTGAATGTTATAATGGTCATTACAAAGGCATTTGGCAATGAAAAACTAGCCACTCCAAGAGAATTTCCAGTACTATGCCTAGTGAATCCGGATCTAAGTCGGGATCCACATATGTGAAGGTGAAGGGTGACGAAAGGAGGGGGTAAAGGCTGAATTTCAGATGTCCCTGCCTTCAGAAAAATGACTACAAGCAAGAAACAAGTTGTCACGCTCAGAATAGGAAAATCATTCTCGTTAATAAAGATTGTGTACGATAAGGTCACAAATCCGTTGTATGTGTTAAGCAGTTCCATTATTATAGAGGAGGACTTTTCCAGCGGTAAATTCATCTCTGACATCCTCCTCATCTTCTACTTTTGGGACTGCAGTAGAAAAGATAAATCAAAGAGGCAAAACGGTGTCGGAACTTATGACCGGGAAAAGCCAAAATTCCCAGGCAACTCAAGAAAAGATTTTACTGATGCAAGAACAATTGGAACACATAAGAAATTTTTTTACTAATGCACAGGTGAGGTCCCTGGTTCAACTCCAGGATGGCCCAGCTGTGCCAGGGGAATCTTCAATAAGACAAAAAGAGCCTATGGTACTGCCAGAGCTTGGGGCTTCAGGGAGTAAAGTACCTTTTGGTTGGGGCAGAGATGCCAAATGTAACTAATTTCATGGACCCATTAACTGGAAAAATTTAATGGCCATTATAGATAATATGGTTTGGAAACAAGTCAAGAAATTAAAGAAAAGGAAGACGAGGGCTTCCAAATGGTAACAGAGCAATAGCCGTCATGGATAGATACTGTACTTATTCCTCCCGATTTTTCTCAGCCAGACTTAAAGATGTTTGATGGAGTTGAAGATCCGAGATAACATGTAACTCATTTCTTGCCTCGATACGAACCAATAGCCAGAACGAGGCTTTGTGTTTACGGCTTTTCGTCCAATCATTAGAAGGGCCATCTTTCATATGGTACGTATTTTACCAACCATTCCGAGGGCTCAATCCCAAATTGGGAGCAATATGACAGCAATTCCTTAAGCAATTTTGCAGCAGTCAGAGACAAGTCTCAGTGCCAGAGCTGATCGATACTAAGTAGTGTGATGACGAATCTATGACTTACGAGGTCTCGAACTTCACTGAAGTTCAAACTCATGCATCTGGACTCAAATGTTGACTTTGTAAACTAATTGGCTATTGAGGTCTCAAACCTTTTAAGTTCAAGACCATTCGGACTTCACTTCAGCGTTCGAAGCTCAAACCCAAAAGAAGGATATTTGTCAATTGGGTTGAATTATCTTCTCGGAGGATAAGCTAACTGGAGGAGGACTTATCAGGAGAAACAACCTGATAAGCCTAAAAAGATTCTGGGAGGAACCCTCTATAGAAGGAAAAGGCAAATCTTACGTAAAAGGGAGGAAGAGGATTGAGGTTCAGAAAGTCAGGGTGCGAGAGAAACAAAGAGAAAAAAAAAGAAGCCATCAAGAAACCTTTAAGCACTATGGCTTACATGTGTAGGGTAAATTTATGGGTTAATCCTCTGTTTTCAAATCTCCACTGTTCATGTTGATTACTTGTTCAGACGTTTTCGTCATCGTTTTGTTTAACGATGTAATTAACGATCTGACAGGTGTCTGATCGGAGATAGGATCCCCACAACTGAAAAAAGAATATTAGCATGAAAACTCAGTGCCGATGGATGTTTGTTTGCACTTGATTTTTGACCTTTGTTCTTTAAGGTATCAAAATTCATGCTAACAGGTGGTAAGTATATACCATATTCCTATAATTTGATTTGCGTCTACAAGTGATTAGATCGGTAGGTTTTTAAATTCCAGCCCTAATTAATATAACGTACTTTTATAGGTTTTCGTTAGGTCTAAGCGACTCTTTATAACATTTGAGGCTTTGCTATTAGGCAAGCGTTTTCCCGTGTATTATCCTTCCTTTTTCAGGCGAGAAGTGATATGGGGTGGTTATAGAGCTTGAGGATTGCTGGAATTTTGAGTCAGTTACTTGATTTATCATTAATTAGCAGCTTCTTTACCATTTCTAATTGTAATAAGTTTCTTTTTGTCGCTAAATGTTGGGTGAGACCCTTGTAGTTTTTGTAGCAAATTTTTAGTATTTTAAAGATTATTTAAGACCTGCCGCAACTTTTTAAGTTACTGCGATATATATATATTTTTTTGACTGAAACATTTAACAATTATAATGCTCTTAGTTAGCCTTATTGATGACTTCAGATATTTGTTTGTACTGAACTGTAAGTGGCGGGTCTGCTTTCTTGTTCTCTCTCCCTAATCTCTCGCTTTCCTTACTATCTATCCCTTTCAAAAATATTGTTTCCAACAGGCCTTCACGCGAGATAGAAATAAGTGATGCTGACAATAAACGCTTTAGAGTCCTTGCCATAGGGGTGCAGATCTGACTCGACCAAGGAAAAGATCGATCTCGAAAGAACAAGAGACCAAGTAACCAGCACGCAACCTCTACAAAGCATCTTGATCCGAATATAAAGAAATTAAATGTTGCAACAAATTCATTTCTCACCTCTACAGATAAATCGAGCTCAGTAATAGCTTCTCGAACTCTTCTGCAAAAGGGACATGCCTCTGTTGACATTCTCTACAAACATTAAGTTATCCCAATGATCAAAGCAACAGTAAGGCTTACTTGCGAATATTCTTATTTATGTAACAACTGGACTCCTCGTTCAGATATCTAAAGTGGTTATCATAATGAAATTGGTGGTTTACGAGTAGCACTTTCATCTCAAAGCATAACTTGTCTGATTACATGCCCCTACAGGACACTTTTCCCTGTATGGCATCAGGAAGAAGCTTACCAAATTCAAAGAGTTGCAAACGCATGGGAGGATCTACTTCAATAGTATCCTGGCTGTCCAAACTGCCTGATAGTGATCTTGAGCCCCATGGAAGCCTTGCCAAGGTAGACAAGGAAGATGTAACAACCTGATATGAAATAACACGCATAATGAGATCCAGCACATTTATAGGTATCTCAACCAGTACTGATGGTATGCCCTTTACAAAGAATGTGTCATTCTTTTTTCTTAGAAGTACAGCAGGTAACCAAGGCATTGTTATTCCATTAAAATTTGAGAACTTGCCCTGCTGAACCCATTCAACGGTGTACACATTTTAACAGTTTTGGAATGAAAAGGCCATTAGTCAGAAGAAAAAAAGACTTCACTGCTAGGAAACTAACAGAGAACTTGTGCTTTGATAAGAGAGAAACGAAGAAAAGGGTTCATACAGCTGCGCCCAACTTATTTGTGATAAAGGCTTTGATGATGATGATGATTACTCAGAGTAGCCTTGTCTATGCGAAGTGCTTAGGAAAGCTATTGATCGAGAGCAACCTTCGGAATATTTGCACGAAGTGGCTGCTCTCAAACTCAAAACTGTCACGAACAGTTGACAACCTGACACCTTACACTGAGCAAAGCATATCAAGTTCTTTTAAAAAGGTCTCAAATTGGCATAGTTGGACCTAATTTGAAGCGATGTACCAATATAGATAACTTCAGTGGATGTAACGACAATGAGATTCTATGCCTCCTTCACTCTCTTAAGAGTCAAGCTTGCCTAACCGCAGAAGAGAAGTAGGACCAGGGGTGTGGAACTTCGGAAATCACGATCGGGCATCCGGCTTTGCCGTAAGAATACTGACTTCAAACAAAGAAAGGAGAACAAGTATTGCAGCGGTTCCAGCTTTTATTTCACATGATCCAAGCACTTTGATCATGCTCATTTTCCCTTCTAATATTTTTAGTTAAGATCTTTGAATAAGAGCTACTTAAGACGTATACCCAGAACAGCAGTAACTGATTAAATAAACATGCAACAGACAAACAGTTACAAATATTGACTAAGGATTCCTGGAAACAGTACCTCCAGCATATAATTGCGATCTCGAGAAGGATCTCCTCCCTGCAAGAAGAGAGGTTAGAAAATTGAGTTTGATAGAAGAAAAAGAAAGATAGGAGGAGGAAGAAAAATTCAAGATTAGTATGAAATTACAAGAATGTAAAATCCACAAGCAACAGTTAATAGCAGCACAGATTGAATATGAATACGAAGGATTAGGATTTCTGTAGGAATCTGATTTTTCCCCTGACTTAAGTAGTAACTTCTAGTAATTGCTGCAAATCGATCAAACTGGCAGAAGTTTGGCTCCAACAACATATAAGGGGCTTCTGGAGATTGATTCATGACACAAACTAGACAAACACGAGCAAAGTTTTCAGCTCATCAACATACTGAGCATTTGGGTTCATTTGATACCTAATAAATGTCAAAGAGTTATGCTCGTCTTGTCTCAACTTAACTCAACTACCCGACACATGATGACATTTAGAATACTAAACGCGTAAAGCACAATCATGCAGCCAAATGCAGGCGGCTCCCGCCATTGCAGGGTCTAGGGAGGCACATGTATCATGTGGGTAAAACCTAATGAACGACATCAACACCGAGAAACGGCATGCGAATGTATTCGCATTCCCAGTGCATCACGTATACACGGCCGAGCTCAAACTTCTACACTATGTGTATACATGCACGGACGCCACCTAATACTTATTACTAAGTTGAACTGTTGAAGAGATAGCTATTGTTGGTCCCTCTAGTAAACGTACATCTGACTAGGGTGACAGGTGAATTTCCAATTGTGTTTGGACTTACCAAGGATCAGCTTTAAGATGATGCCTTTCTATATTAGTTAAGGATGAGCTTCTTAAGAATACTAGGTGAATTCACATGCGTTACACGTGGACATTAACGTTAATATGAAACTACATAAATAGATAAAAGCAGAATTGTATCGAATTATTCATACAACATGTTGTGCTAATAAGTATTTTTTTTTTTCTCATTAGTGCGTGATGTTACTAAAATAATCCTTATATTTTGTGAGTTGTCATTTTATGAAGCCATGTGTTGTTGCTTCCCCTAGAACTACTTGTCATAAATATACAAGCAATTGATTCAACAAGATGATTTTGATCTTTGTTTAGATACCATGTTCATTGTTTTCAGATTCGTGTCTTCAAAAGGTTTGCATTTGGTTACGATTTTCAACTTCTGTTCTCAAATACACTAAACTCAAACACAAGCCATAGCTCCATGCAAATACATTATTTGATTTCACCCCACTTCTTTTGACATGTAAATGTGTTAAAATATGATATTTTCATCGTAAATAATTTTCTCTTTTCCCGTTTAATACAGAGTATTTAACCTGTTATATTCTGTATTCTAGAAAATGATCCAAAGTTTCGATTAGAGAGCTGAAAGAATGAACATTTCATCGTGTGATAAAGCCTCTCTCACTATTTGGTCACACGATGGATCGAAGATGAAGAGTTGCAATAATAGATTTTGGATGATGCCTAGTCATCCGTTAATAAAGGAGGTGAGAGAGAAAGTCAAGAAAAGGGTTTGAAGAAGTGGTATGTGGCATCTCGAAAATGGCAAGCCTTTACAGATAGGCACACGTTTTAATGTCATAGAATTTGAAGGGTTGGCAAAAAGTTTGAATGATTTTTACTTTATTTAGAAAGGAGAACATGCATTTGACAAGTTAACTTAGGGGAAGAAACATGCATTAATTAGCATTTTAAAAATGGAGACTCTTTCACGTGCCATCATATCAACTCATTTGTTTTTACAACTAAGGATAGTATTGTCATTAAAAGTTTATGTAAGAGTATTTTTTTACTAAAAATTGATTTACAATGATTGAGACTTTTAGAAGTAGTATAGATTCATGACAGGGTCCCATGGCTTCTTGAATCAATAAGAGTACATAGGACTAAGTGTTTAGTTTGAATTCTTTGAGAAGTAGCTTCTAATCCAAAAGTTGTAGGTTGAACATAACTACGATGGAGCAAGACTAGGAGGAGGTCCTAGTGTGAAGTATATACAGATGGGCAAAAAGTACCTAAGAAGGATTGTTTCAGGTGTCTTATATCCATAAAGCATAAAGAGGTAGGCATTGATGAGGATATTGGCCAATTTGGATTAGAGCAGATTTAATAATGTAAAGGTGATCTCCTCGAGTGCTATGCGATCATAACGATCCTCTCACGCTAAAGAGGAGGTTTGTAGGACGGCACTGAGGCTAGGAATGTTGAACGACTTAGAATTTTGGCCAACGCAGAACATCGCACGCCTATGGATAGCGTAATTTAATGCGCAAGCTTAAGTGGACGAGCAACCACGCAAGGAAGGATAAGCTAAGAAATGAGGATCCGCACAAATGGTGGGATGACACCAATTGAGGAAAAGACAAGGAAATATGGGTTCAGATGGTTTAATCATATATGGCATAAGCCTTTGGATGTGTCAAGTTGATGGGTTATAGGCCAAGTATGACGTGGGAGAAACACCCAAAAAAGACTTAAGAGTGCTAGGATGAGGGAGAATGCAAGAAAAGGATAGACTAAAAGAAGATGTGCCTGAATAAGGGAGAACGGAAAGAAGGATTCATGTACCCGACCCCAACGAATGCAAGGTAAAGCCTCAGATAATAATAGCAATCATATTAGAAGTGGAATTGAACCAAAGAAAATTATAGGATACTCGCCTCGAACAAGCTTAAATAAAAAAAAACTATAAAGGAAGCTAAAATCATACTCCCTCCGTCCCTTAAAATTTGATCATATTTCATTTTTGAATCGTCCCACAAAAATTTATCACTTTCAAATAAAGAAAGATTATGTAGGTATTTTTACATATTTACCTTTTTTATATTTTTTTATTCTATTTCTCTCTCTTTATTTAATTCTCTACCAACTCATTTTCTCTTTCCTGACCCATCACTTTATATTTTATTTCTTTCTCCACATTTAACACTCTACCAACCAATTTTCTCTCTCATGGCCCACTCTCTTTCCCCTCTCTCTAAAGGGTAAAATGAAAAAAAAACACACAATATATAACCTAAACCATTAATATGCGTGCAAATGAAAGTGGTTGAATATTAAGGGATAGAGGGAGTACTATTATTTAGTTCACACACCATACTCTTGGATTAAACAAGGGGATTTTACTGTCCACGAGAAATAATACATAGTCCAGAGGCGGACCAAATGCTTGAATTGGGGGGGGGGGGGGGGATCCACAGCCACCCCAAAATTTTGGGAAACTTTTTTTTAGTTTTTAAGTTAACTACTTGGTTGACTACTATACTATTAGGCATATTCAACTTTGGTCACTGGACATTGATTTGTTCAAAGTGACCATTAAATTTGAATTTTTTTCAATCAGGCCACTCTGTCAAATTAAGCTTGTTGCCGTCCATTTACTCAGGGATATATTGGTCTTTTTACCCAACTCTTTCTTAATTTCCCTCTTCTTTCTCTCTTTCCCCATCTCTCTCTTCTTTCCATCTCCGTCTCACACACACCGTCACATACAAAACTCCCCTACCCCATACACAGTCACACGCACACACTGTTTCACACACACCCAACACACACTATCTCACACGCGCGCTCACACAGAAACACAAACACACGCATGCACACATAACACATGCAAGACCACAAAACACACCCACAATATCCACTGTTACACACACACCCCTAACCCCCACCCCTACACGCACAAAACATACAACACACAAAGTAGTAGAAGCACACAGTCATGTGTGTTGTGTGTGTGGGGGTAGGGGTGTCACGGCTATATGGGGGGTTGGGTGTGGGTGTGGGTATGGCTCTGTGTGTGTGTGTGAGAGAGAGAGTGTGTGTGTGTGTGTGTGTGAGAGAGAGAGAGAGAGAGATGGTGAGTGTTATAGGTGTGTGAGACTGTGCGTGCGCGCGCGATAATGAGTGTGTGGGTGTGGGGTGTGAAGGGGGTGTGCACGTATGACTGCGTGTGTGACAGTGTGTGCGAGTGGGTGTTGGGGGAGGGGTGACTCTGTGTGTGCGCACATGCGATAGTGTGTGCGTGTGCATGACTGTGTGTGTGCATGTGACTGTATGTGTGCGCGCGCATGTGAAGAAGAAGAATAATGAAGGGACAGTTTTACCCCTAAATAAACGCACTTAGATTGACATAAGCTAACGGAATGCGTGAACGGAATGCGTGTGCGCACGCGCGCGCATGTGAAGAAGAAGAAGAAGAACAATGAATTAACGGTTTTACCTCTAAATAAACGGACATTTTGACACAAATCGATGTCCAATAACCAAAGTTGAATTGCCTAATAGTACATTGGTCAACCGAAGAGTTAACTTTTAGTTTGTTATATAATGAGTAATAATATATACTCCCTCTGCCCCTAAAAGAGTAATCCATTTGACTTTGCACGTATGTTAAGGATTTAGGTTATAGATCGTGTGTCTTTCCCATTTTACCCTTTAGAGAAAGGGGGAAGAGAGTGGGCCATGAGAGAGAAAATTGGTTGGTAGAATGTTAAATGTGGAGAGAGAAATAGAATAAAAAAGTGTAAAGTGGTGGGCTAGGAGAGAGAAAATGAGTTGGTAGAGCATTAAATATGGTGAGAGAAATAGAATATAAAAATGGTAAATATGTAAAAATATTTACAGAATCTTTTCTAATTTGGAGCAATCAATTTTGTGGGACGGCCCAAAAAAGAAATATGATTAGTTTTTTAGAGACGGAGATAGTAATATTTACGAAAATGCTTTTATATCTTCATTCTTCCAAATAGATCAAGGCTACTTCTTTTTTTAGCTTAAATTCTTTCTCTGTCCCTTGTCTGTCACTGTGGCCATCAATTCATACATATTAAAAAAGTTATTTTTCATACATTTTCCTATTTTGGGAAACCTTGATGAACTACTTTTAGATTTAATATTTTTGGGTTTTTCCTGTTTTATGTGAAATTGAACCTTCCGAACGTTTTTATGCTTGCCATAAATTTTTTTCACTACTTTTTGGTCCCCAATTAAACCTTCTGGGTCTGGCCGTCCCCACTTGTAATGGCTACAACCCTCCGCATGTAGCAAACTTTTGCAGCAATTTGCATTTACCATTATATATATTTAGTACAATAGTACATTGTATAAACTTGAGATATTCTGTTTTTGGGACGTGTCAAATAAATAGAAGAGCGAACTGAACAGTGTAAAGGCCAGTGACAGAGTTGAAGTGTAAACCTTTTGAATAATCCTCAGTAGCCAAAGATAGACGTAACTGTGACAAACTGGATGCTTATGCAATTATGTGTGCGTTTAAGAGTGAAAAGAAGGCTTATAGAGAAGAGCTTGAGCAAGGGGCAGAGAAGCGATAAGAAACTAGTGGCAGTGGAGGGGTTGGTGGTGTCATTTTGTAACGAAATTTGCACGTCATCAGCAGAAGACTTCTTTGCACGAATTGTGTTGTTTCTCAAGGAACTTGCACTTCGATTTTTGTTCCTTGGGAGAAATGACGGTGAAACCGGAATGGAAATGGTTGATAACGAGGATAAGCCATGGCTATGCGGGATTACTGGGAGATTTGAAGGATACAAGGAGGAGGAGCACGCCAACATTGTACAAGGTTGAGGCTATTGCTGTGCTGTCTTCCTCTCTCCGCCTCTGTATCTCCCCAGTCCCTACCTTATGTTTATGGTCCTCGGAACCTTTTGCCTAATTCCTTGACAAAATATCTCAGGAAAAATTTTGGCTACTAGGTTTGCAATCTCAATGTTCGATAAAAAAAATTCTGGTAATACTTTTAGCGACAATTTTTAACAAACGTCACTAAATAAAAATCATCAAAATAGTGAGCGTCGATTAACTGTCGCTACATAGGTGGTTGTAGCTTCTTCCTACAACCTAGGTAGTGGGCCAAAACTTTTCCAATATGTAATGCCTAGCAGTATATGTGGGGCAATTTCAGCCCCTTCAGTCATAAATGATTCACTGACCATTATGAACTCGATAAAATGACGTCAATACTCCTTTTCGCTCATCACATTTTATGTTAATGCCCCTTCCACCATCTCTATGTCGCCCCATCTCACTTTCAACCCGTCAACCAACCCCACGCCCACAGTCACCCCCATTGCCCATCACGCGCGCACACATACCCACACATCGAGCATTGTTACCCCATCACGCACTCTGCATACAGAACCACTCTGTGAACACACGCACACAACCACATACACACCACAGCCTAACCCCCCACCCCGCATCCCCATCACCCACCACCTTTAACTAAAGCTATAACCACGTATAAAAGTGAAGAAGGGGGACAAAGTTGTCACGTATAGAAGATATTTATTAGTCAATGCTGGCACGGTTAAATTTTGACAATTTTCATCAATTGTACAATATTTCACTAACCGGAGGGGAGGAAGGGAGTTTAGTGCACCTTTTTTTTATTGAGGAGGTGACATCACACCCAAGGTATAGTACATGGAGTCATTAGTTATATTTCCCGGACCCCAAATTCTTTTCATTATTGGGCCTCTCCTCTTTTCTTTGCAACGTTTTTCAATAACTAGCATAAAGCATTAGATTGTGCATGAAACCCCGTAGTTTGGAGTCTTGTTATTTGAGCAATTTTGTAAAATGGTCCTAAATGCTTATTGAAACTTTGAATTGGTCTATTTATCTTGTTTGGTACGGAAAATTCATGAGAATATCTCTTTTTCCATGGTTCAATTGCAAACACTCATAAGATTTGCAACTTTTGGCAAATAAAACCCTGACCTTTCATTTTGGGCATTCAAAATCCTAACTTTTTCAATGTAAAGAAATTGGACACAAAATCACATGACCGTAAAAATTAGGTGGACGACCACCCTTTTTTGTTGTTGAGAAAAGCAGGAAATATATACCAGATATAAACATTCGAACGTACAAAGGGAAAGAAAAAAACATCCCAACATTCTGGATGACAACCCCATCCACAGGTCAAAAATGCTAACTACAAGAATAAAAAACACCACATGGAAACAGCAACACAACATCCCTCTGTATTAGACAGGCTGTACATATGCGACCCACTTCTGGAGAGTGACAGCAGCAAATCGGGACACAAAAGTCGCTAAAGCTGATGAAAGCAGTAAAGGAGCTGATTTCCTTGGGTGGCCAGCAATGCAAAACCCCTGTAGTCAGGCAGAACTGTACACAAAATTTGGGCGTAGTCAAGCAATCCCCAAGGCTCGCTATCAACTGCACTAAAAAAGAGCAATGAGGAAAAAGAAAGATAACATGGTAGCGTTGGAGCTTGACAACCCAGTCGAGACCAAGATGCAATGCTAACTTAAAAGCCCCAAATTCGTCCCTAGTCGTGAGAATGTCTACAGTAGCTCTAATTGAAGTCCACGCCCTATTGAACATCACCAGACCAACCCTAAACTTTTGATCTATAGGAAACCCTACAACTGAAATGGAGCAAAAGACTGGAGAAGGTGGCAGCGGATAATCACAATTATCCGAAAAGTAAATGTAGTGTAGCGGGGGTAAAAGTGTTCAAAGCAGTCCACAATAACGTCAAGATATGCTTGAAAGGCACAGTCAGCCTTACGGCAAGAAATCTGGAAAGCTGTAGTGTGAAGGATGTTGTGCAAAAAACTCCAACATTGAGAAATGACCAATCCAACACAAAATGTTTTCTAAGGCACTGATAGCAGGAGTGCGAGGAGCTATCGAACGGGAGAGCCAAACAGAAGCAGAGGGAATAGGCGATAGGTGTTAGGTTTCCCAAATAAAATACCCAAATTGACCAAACCCGATCGCAGTAAAAAAAAAGGTGTTTCTGGGTATCCAGGCATGATAAGCATAACGGGTAGGAAATGCTAACAGGGCAGTGACATTTCAGCAACTCTGGCAAGAGTGAAAGACGTTGATGACTAAATTGCCATAAGAAGAATTTAAGTTTCTCTGGGATTGAAAGTTTCAAAAGCCAGACCAAAGGTGCTGGGCAGGGCTGATCGTGGAGAAGAAGCATCGGCACATTTGCTGACTAGAAAGTGATAGGTGGAGGCGACAGAAAAGCTGTCCCCGACTGAAAACGCTTGACAAGCGAGAGATAATCCTGACGACAATAATCGAAGTTTCAAAATTTGAGTTATAATGGCCTCGGGAAAGGTGAGAAGGAGTACATTTAAATCCCAGGTAAAGGTATTGGCAATAAACATATAAGAGATTGTCCATTCAGCATTGGCACTAGGAAAATTGTGAAGCTATCCCTGATCCAAGGATAAGGGCAGTCCAGGTGAATATTTGCGACAAGAAATGAATCCTAACCTATGCGTCTATTTTATGCGATTATTTTAGGGGCAAAATCATCCAACCCATTTCCATTTTCCTTCTCCATCAACAACCAAACCACCATAGCACTACCAAAATCTCCATCTACCAAACTCATCACCATGAACTCTACACAACTGTACTCTCTTTTTTAGTTCTGTTCTTAAGCGTTATAAATCACCCACCTCCTTTCAAACCTACTGACCGAACCTGAATCAAGCACTGACACAATCAAGCCCAACACAACCCAACCAAGAGCAACCCATCATAGGTGGGGGGATGTGGTGATGGGATATGAACCCACCTCAAGTCTTTCCGTTTCACTATCATTGTCGACGAGGCACACAAGCTTGATGAGCGAGATATATGGTGGAGATGTATGGGTCCTTTTTTTATATCAAGGATAATGGTGGCCATGACAATGGTTGTCATGATGTGATCGACTCTAGTGGTGTGACGGTGGTGGGTCAATTCCAATGGTGCGATGGTGGTGGATCTACTCAAGTGGTGAAGTAAGTGTGTGTGTGTGTGTGTGTGTTTTGGGGATCAATTCATCACAAAGGAAGAGGTGGTAATGGATTAGTGAGAGAAGGAGGTTGTGCACGCGTGTGTTAGAAAAATGGGTGTGTGTGTGCGTGTTGTGGATTGATTCATAGATGAGGAAGATGAGAATATGGTGGATCAGTTAGGAAGGGGGTTGTGTATGGGGGGGGTGTGTTAGGGATCGATCCATAGAGGGATGAAGGGGTGGTGGCGATGGATCAGTAAGGGATGGGGTTATATGTAGGCCCTGCGCGCGCACGTGTTTTTGTAAGAAAAATTGGATCATGTAGGTGATAAAAATTTGTAGTGGAAAGAAAGAAACCATGATTTAACATGCATAGATTACATAGCCGTAAACAAGACATGTAACTAAATCATACCTTCACGTTCTTGTTAGAACTTGACGAAAAACTTTGATGTTGATCTTGATACCAACTAGTCTTCCTTGCTGTGACCCTACGTCGAATCCGAGTGTGGGCCATTGCGATTCTCCAATCCAAGATTCTAGAATATAATTCTATGCTATAGAGAATATGATGTAGAGAAATGAGAGAAGGAAGGGACAATTAAGAGGGGAAAGAGGGGGGGGAGAGAGTTCTTTTTTTTGGGGGGGGGGGGGGATGAATAGTATCCGTAAAAAGTAACCCATTTTGGCTTCTCACTCCTTTTCTAATTCTACTCCTTCCTCTTCAAGACTTTTCTTTAACTTTATGATTCAAGTGTGGGCTAGTATAGGGATTTATGGGCTTTTTAATTCTAGCTCAAAGAGGACTCACTTGCTTAGTCAATCACTCATACCCAATTGGGTTATCTGTTTAGTAATAATTAATACAAAAACTTCAGAAGTTAAAATGTAATTAAGTCAAAGACTTTATCAACTTACAGCTTTAACCCTTCTAATTAATCAATGCAACTTTACTCCTCCACAGATGTTTGTAATTACAATTAGGACCTTGAAATACTGTGCTCCCTTAGTAATTACATATTAGTCCATGTATCTCATGATAATAATTTCTATGATCATTAAATTGATTTAACAAATAAATTAACTTTTTAATAACAAGTATAAACACCTTATTAAAAGACGTGGCTGCAATTCATAACAACCAACTTAATTATATTATCATATGGATATATCCATAAGTGTGGATGTCATATAAGAGTTTTTGCATTCATAATATATTAAATAGAATCCCAACATACCGAGGTATTGATGCACAATGTATCTCACTTGTAGGTATATCAAAGTTTCGGCATAATCACTTTTGTTGACCCTTGGATTACGTTCTATATTTCGATGATTCTAATCCATTGACCTTCACTTAACTAACATGTGCTTCAAGTACAAACAATTCAGGTATCTCTATCAATTGTTGCACAAATTTGTTGGACTTATCGAGTGTGCTGGAAATCTTGGACAATATATTATGTTATTCTGTTTATGAAAATTCGTGCTAATTTTTCTTATAGATCATCGGTCAATCGAAAATGAGCTAACCAAAAAATATTTGCAAGAAAATCTTTCTTCAATAACGCTTTTTCCGATGAAATTTTTCTTTCAACTTAGTTAAAGTTTTCAGTCAACCGAATTCTACAGTGGCCTCTTAAAACAAATTCAACTCTGTTGAATAATTCAGTCAACCGAATTCGTGTTTTCAGTTAACCGAATTGTCCAGTGACCTAGTAAAGAAAATTCAGTAGACTGCAATGGAGATGCAGTCGAATGAATTCTTTAGTATACTCAATTGATTTTAAAAGAAGGTTCAGTATACTACATTGGAGATGCATTCGAATGAATTCTTCGTACATTCAGTTGAATTTAAAAGAAAACATTTTCAGCCAACTGAGTTGGGATATTTAGTCAACCGAATTGTGCAGTGCATAAAAATGTTAGGGATAATTTTAGCAGTGTCCTTGAGGTTAGGTATAATTACAGGCGTGTCTATTAGTTTAGATAAATTATACTTATATCCGTGGACCAGACAGAATCTTGAAAAAACTAACGATTTTTTAAAAATGACTTTATTGCCCTTAAGCTTTAGGATTATTTTTTTTAAATGCCATAACGTTATCTAAAAGAAAAATTCAGACCTTTATGTGTGTGTGTGTGTGTGGGGGGGGGGGGGGGGGGTTGAGTATCATCAAGCATACATGGACCACAAGTGGGAAGGTAGCTATCAACTCGGTCGTTGGATCTCCGGTGAGTTCTGGGTTCAAGGTTGGAGATGGTTCCCTCATAAAAGCTAGGTTTTAGATCGTGCCCAACCCCGCCGTAGCCCCTCCTTAGCCCAACCCTGCTGCAAACCCTTTCCTCACCTAACCCCACCACAAACCCCTTACTCGCCCAACAACCCATGGCAAGACCAGTCGTTGCTTTTTTTTCTATTACTTCGAAACCCCTTGCTCGCCCAACCCCACTGCAGTGTCACACCCTTCCCTCGCCCGACCCCGCCGTAGTGTCGCACCCTTCCCTCGCCTAACCTTGTCGTAGCCCCTGCCTTGTCGGAGTCCTCCTACACCGCCTCCGTGATCCCACACTCGCCATTCTTCTCATCCTACACTCCGCCTGCATTGCCGCTGTGTCCTCCATGGCGCGCACATTACACATCGCAATTCTTCTCATCCTTCACGAAGCCGTTCTTGAACACTTGGACACGATGTTGCACGAACATGATTGTTGATGCCGTGTTGGGTTGAGTGTTTGTAAACCCCAATTTAGAAACCATAATTTTCAAATTAGGATTTCAAAACCCTAATTTGGAACTTAGGGTTCATTTGGAAATAGAATATCCTAAATTAAATACTTAAAAAATTATTCAATATATACAGTATAAAGGCAGTATTGTCATTTTTAAAATACTTAATAATGATATCATTAAAAAGGAATACTTTTTTTACGGAACCCTAACAGATAGACACAAGTGTTAGCTTTTTAACGTTTTTCGTCACGGTATGTTACATTTTGAAACTTAGTGTCCTTGACTGTAATTACACCCTAACCTCAGGGACACTGCTGTAATTAGCCCAAAATGTTATCTACTTTGAAATACAGTCAACCGAATCTTGAATCAGTCAATTGAAAAGTTGTGTTTTCATCCGACTGAATTTATACAGTCGACCACCATTAGCCTGTCCCTTTAAACGTTTTTAACGGCTTTATTTATCTGACTATATAACAGACACTTGAGAGCTTTAATTCTTAACGAGCTATCTTTTAAGACTCTCTCTAAAGTTTACTTCTCTCTTTGGATGAACATTCTTCACAAAAACTTCTGATTGAGAAAACTCTTTGAGAAAGTTTGTTGAGCAAATTTCTTGGTTAAGCTACTTCGCGGTTAAGATTTTCCTACCTAAGCAAGCTTAGCTCACTTGTTTATCATTGTAACATCTACTCTTTGAAGAGTATAAGTTGTGTTAGTATTTCAATTGCAAACTTTTCTTGATTGTAACTGTTAGAAATTTTGAATAAGTTTCTTAATTCTACTGAGATTTGAAATACTAGCATGCAAAGCTAGTTGATAGTGGAAGACTCGAGTAAGTCTCCCTTGTGTGGAGTGCTCGGGGACTGGATGTTAGCTGGTGGGGCTTAACCAGTATAAATCTCTGTATCGATCTTTGATTACGATTATCTTGTGAGTTGAATTTTTTAATTTCTACTTAGATATATAAACACCATGTGTGCTTTGTAGGTATCAGAGCCTTGTGCCCTGTCATATTTTTGCGACTCAATCATCAAGAGTTAAAGATCCGGTTGTGGAAGAAGGTTTGGCAACTAATCGACCACCTTTGCTGAAAAATGATAACTATAGCTACCGGAAGAAACAGATGAAAAGCTATTAGAAACAAGATATTTATGTGTGACATGTCATAGAAAATGGTCCGTTGTTTCAAATGTTGTGAGCATATTTTTAACTGAAATGGCTTCTCTCCATTATTTGAGTGATGCGGAAGGGTAGTTGACATAGATGGGTTCAGTAATCAAACCTGGGGTTTGTATGTTGCCCAAGATGGGCTTTTGGTGGTGGCGTTGCTCGTCGGGACTCGGCTCGTTGAACTGGTAGGGTGGATCTATCTTTGCAAGATTTAAGACTCCATACATCAGTGTGCCAGGCTTTGCGCTTTTCATAAATCATAGATTTTAACTTGCTTCGTGTCTACATCAGTGTACCAGGCATCTCCACTACGTACCTAGAGACGTTCACAGTAAGTTTGAATCCAGTTCTTCATTTTCAGATTGTAGAGATGCTATCAAGCATCGCAAGACAAACCCCCAAACCTTGCTGGCTATCCGACCTCAAACCTTTTTGCAGTTCCAATCTGTTCTTCTGACTTGAATCGCACTTTGGTACACGGCGGTAGAGTTCGTAGGGTTTGTAACCCTGGGGTTTTTCTTGCATTTCAACCCTTGAAACAAATGCCATAAAATCTTACAACTAGAGGCTCAAAAGTGTTACCAAAGTGCAAACAAGGTATACGATGACGCTCAAGTACGATAGTAACGTAAAACTAATGATGTCGTCTTCATATGATGGTGTAAAACCATGGTTAAACAGATCTTGACCGCAAATATTGTGAAGAAAGGCATAGACACTGACGCATCACAATTAGTTTGCAGTGAAGAGATAACTTCACTCACTAAGGCGGGTGCACTTGGCCCTAAGAAGGTAAAGTCATCACTAAAATGTGAACAGGCAAAGGTTTTAGGCGACAGAAGGAGCTTGCAAAGGATACTTCCTGGGCACCTGCACCATGGTTCCATCAACAATAGGCTCGAAATCTCGTTAACAGGAAGAGAGGAACTGCAAAATGATTGAGGTTCATTCCACGGTTTTTCGTTTACCTCAAAACTATCCTTCTAAGTTAGTAAAGCAAATAATTACATACAGCAAGCATAAACGAAACAACTCCTCTAGTGATTCAAAATTTACCAGTCCTCTGTACATTTTTTGCTTTTAAAAACCATGATTTTTATTACTTAAGCTACCTCAGTTCGGAAAGAACTAAATATCTTGCTTAGGCTTGCGGCTCAATTCCGAATAACGACCGCCCATTAGTTGCAAAATCTCTTCCCACAAACCTTCGAAGAAGTTGACGAAGCTCCAAAAATCAAATTCGCGCTGCACGCAGCGACATACCAATAATCCGACTCGATCTCCTCTCTCAATTGATCCAGCTGCCAACCTGCATATCCAACAAAGAATCTAAAATCACGAGGCCTGAGCATCCCTTTCTTCACCAGCCCAGCAGCTTCATCCAAGCTGTTTCGAGCACCGAAACATAGACCGGGAATCACCTCTTCAAACTTAGAAACATGTGTTTTGTCTCTGGCTCTTTGCAGAAACATACTTGCCTCAAGGGGTCCACCAAAATGCAATGAACAGTCGGCAAATGTGGTTGCCAGATCAACATTAGTGGGTTTCATGTCTTTGATCTTTTTGTGCAGTGGGCGGTTCATGACGACTCCAAATGGCCCCTCTTGTGGGTGTCTTGTTCCAGATCTGAGGAGGAGAACCACAGTTCTCTCGAATGTGCGTACTCCATCCAGTTTTTCTGTGGCGACGAGGACACAGCCAGGCTCAGGTGATGAAATAGGGTGTGCCCACTTTAGGCCAAGAGGTTTGGACTCGAGGACTGCCCCATCTTGCTTGTTGGTTTCAGAGCCTCCAGTTGCTGCCTGTTATAGGATTTTCAGATGTAAACCGACTCTTAGAAGTTTTTGGACTTCAACTTTTCTACCGCTGCCAAATATTTTTACAAATAACAAAGTTGGCTTCTTTGCAACCCACACATGTCATATCCCATCATGGTATTGAAGTCGTTAAATATCTAAGGAACAGTTAAGGTAGCAACTAGAAAATCCTGTAAAGGATCCACCATAATGGTGCAAACACTTAAATATGGCTCATCCAATCAAACACACGAATGATATATTTGGTAGTTGTAATTTCTTTCTTATTACGTTTTTTTTGTTTTAATGTTTCTCAATCTCTCTTTCTTTTATTGCATTTCAGGGGAGGGGGGAAAGAAGAATTGAATACCAGTTGCATATTCTAAGAATCCATAACCGACTCAGATTAACAGGCTGGTAACCGATACATTCCTTGTTCCAAGGTATCCAACCAACAAAAACTCCACACACCAAATGGAATTAGTATTAGTACAAAGATGGGCGAAGTCAACAGTGGACTTAGCCTCACTCTATCACCATTGCCATAATAATACTTGCTCTAGAGATTCTTCTCTTATTTTTAGCTATTCCAACATTTTTGTGGCCCACGTTTCGAGAATGGCCATCTATCATGAGTTGAACTTGGTTCGATGGTTGGAAGTTACCACAAGGAGGCCGAGTGGTCGATGTAACAGAATCACTATGCAGATAGACTTCCTACTTCGAAATGGTGCAAATACTGCCTTCTAAGTTAAGCAGGGGATGATAGAGAATAGAGAGAGTAAATCTATCATCTCTGCCTTCTAAGTGTGCACCCGCATAAGAATTCAGGATACTTTGGAAGACACTCATCCTGTTATTATGGTACAAAACCTAGCAAGTAGAAGCTCATTCTTTTTGTCGGTTACACTACGGAACCCAACAGGAAAGTTAAACATTACCTGCTCCTGACGATAGAGAATATATCTGAACTCCCTCCAGTCCAAGATTTTGTGATGAGATTTCGAAGAGCCAGTATCAGTGGGTTTGCTGCTTTCGGAGGAAGAGTTGTTTCCTTTGGGACTACCACCTTCCGGGGTCATATGATCATCATTCTCTGCATTTACAGAATCTAAATTAAGTACTTTGCATCTCAGAAGTTTAACGAAATACAAATACACTCCTAATTAGAGATGATGTGTGCCCACTATCAGGCTTGAAGAGACAGAAGGTGCAACAAATCATCTAGGGCACTGGTATTTGCTTTCAACGAACAAGAAATATTAAAAAATTCCTACAAAAGAACTTTTGAAAGACTGGTCTTTCTTCTGCATCAATCAGCCATATCCATCAATCTGTCTTCTGCATCAACTATACCTCCTGCCAGCCTGTCATGGCCTCTAAACCATCTTGCCAAGACCATCTATTTGCTATGAAGCAAGAGAATGTGACTGTGAATCACTAAACCTCTGAGGTCCCCTGAGGAATATTGTATGGTCCTAATGGATATAGACAGCTGCAATAGATTCTTAAGTTGCATCAGAAGCCATCCTTCTCGCCCGGTTGAAACATGAGTCTCTTCGACTGAGATTTGGCTCACATGCCCGAAGACTCAAGTGACAAGGGACGCTTTTCGCCAGAGTTAAAACATGGTCCTTGACGGCTAGTTTATTTTGGATCTTTTCCTTGAAGAACATGAAGGCTCAATTTCATCAAAAGTACATCTCCATGAATACGACCATAAAGTTATATTCATATAGGGGTATATACCATGTTCTACCACGTGATTGGATGATGATTCTGCTTGTTATGCATACATAAGCCATGCTACGTGCCTACGTCGAATCCTGTTTAGTCAAAATTAACAGCTTCAACATCTTGCATGCAGTGAATCCAAAATTTATATCCATGCACCATAAAAGAGGTCGGGATACCTACACCTTCCAGAAATTTTATTGGCGTTACCCAGTTATATTTGTTATCCAAAGTGTAAATGAACAACAAAAAGACCTTTAAACTTTCAACAGAATTTACAATGACTCTAAGTGGCTTTGTAATATATGAGGAACCATACTGCATTGAAGCACTATGTGACAATCTTTTAGAAAGTATTTCACATAATTCACCGACATAGAGTCTCTTAGATGAAAAAAAAACATCGATGTTATAAAGCCCCGGACCAGGGGTGAGCGGCTGTCTAACATGAGCCCCAAAGCCCAGACCATGAAAAGAAACAGAAAAGCCTGAGCTAAGAAGTTAACATCAAAAGAAGTTCATAAATTGACCGGTGAAATCAGTTAGCAGACAAATTTCTTCACAAGCGCCTGGTCAGATTCACTGATATCGTACTTGTAATTGTCCTGATGAGCCATCATACTACTTTGGTTTGAGATGTTCAGTTATGTCGTAGCCATCTAGTTTCTCGATTGATTAGGTCTATTACAGAGGGAGGTTTGGCCTGTTTCACCACTTCATTCCGTTCAGCCAAGTTTTGAGAAGGATGAGAGATGTAGGTGGGGTTGTCATACTATGACCTTGATTCTTGACCACTGTATTCATTCTCTCTCAAAAATTAATGGCTAACAAGTTAACAGTTAGGAAGCCACGTAGTTGAAGTGGATTAATCCTATTTTTTTTATCTTTTTTACGCAAATTGAGTCTATTTTACATCCAGTAATTTAGATTCTTAGTTACGTAACTTTAAAAATATTGAATATTTATCTCTTGTGCACACAATTATTACCTCACAATTCAACCCCAGTTGTATGAGTGCCAATCAAACAAGTCCCTTAGGTGGCCATTCCAGTTTTGAACCATTGCTTATCATCCATCAACATCGACCTTTTATATTTTGAAACAAAGTATTAAAGCACCAATTTCCTTCAACTTTCTGTGAAGGATCCAAAATGGAAGATAATATCATGACGTGTAAAAATGTTTAAACGACTTAGTAAAGACAAACGTTGTATGACCAAGATTTATGGAATAAGCTATTGAAGGCTATGATAAATAGTTTCCACTTTCCACTTTTGACCAACATGCTAACTTGACAGTGTGTATATGTGCATATGCGTGCATATATTTTGCCATACCCAAAAAATAGTATAGGCACGTCATGTTGCCAATTAAGGTTAAGGGCGTCAACTGGCACAATCCTCCAAGGTCATAGTGAATTCCCCATAAACAGAGAACCTTGTCCAACCAAGAACATAAAATCAAGAAACTAGGCTTACACTTGGTCAGATGCACTTCTCACATCTGTGCAGAGACTCTGTCCCCAGAATGTACTTCGTCACAACCTCCAACCATTAGGAAAATTACCTGGGGCAACAAAGTATAGGTTGCTAAAGGGAAATTACCGCTGTCTCCAAGAGCATACGAATGGTAAAATCTGGCAAGACACTGATGAGCAGAGGATTTCTCAGGGCACTCCGGGACCGACATTTGGACTTGCAAAATATGTCCAAAACTCATCTAAACAAAAAGGCCCTTTCCTCCGCTCTTCATGCGGTGGAACGAGACCCGCATCGCCCACCTGAAGCACACATTCTAAACTAGGTAACACAAACATGGACACCGCGTCCAACACCAACACTGACTAGGACACCGGACACCATACTTCCTAAAAAACCAGATTTTGGACATCGCAGGACACCGTTGAATTTTTAATATATTTTTGTTTTTAATATATGTACACTACAAATAAACATCAATTGGAGCAGCTAAATTTCGTTCAAAACATATGAGAAAGAAAGGAGGCAGTAATATGAAATAGCCTCAACAGTAACAAGAAAGCAGTTGAATGTTTCAACACCTACCAAGATTAGAGTCTCAAAAGTAACAAGAGAGAAGGATAAAAGGCATGAAGGACAGGTCTTATACAGCCAGATGGGTCTGTAGGCTCTATAAATGAGATCGGAGATGTTGACCTATCTCTGGACCGGTAAGCTTGGATGTTTTCCGTGAGAAGAGAGAAAGAGATAAGAGAGCATGAAGAAATGTACCTTTTTCTGGGTCAATCTGATTAGGGTTTGGCCTAAAAATTCATTTATCAAAAAAGCCCCAGATTCGTCAATTATTACGCATTGACCCTGAAATAAGTTTGAAATATTGTATTGTGGCCCCATACATGTGGATACTTCTTCGAGAGGTATCTGACACGGTCTCCGGTAATTAAAAAAATAAAAATAAATTCAGACACCAGCGGGAGGTGTCAGACACGTGTCTGGAGGCGTCGGACACCATACCTTGACCTATATGAGGTGTAGTGCCTCCTAGATTCTAAATGACCCGACATTTGCATCAGAAAGGGAAAATCAAACTGCACCCCTGATTTTAAGTCTTAAAGAAATAGCTACTCGTCGCATTGTGGAAACAACACGGACACCCCTTCACATTGGGTTTAAGTATCAACTTGACCCCTTGCCATCTTTCCGTTCATTTAATTGTCAAAATTTGTGAATAACCACAAAACCCTACCGCTGTAGTTTTGAGGCCCAAGTTCAGTCGACCCCAATTTTTCTTGCAACCAACCAACATATTGAGCAATAAATAAATTGGAAACATCCAATCACAAAAGATTGAGAAATATCAGCGAACGACTTTGATTTTTCTTTGTTAATCCTTTGAATGGCCACTTGGTATGAACGGATTCTGATGCAAGGTGGATATGACATGGATGCGGATACGCGGATCCGTCAGTTTTTACAAAGACCAGGATGTGACCGTGATAGAAATACGGCTAATACGATATATTATCTTATGCAGGAGTAACAAGAATATTTCCTTTTCAACCAAATGAGTGAGGAGTTTGTTAAGTTGGTGGGCAGTTTCGGAAGTATTGGAATTGTATAGCAGATTTTAATAAAGTTTGAATGGGTTAAGGTATTAGTATTGCTTCTATGAAGTATTGGGGCTCGTTTAGAAGTAACAAATAACTGAGTACCTAAGTGACATACAGCTGTCACAAGTGACCCGCACACAATAAAACATATGGTTATGGGTTGAAGAACCCTCATCGACAACAATGCTGTGCCCATCTTCTTATTGAGAAATCACAAAGCCTGTCTGAAGCTGCTGCTACTGCCAGATAAGCTTGCGCCGACATCTCCTTCTGGTGTCATTTTCCGGTCGCTGGTGCTGCCCATGGTCTACGATGGCTGCTTTTTCTTCTTCCATCTCTCTCTCCACTCTCCTTATTGAACCCTCAAGTACCTGGTGGTACCCCGGCCATGTCTAAGCCACACTTAGAATTCCAAAAATTAAAAATTTTAGACCCAATGCACGCTCAAACCACATGCAAGCCAGATCCACACCCAGTACAGGTACGCCAGCCAAAATGAAGCATTAGAATTCCAAAAATTAAAAATTTTAGACCCAATGCACACTCAAACCACATGCAAGCCAGATCCACACCCAGTACTGGTACGCCAGCCAAAATGAAGCACTCGTGCTTCATAGATGCCCACCGGTTTGCCACCACTGCTGCCGCCAAATCTCCACTATCAAGGGATCCCACTTACAGAATCCAGAACCACCAGCACCAAGTTCACAGCGAGAACCAGATTCAGAGTCAGTGGTGGATCGGCGCCTGCGAGACAGATAATCATCAGCGATGTTCATTGGTTGATGGTCGTGAGGTGGTTTCTCTTAATTGGTTTGGAGATGGGGTAATAGATGTTGGTGATGGTAGTCGGCAATAGGTTGGCAATGGTGCTGGTGGTTCAAGACTGATGTTGCAGGTTGTGGTTTGTCTCTAGGTTGCCGGCTGGTGGTGGTTGTCGTGTTGGCGGAATTGGGTTATAATTGGAAAAAGAGGGGCGATCAGGTTTTCAATTGGATTTTTCAGGGTTTTGACATTGCTGAACAATTCTGAGAATTCAACGCACATGTAACGGCAATTGAGTCATCTTATGCAAAAAATAAAAACCCTCCACCAAGACTCACTGCAAGAGGTGTCAATGTTACTTCCCAGACGTAAAATGAGTGTAAGAAGAGATAAACTTAAGACAAGATCAATGTGCGTAGTCTCCTGATACTGTATCAAGATGTTGCTATTCGTCCAAGGTCATCAGTATGCCTGGGCGTGGTTTTTATGCTACAAGGCAACACTATCATCTCTGGAAGCACACTGGTGCCAACCTTGCATTAAAACAAACAAAGTGCAGACCGTGGAGGCTTCCTTATATGCTCTCGGTGAGCATCCATCTACAAACCAACTACAAGGATGCCATAAACGTTACCATGAGAGCCGAACCCCATGCCCTTTGGAAGGCCTCCATATACGCTTTCTGAATCCCCCGAGAGTTCACCCCAATTTGCACATATTCGCTATAATCCTTTGAAAGAAGAAAGGAATGTAAAGGCACCTAGTAGAGCAGGACTATATCCTTCTTCGGATCTGGAGCACACCGTATCGATGGCGGAGAGCAAACTTTCATTGCGGCATGTCATCTTTACAAGTACCACAACCTGATTAGCAGAGAAAGAGGACAACCTCAATCATCGAGCAACTACGTCAGCAGAATACTCTAGAACCATGGCTAGAAGGGATTTCACTATGTGATTAGCTAGAGCTGACCTTGCATGGTTGTTCTAAGTAAGGCGAAAACCCTCAACCCAAGCATCACATGTGCAACATTTATAAAAAGAAGCAAGGCCTAAAGTACAGATACATGTATGCCAACAAAAAGATCCATCAGAACTAGCCAAACACATTGACCTCTCCCTTCCAAAGCATTGTACTTACTTTCACCAATGTAGCTAACAATAACCAAGCATCATGTTACTTCTCATCTACCGATCTTCTTTGCACTCTCCGTGCGCCGACTTTGCACTCTATGCGCCCCTCCTCTGCTACCTCCAAGCCCGTCTTCATTAAATGCAGCTCCAGCAGCAGAAAATAATCTCTACCATTACCCACTTTGGACTGGGCTAATTAAGACTTGTTAGAACAGGTCCTTGACAATCGATCTAATCAGCCTCACTAGCTATTTTGGCCCCAGACCTGCAAGTGTGATCGTGGGTTTTAATCACGCAGTTACGCATAGCCGGACCACATCCTTTGGCACACAAAGGGAGCAATTCCCTTTCATCATCCTAGGATCTAATTCCCTTGAATTTCCTTCTCCGTTAGCTTGTTTGTCTTGTAATTTTCCCTAACAAAGGATTATGGCATGCAAATTTGACGCATAATTATATTATGATTTACCCAGTAATTTTCTTTCCTTGATTGTATTATTGTTTATTTGCTGAATCCTACGGATCAATTCCCTCAAAAACACATCACACCATTATCAATTTATCATGCTTCCCTCTCGTGCTGCAAGCGCTCAATGCACATGCCAAATGAGCACATCAGGGCACAACCACATGATGAGTGCATACTAGGTACATACACAAAAGGGCAGACCAGAATGCAAGCAAGAAGACTTCAACCCAAGACCTTGCCAAAACATCTTATTCTTCATGTTCTTTCATTGATTAATTAGTAGATTGTCTAGCTCCTAGCTCCTCAACTCAAAATTGTGGCCTATCCATCTTACAGTACATTAGAGAAAATGGAGATGGGAAAGGAAATAATTTGAGCGCTCCGCACAGTGGTTTATAATTGTTGGGAAGCTGGGGCTTGATAGTGAGTGTAAAGATTTCCTTCTGGTCAAGAACATTAAGCCAATTTGGTATTTTGGCGCGTTGTCAACCACTCATCGGACATTAGACATCCATCATTAAGGGCCATAGAAACTTTTCCATCGTCATCTAACGAGAATCACGCCCAGAATATGCCTGTGATATCGGTAAGCACACTGGAAACTTTATCCCCACTAGTAACAACGTAAGCATCAGACCTTCCTTCCTATTAATTAATCCTTATGTCTGCCTCCAGCTGCACTATCTATAGTAAGTGGTCATAGACGGTTTGTTACTTTGGTAATGAGAACAGAACGGTCATCTCTACTATATAGCGCAAACTAACCATCTAACAAAAAAAACTAGCGAGCCCCAAGAAGCATCACAAAAGTGTGTTTGGGTACTGAGACCAAGAGTAGGAGGAAAAGAAAACGGAAAGTGGCAGCGCAATTTTTATCAAACAAGAAAAAGTCAACTCAACTATTTCACTTGCCCAAGAATCACGCACCAAACGATGTCAAGGAGTAATCTTGGCATCAAAACAGAGACAGATGATAATCACATGAAAAGGCTACACATTTCAACACAGGAACAGGATCAACATGTACCAGGAGAAGAAGGGGAATCGGGATTGTGGGGATTCTTCTTTCCCATGGCCCTCACTGCAAAGGATCGGCATCTCCGTCTGGAGACTCGAAGGTCTTGAGCTCGGAAGGAGACCATCTTCCTCAAATTCAGCGAAACGGGTTTATTGGGGATTGGGTTTCTGAGCAACGAAATGGGGCTTCGAGCTGTGGTGTTCTTCACCTGCACGGTCCAAAGATCCATAGCCACTCCCTCCAACGAGATGGAGATTTTCGATTTGATGGGGGAAGACTGAGGTTGTGGGTTTGAAATTCTAGGCGTTAGGCACGATGAGGAGTAGTCACTCACTGGAATTTTGATGCAACGGAAATGGATCTATCTACCTATCTATCTATGCAAGTAAAAGGGGAAGAAAAAACAAACATAACAAATGTGGGGGAAAGTTGAGACCAAGAGAGGGACTTAGAGAGAGAGCGAGACACAGACTGAGACTGAGACTGAGACTGAGAATATGCTTTATTTTAACCGGATTTTGTGGAAGCCGTTGGTGATGAATAAAATGCGTGGCGCACTATTTGCCTCAACTCCATTTTTGTAAGGTCGAATTTTTTCATATTCTTGGGTACAATCCAAAATGGATGTTGTGTGCACCTAGCCATGTCGAGGAAAATGATTTACTTATAAGCTTTTTTGTAACGCAGACCTTTAGTGACGGATTAGGTTATGTTTTGTCACAACAATACTTTCCGCATGATTTATCAGTAAAGTTATTCTACAAAAGTTACGATAGATCTTTATTAAAAAAAAAACTCTATTAACAAAACCATGCAGCAAAAACTCTAAACCACATTCAAAGTTACGGTCTAGCACAAATATGACAACTTATTCTAAATATAACTAAACAAATGTTGTTCTCACCACATAGGACGCTATCATCATTTTGTCCGAGTCAATCCAAGCTTCTTAGGTACCCAGCTTGACTTGATCTACCTTATAGCTTAACATCTAGCCTAGAAGGATGGACGAATGAGCGAAACAAACAGTAAGTTGCCAAGGGAAACGACACCATCGAAAGACGTTAAAAAAGCAAGAACGAAGTATCAAATGATTGCAATAAGACATATGCACACTGATATGAAAAGTCTATGAATATCACACACACAATGAGTACCTCACCATGCACCAAATCCTAGTACTATTATCTTGACCATAACATCCAAGAGCTTCAACTTGGGTCAAATATTGACTGCGATACATTTTTTGATTAAGAACAAGACCTATAGGTGTTTCAGGTGTCACAATTTATAAATCTTGTGCCTAGTCTTTGGTAGTTGATTGTGGTGATCACAAGGACTTAGATTGACTGTAGGATCCTTGCATTCAATTGGTGAGGACCGTACTTGTGAAACTGACCTAAAGATATATATCAAAAATGAAGTTAGAACATTTTAAAAATATATTTTGGTCAATTAAAATGTCGTCAATTATAGTAAAACTTTCATCAACAACAACGCATCAATTGAAAAGTTTTCTTGAAAAATCTTTGATACCATGTGCTTGACCAAAACTTTTAGATCAACCAAAGGCCCACACAAGTACCTTTTTCAGTGTTAAGGTCCAAAAATGCTGTATTTTAGTCGAGCAAAACGCTGCTCTAACAACTTCAAACGGTGTTATTCTCTTATCTTATAATCATTTAATACCAAGCATTGAAAGAAGCCCCTGATCATCGCATGCCAAGTATCATTACCTTTTTTTAACTCGTACTATTCATTCTGAAATCCAAATACAAGTGCGATCATTTATTGTGAGCTACCAATCTCGAGAATGTACATCCAATTGTCCTAAATACCTTCACCGCTGACAACACAACTATCTTTGTGAAACATATCTTTATTTCAAACAGTACGTAACAAACCTCAGAGTCGCCATGCTTTAGAGCTTTGAAATTTGCTCAGACCTGTCAAGCTTAGAGTTTTGCGATCGTCAAAACCTGTGACTTTGTGTGTGTATAGAACCAAGGGTTTTTAAGAGGTTAGATATATCTTGACATAAAGGTAGACCATACCAACTGAACTACAGCCTTCTATGGGACGTCCTTTGAGGGATGTACTTAGGCTTGAGGGTAATTCGAATCGAACCATCTAAATATCCATTGTTAAGTATCTATATACTATATCTCTTTGAATTATTACTTTATACTTTTTGTGAGATTTTTGTGCAATACATGGTTTGTTGATTGTTGTATTTGCTTGTGCTTAAGTTTTTATTGCCTATTCAGTTGGAGAAAAACTTATTCAGACACCCCCACCCCGCTTGGTTATTTGTATTGCTCTCAAATGGTACCAGGCACCGTGTTAATTAACACCACAATAGCAAAAAAGATCATGGGTAGTACTGTGGGTGTGGCGGAAAGGCCAATCAGGATAACGCGTGAGAGAGCACGTGCCGGACAATCTATATGACTAATAGACGAAAAACCCGCATGCTAAAAATAAAAAGGATTACCAAATTCTCTAGAGTTCGGTCTTCAATATGAGACTGGGTCGAGTTGGAATTTAGATAAAATCCTGAAAGAAATGTTACTCTTTAATGGAACCGCAGACGCTTACAACAAAGTAATATGTGGTCAATGACTCTCATGGTTTGTTTAGCTCTCAGATCTAACATTTGGAAACAAGCTCTGATGGCTATATAAAAGAATAAACTATCAAAAATGATATCATTTAAGAGCAATGACCCTTAGGAGTATCAAGAAAGTAATCATTAGGATTCATTAAACAAAGCGACTCGGAAAAAGAAGCATAAACTCGAGAAAAAACCGGAAAGAATGCAAACTTGGACGAAAGGTTTACCAAAGTCGAGGTACGAGTGAGTCTCGAGTAAGGCTTTGTACTCGGAGGAGGGAGAAACATGCAATTAAATTTTGTAATGAGCAAGAAAGCTACGCCTATAGATACCCTTTGTATATTTACTGATATAGATTCATGATTTTCTGTAGAACACTTTACATAAGGCCTTTTAACACTTTCAAGTTCTCAGTCAGTTTACCACTATTATCATTTAATTCAGAGTTTGTGAGATCTGCCTTTTGGCCTAGACCAACACCATCAAGAACCAAGTGTAATGCCCTGATCTTTGCAAGCAATGGAGTTTTTACCCTTAGATGACACTTCCCATCAGCATTTGATTACTCCATTGGGATATACTTTAGTTCACCGATCGGCATCAGTCTTGCTCATCATGGCTTTGTGTTCTAGGTATTCATTCTCATTCTCAAGATGGTTATCCAAACAACAAGAACAGGTCGACAAGCTGCTATGGCGACAACCTCGACATCTTTGTTTTATCCTAATACTGATCAAGATCGATTCTCATGGAAATCGAGCCAAGCCAATTGAATAGTTACCCAAGAATAAAGTTGTTTAAGAAACTTTGTTTGTGCTTGAGAAATTCTATGTTAACAGTAGCTGCTACTTCAAATGATATCAAAGCTCAGTGTTAATATGATTTATCATCTTCCTAATGCAACAGAACCACTGTTGGTGCAAGGAGTGGCACAACCACAAGTTATACTGAGTCTTGCTCAGACACCGCAACCTTGTAATTAGGAACCTGGCAAGGCCATTTGGAATCTTCGTCGGGCATGCTTTCGAAGGCTTCACACCTGCTTTTGGACAGAGTCACTTTGAAGCACAGCTTTGGAACTCGAGTTAAAGGCCTGCTATTAATTAAGAAGTATTAATGTCGCTTAATCAACTGCAACATTCGACTGAAGGAGCATCTATAATCAGGAGCCAAAATTTGCAATACAGATAGTGGCATAAACCAAATGTTAGCTTGGATTTGAAAGGACTTGATCAAGAAAGACCAATTTCTCCATCAATAATAGCATGACCACATCTCATATATCAAACTCCTTGGTTATTTTCTTTTCATGTCTACAGATTATAATTATTTTTCCACTATAGAAATAGAAACATCTTTGTTGGAACTACTTTACATGTCAATAAGGATTATGTCTCATTCTACTCATATGTTTCAATTAATGAAAGGCTTAATTGCACTGTAAACCCTGAGTTTGGCTAAAATCTTCAAGTAAAAGCTCGACGATTGTAATTAGGCACCCAAAATCCAAGGTTTGCCACTTGTGGCTATTGAAGGAATTTATTAATAGGAGTTGATGTTTTTTTTTGGATGTCGGGGACATTTTACTTTTTCGATCCCCTTTGGGAAAACTTTCTTCATCCGTATCCACCACCACTTACTTCCTTGCCATTCTAGCCTCCTCTTGCCTCTACCTCTTCTCTCTGTCACAACTTTCCCCTTCACCACCACCAACACTACCACCAACCCTAATCTCTTTATAACCTACTAGACTGGCTCTGGCTACGCCTTCAAGATGGTGTTGTTTTCAACCACTAGACCAAAGATGGCAGCCAAGATATTCTGGAAGATGACTTCAACTATGCACATTTACAAAGTGGAAATGGGGGGGCTAAAGAGGGAGGAGGTGAAGGTGGAAGTTTGAGGACAGCAAGGTGTTCCAAATCAGTAGTAAGAGGGCCTCAAGGAGGTGGGTGCACTACAACACGTGGCACCACCCCTGGAGCGCACGACGACATGTGCCTGGTTAGGGTTAGGGGTAGGGTTAGGATTTGTGGAAATTTTCCAATTTTGATGACATTATGTGATTTTGATGCTGAAATGATGGGTAGCATTTTAACAAATTTGGTTCTTAAAATGCTAACATTGGATATTATCTAGTAATGGGAGGGTGGTTTTTTGGATTTGGCTTTAAATTGAATTTACGTTTGAGTTTTTTGGATAAGTTTTGCTATGTTTTACTTGGAAATGTAAATTCTTTAGTACCAACTTTTTTGTTGTTTGGTGATTTAGGGGAGGTAGGGTGGTGGTGAGTAGGATGAGGAGCCTAGCACCTACGGAGGAAAAGCTACCGAGCAGAGGCAGCGGTGGCAACAGAAACCACAGCCATGGTGGATCAAGGTAGAGGCTGTGGTGTTAGGATAGGCAAAGAAGGAGAAAGAGAAAGGAAAAGTTAGGAAAAAGGGGAAATGAAAGGAAAATTATCCTACCCTTACTCTATTTCGATCTCTTCTGTCGAAATTGGTTTAAAAAGTTTATTACGAATAAAAAAATAAAAAAAATAAAAGACAAAAATACTCTTAAAATCTTATGAGAACGTCCTTCTATTGCAATAGATGGCGAAGTTTGGAGTTTCGGGTGCCTAATTTTAAATATCGCTATTTTATTTATAGATTTTAGCCAAACTTAGGGTTATAGTACAATTAAGCCTAAATGAAATCTTTCCTGGATCTCTTGCCCCAAGTCGAGCACCTAAAAACACAGTTCATCATAAAGTCACATTTCAATGTCTGAGAAGCTAAGTATTTATAACGACCCCAAAATCCGGAGCTCTGTCGCCCCGAGCTCCCTGGTCGTTAACTTACCAGATTACTTCAAACCTGTCAAATCTGTACACAACCACATACTTCAAAGCATCTAATCCGATACCGACTCGATTTCTCCAAAATACAAGATCACAACAAAACCTGCTTGAACTCGAACCATTAAAACCTAGGTTCTTTTCAAACTTGAATCCCTAAAGGATGAATCAACAGTACCGACCCACGCAGGGGTCTTACTATACCGTGGTGATGGACTCATCAAAATCTCACTCAGAGTAATACTCATTCCCGAACCTCCTACAGCTTATCATCACCTGTAGAAGGGAGCCAAACGAAGGGTGAGCTTTTGAGAGCTCAGTAAGGTTGTACAAGGACTACAAAAGAGATTATAACACGACTCCGAAAATCCAACCGACGATAATTTTCAAGACACTTCAAACGATCAAAATTCAATAATTACCCAAACTGAGCAAAGTTCATCAGAAATAGATACCAAAATAAATATTAACAATCAGAACAGATCCAAAACGGTCAATAAAAGATCCTTTTCAAGTCTGCATTTCCAAGTACCACGAAAATTTTCCTTGCTTAAGAGATTTCAATCCGAACAGAAATTCATTTCGAAAATACAGCAAGATTTCCCGAGGGATTTTAACCCAAGCAAAAATCAAATCAGATAATACGATAAAGGCTTGTCAGGGGATTTCAACCCAAGTACAAATCCTTCTAACTAAGTACAATGAATGTGTGTCAAGGGCTTTCAACCCAAGCACAAATCATTCTAGCTAAAAAAATCAAAAATCAATGTTGATCCTGGGCGATTGCAATGCCATTATGGCAAGCTCATATAGTGTACTCATGCATGATGTACTAAAATAATTACTAGTCCACTTGGGTACTAGCCTGCGTTTTATGTAGGATTTAACCTGCCTTATACCGCCTTCCCACTTAACAGGTACCCAGTTCAACACAAAAATTAACAATATCAATGAGCATTAACATAAGCTCATATTCTCGAAATCAATTCGGGTTCTCATAACAATAATCATACTGACATAAGTCAGCATTCGGGATTTTCAGAAGAAATCGGATTTTCAGAAGAAAAATCACAGATAAATAATAAAAACGACTGCGAATAATTATCAAATAAAATCACAAAAAGTTTGAAGAATGAATATAGACAATTGTCAAATTTGCTCAGCCCGCAATAACATGCGAGTATCACAAGATTTCCAAATAACCGATTCAGGTTCAACATTAGGGTTTTTTGGGCAGGAACAGTACATAACTCAGAGTTCGGCATTAGCCGTAAATATATCAAAAGAGTACTTACGAGTACAGGTAATCAAATAAGGGTTCGGACAAAAGTTTTTACCCAAGATTCAGATAGAATCCCTTACCTGGATCTGCAGCTAAATTATTCTAACCGAAAGTCTTTAGCTTTAACCTAAATGGAATAATCGAATCATTAGAACACAGCCTACAGAACAAAATTATAACGTAATACGAACTCACACATGCTCCCAAAATGAACCTCCCATCACCGGGTATGTAAAATTACTGAAACGCCCCTAGAGTGTAAAAGTACCAAAATGTCCCTCTCAGACTTAAATTACCAAAATGGTCTTCCCATAAGTAGAATCACCAAAATAAGCTTCTCATATGTAAATTTATGCAAAAATACCCTTCTTAGGTCAAACAACCAAAATACCTCCTATCACACTTTAATTCTCAAAATGACTTTTTCATAAGCAAAGTCACTAAAATAATCTAACTGTATGTAAATTTACTTCAAAATACCTCTTATAGGTAAAATTACCAAAATACCCCTTCGGGGTGGTAAATTACCAAAACACCTCTGGGGGTTTCCGGCACAGAAAAAATCTCAAAATATCTTAAAAAGCTATTTTAAACATTCTGATATTATTTCTGGCCTAAAAAGTATTTTAAAAAAATTTTGCCCGAAAATTCCGAACCGGTGTCCGGACTGAACGCTAAAAGGCTAGTTCCGCGAAAAATACCTATCGGCCTCAAAATAGACCAAAATTTTCAATAATGAATCATATCTGTAAAATAGGGTTTCCATAAAATTTTCAGGTTAAAATAACTTGGTTTGCTATGCTAAATAAATTGATAATTGTGGTTACCCGATACCCTCATTTAGCGCCCTTTGCGAACTCCAAAAATTCCCAAACTTTTCCAGAGCGTAGATCTCGTAAAATTATCAGGGGTTACTGTTTTTAATTTTGTCTAATTTTGGCTCTAGATATTTATGAAAATTCGTGGAGAAATTTGCCTAAATTATTTTTTTTCCATTTTTAGCGACAATAACACTTCCTATTCAAATCAAACACACACTATTTCACATTTTTCGCAATTACTTCTCTTCTTCCTCCAGCTTCTTCTGTGCACGCACAAAGAACACCCACAACTCACTGAAACTCACCATTTCACTCTTGGCCACTCTTCCAAATACTTCCAAAAGCCTACACAATTCAATTTACACTTAAATACTTACACTAACATACAACTAACCACACCATTACACACCCCCATCACTCACCCAAACCACATATGTTCAAGAACACACACCTTCAACCCCATCCCATCCTTCGGCCATACACCCAACTCACTAAATCACCTTGCTTCTGTCAAAACCCACATAATCACACCAAGTCCACAATTAATTCATACAACCTCCATGAATTTGTACCGAAATGCTACGTATATATACAACACACACACACACACACTCACACACACACACACAATTCGGACACACGCACGCTGTGCACACAGTAAGCACACACAACACATGTTGAATCACATGTACGAAATTGATGGAGAGATCACCTTGGAGAGATTTCTCAATCCTTCTCTCTGCCAAAATTTCTCTTCTTTCTTTCCCCTCTATTTTCTCTGTTTCTGTTCTTGTTCTCTGTTTTCTTTTATGTTTTCTTTTCTTTTGTTTTTCTTCCATTTAATTTCTTATACATTAAATTATTCATTAGTTTATGTTATAATGTCATTAGTCATCAAAATTTTAAGTAGGAGGTGTCACCAACTTATGACCCTTTTTTTTTTCAAATTTTGAAACCTAGGTACATGTTTCCAAAATTTGCAATTTGACCTCCAAAATTTTTAAATTTACAAAATAACCCCAAACTTTTGTATAATTACAAGGCCCCAAAATTATTCCAACCTCTACTAATTTAATGAAATGACCCTAAAACATATACTGCCACTCATTCATTAATTTTTCATTAACAAGAATATTAATTAAATATATGCCCCCAAAGATTTCCAGAATTACGAAAATGCCCCCCAAAATTTTGAAAATTATATTTTTGCCCCAAAATATTTTTAAGCTTCAATGCACTACTAATCCCTGAGCATTACTCAAAATTAGCGCCCATTTATTTGTTGGGTCACGGATGACTATTTTAAACAGCTCTCGAAGTTCAGGATACTAGAGTATTGCATCCAATACTGGCTTCAACGAGGATCAGGTTTGTAGGTTTAAGTAAAATATGGTTATGATATTACTATTTCCCATTCATTGAGACTGTGGTTTACTCAATTGTTCAACTATGCGATGAACAATGTTCTCACTTCCGTAATTCTCTAATTTAGCGCTTTGCCATAAATCAACCATTTTAACCGATTTTTATCCAAGCAAAATAGTGTTATAACTCGGCAATATCATGTCAAATTCAGTGGGAAACTTAAAAAAGAAAAAGGTGAATACATGTGAGTGAACTGTGTACATATTGGTTATATACGCTCATTCACATGCATATCATTTTGCTCCTTGCTCACTCTAATTTTCTGTCTCAGATTATGCACCAGTCTTCGTGCACGTCCCGTAGTTTGCTGTTTATCACTACAAAAAATAGGGCCTTGGCGACGGGAAAATTCGTCGCTAAAGGCCTATATTCCGTAGCTAAAAGTTTTAACGACGGACTTACCGTCGCTAAAAGTCCCTCATATAAAAGCCCGTCACTAAAAGTTTTGTGACTGAATTTCAAAATCCGTCGTCTAATATTGGACTTTCAGCGACGAAATTCTTTATACATAGCGACGGAACTTGTGTCACTAATTGTATTTTACGTACTCTAATTTATTTTCTTTTTTCCAAAAATAATTTAATCGGTAAATATTTAGCGACGAAATATCCATCGCTAAATGTCCTTTTAAAAGGAGGAATATTCCGTCCTTAAAAGTTCAGAATTAGGTTTACTCTTTAGCGACGGAATTAATCCGTTGGTAAAAGTCAATTTTTTTAAAATAATTTTTTTATTTTTTTAATGCCCAAACCTGTAATCAAAAAATCAAACCTTAACAACAAGACACAATCCCCAAATGCAAATTAGGGTTAAATAATTGCTGATCGATCAACAATTATTTAACCATATAACAGACACAAAACAACTATATATAACTTTAAAAATGTTTACTATAACGAAAAATAAAATGTACAAGCCGAGAACCGGATACAACCGATTAGGGGAGGGGAAAGGGGTACAAGCCGGGAGGGGGGTACAAGCTGGGAGGGCACGAGAGGGGGCTCATCAGGGGTTACCGAGTCCTGGATCTGGATCATGTTGCTCCAGAGCTGGTTAGGATTGATTAGTACTAGTAAGGGCTAATTAGAGCTAATTAGGGTTTGATTAAGCGGATTAGTGTTGATTTGTCATAATTAGGGCTGATTAGGATTAATTGAGTAATTAGGATTAATTATAATTAATAGGGTTTAGAATTTAATTAATCTAATTAGGGTTTATTAAGATATGTTAGGGCTAATTAGTGTTAATTAGGAGTACTTTGGACTAATTATAGCTAACTAGGAAAGTTTAGGACTAATGAGGGTTATTTAAAGCTAATTAGGGTTTACTTGTGCGGATTAGTGTTGATTAGTCCTAATTAGGACTAACTATAATGTATTAGGGTTAATTGGGTTCATTAGAGCTAATCAGGATTTAGTTAGGTTTCAGGGTTTAATTAATCTAACTATGGGTTACTAAGATATGAGTAATTAGGGCTAATTAGGATTTAATTTGGGATGATTAGTGTTGATTAGGACTAATTTGGGCTAATTATAGCTAATTAGGGTTCATTGGGTTCTTAGGGTTAATTAAAACTAATTAGGCTAATCAGAGAAAATTATGGTTCATTGGGTTCATTAGGGTTGATCGGGCCTAATTAGGGCTAATTATAGCCAGTGACGAAGCCACGATGAGATTCTAGGGGGTGCTAAAAATATCGCGTTAACCTAATTAACCTAAATTCAACAACCAACCATTCAACTAAATAACAGATATCTCAATCCAATTAGGTCATCCTCCGTCAACAATCTCAATTCTCAAATTCTCAAATACTCAATGTACAATTAACAAAATTATATAAAGAATGAAAATTAATATAAACAAGTCTAATAATTAGAACTAAATCACAGTTAACAAAATTCAATTAGGTCACATCCTCCGTCAACAATCTCAATTCTCAAATACTCAATGTACAATTAACAAAATTATATAAAGAATGAAAATTAATATAAAAAAGTCTAACAATTTTAGAACTAATTAAATCACGGATATCTCAATCCAATTGGATTGAAAGTTATTCTGCTAAGTGCAAGCGTTAATTATTCGATCGGGCTTGATTTGGAAATCAATTCTATAGTAGATACTCGAGCGGGCTTACGCCTTGTAACCTAACCTAAACTTTTGTTTGCTTACTATTCTTTAGTTTCAAAAAAGAAGAGTAAGCGAACATAAGTTTATGTTAGGGTTGGTTATTTGAGCTCGGCCCCTACCCGTTTTGTTAGTTGGCCCGCTGGGCCTAGGCTGGGCTGGCCCATTGACAACTCCTGTGAATCATAAGAGAGCTGAACCTGAAGAATTTCTATACATTGTGCTCAAGCCACTGATCAAATAATGCAAATAATGGAAACACCACAACTTGATCTAGAGATTCGTAGTAAAGTGTGTTATTGTGTGACAAACACGGTATGAATATGAACCTATTTGCAGAATGAACATTCATTTGGACATGTTTAAGCTCACCTGTTTTTCAATAGGACAGTAATGGTTGCACGAATGCCTGGCCTTTTTCCAGAGGTTTGCTGATACTAATACCATTGGCATAAGTGGTGTTTGTAGTCTATCCATATTTTAAAGGCCTTTTAAGTTATGGTTTTCGTAGTTAAATTGTTTTCTTTTTTCCTTTCGTTCTTTCTATAAGGACTTCAGGGTATCCTGTTATGTAATGTCTTGTACAAAAGTAATGTATGCAGTTTTACTGCAACAAGTGGTTTCTTTTGTACTTCTCTGAAGTACATCTACAAGATGCAAGTAACTCAACAATTTTCCTTTAGTACCTCAACAAGCACCTTCTGGGGATTCGATGGTATTCTTCATGCCATACCGGCTTACAAAAACTAGAGTATTCAAAGAAACATGTATAACATACACCTGCCTTATAGTGTCACCGAACGCTATGACTCCTTAAACCTTTTAGTAGCAGATGTATTGAGCTGTAGATAGTTTAGGATACTATTATTTAGACTTTTTAATCTTATTCTTATAAGCAGAGAAAAGTTATGTTTTAACTTTTCCAGTCTTTGGGTGCTAATCCTTCTAAGCACAGAAAAGTTTTGTTTGGACTTTTCCAGCTTTGCAGTTTGCACCCATGTGATATTTACCTCCGCTTTGTGTCTTACACTCTTTTTAGGTTAGGGCCTGATTGGGTTGGTGATCAATCTACCGCACTCCACACCCTCGATTGGTAGAGTACAAGATCTGAAGGTGATGAAATTGTTGATCAATACCTACGTCATTCTTAGAATCTATGGCCTTAAGGCATTGGTTTGTGACTGAAGGTATTTCTTTTTTTTTACTTCGAAGTACAAGTAAGAAGGCAGGAATCTTATCTTTTTGTCTTACACACTTGTTATGTTTTGCCCCAGCTGTGGTTTTGTGCTTTAGTTGCGGGTTTGGGGTACTAGGGTGTAGAGTACCAATGCATCATTATTGATTACTATATCCAGGGAACGTACGAGGTTTAGGTGTGAGGTGCCAGATCATCTAGTTGGCAGACTATTTATTGTGGCATGCAAGTCTCATCATGTCATTTGCCACATCTTCTTTTCCTTGATTGTGAGACTGAATTGAGTATTTTAATTCAGCACTTTGTGTCTTTTATAAACTTGCCTATAGCAGTGGATTTGCCTTTTGTATACCCTTATTAAGAAGCAAGTGCTGCATATAAAGGCTACCACCAAAAAAAAAAAATCTTGTCTGTGGTTTAGAACTTTGGACGGATTGGAACGGTTGGAAGGCTATGTTTGCTTTTTGTTTTTCCTCTCTTGATGGATTTCACATGGGTGTTCTTAAATAAGTCTCTTCCTCCCTGGTTAATCTAATGCCAATTATAATCGAGGCTACGCAATTTGAAAGTTTCCTTTTGATTAATGCCACTACTTATTCAACATCATTTATCTTTCAAGATTTTCTACTACAATTCAACCTTGGTCATAGATAAATTAAGTCTTTGTTTATCTGATGGAGTTGGGCACGAGTGTAGTAGAAATACATAGTGATTAAGGACAAAGAAAATCTTAGATTGTCAAGAGAATGTAGTAGAAAATGAATGGAGGAATATGATATCTTCGTATTTGATTTTGTGATTAACGTACTCCCCTTATAATTAGTTTACCACATAAAGTTGGACTAGACAACAATCAATATAGTATTCTACATATTATGCATCATCAGCATCTCAAGGTGTTTGGCATATCCAAGCTAAAATTACAATCCAAAAATGAAACCAAATCCAAATTGCACACTAAAAAAAACATGGATGAATATCAAAATCATACCCGACAGTAGTCACCATACGAAACTATATACAGATTTGTTGGAAGAAATCATACCTTCTAAGTGAGGCTGACAGGTAATTATTACCGGCGGCAGTAGAAGGCAGCGGTGTTGGTGGCATGGTGGCAGTGGAGGTGGATATTTTGGTCACGCAGCGTCGGGGGGAGGATGAGGTGTTGCTCGAGGTGGGGTACCGTGGAGGTGAGAACGAGGCAGTGGAGGTGGGGCACTGTGGGATCGCCGACAGTGAGAACTCAGAGCATTCAAAAAGAGAAATGGGGAGAGAGAAAAAACCAGATATGGGGGACTTAATAAAGACTTTTAGCGACAGTCAGTGAAGGTCATACTTTTATCGACGGAATTTTAGCGACGGTGATTTTCTATCGCTTAAATTTTTTTATTAAACCCTTGGAAATAAAAAAAAAGTCCAAAAAAAGTGTAGCGATGGAAGTACTGTCGCTGAAAGACCGCCGGCAAAATTCGGTCGCCAAAAACATTTTGCTACGTTAGATTATGTCGCTAATAGTATTTAATGACGGAATTTTTACCAACGGAATTATCCGTCGATGAAAGCTCATTTAGCGACAGAAACACTTCCATCGCTGAAAATACGTCGCAAAAAATGTCTTTTCTTGTAGTGTTAATACTGGCCTGTTGGCAAGTTGCAATAGGTTTCATTCTGTACATATTGGCCCGGGTAATGTGACTGCATTTTGGATCTTGCATCTGCTCTAACATCTCAATCAGGTGACGGTTATCGGCAGACTTGGACAGCTGATATATAGACTGCTAACAACTTGGTCTTTCGGTTAGAGGTTTCCTTGTTTACGAAGATGAGAAATTTGTTAATACACTCCAATGTTTTATCATAATAAAAAAAAATTAATAACTTATATTGTGGGCAAGGGTGAGAATCTTATGCATCATAAACGTGGCAGTTTGAAGACCTTCACTCAGTATCACGGCCTTCCCGTATTAGAACCAAAGTGGAATCAGCCTTAAAAAGATGGCCACTTGAGGATACATAGACGCACATCACACACATGAGAGTCAAGGTATCCAGTAACAAGCTTTATAAAGCAACACTTTATGGTCATGTGCTTTATCAAAGCTTTCACAAGAGTTATAGAGATATAACTCAATTCTCATAAAGCGGCCCCCATTACCACACTCATATAGGTGAATCTACTAAGGATGCTCTCATATCTTATACATCACACCCCATGGGTTCTAGCATAGTTATAAATACCGTACCGGAGTGCGTACCATTTTTTCTATAAAATGGTACGTACCGGACTACCGGTTCCGGTACCATCTCGGTACCGTCTCAAAATTTTCATCAATATTATATATATATATATATATATATATATATATTCATTCATTGTAAATTAACTATATATACATGTATTTTCTTACTCACAGCTCCTCTAAAATAAAATGTTTATTATATAGAGCTTGAATTACGTTAATTTTTAAATAAATTATTGGTTCCCAAATAAATTGTTTATCCCACTCTTTTCGACGATTTCATTCGTAAATTCTTATATTAGAATAAGCTATTTGTTCAATAACAACATTTTTGAGTTTAAGAATAAGCTGTTTTTCTTAGTGTATGTGCGCGCACGCATAAGTAAAGCAGTACATCATGTAGATGAAAGATTATGATCAAAACTTCCAGATTGAAATACATAAAGTTAAGTGAAGATCAAAAACTTATCAAGAAAGATTTTATAAATTATAATGAATGTTTAGAGTAAAAGGCTCTAGAGGCTTTGATTGGTATAATATAACTTATGATATTTTTCTATTTAGTTTTTATATGGTCAATTTATAGAATTTCTAACAAAATTCGTTACTTTTATATTTTTTAAGGAACCGGTACAAAACACACTATCTCGGCCGGTACGTAAGTCTCGGCCGATATTGCCTGTACCGGCCGGTACAACTGGTACATAACGATATTTTGACCGGTACAAAATGTTAGGGATACTGTACCAGTAAAAGGTAAAAACGGTACGGTATTGATAACTATAGTGGAGCTATCACAATGGGTCACCTGGTTTATTGAATGTTGTCCTTGCTTGTGCAATTTAACATCTATCTGATGAACCTCAAAATTATGAATTCCTAGTATAGCTAGCATTTATGATCGTAATGGATGCTATCTAACGTCATCTCGTTGTTTGAAACCGTTTGCAACTAACTTCACTTTAAACTTCAATATCATCTCGTTATTGGAAACCTTTTACAACTGACCTCGCTTTAAACTTGTCAATTATCATCAGGTTTAAACTTTTTTTTTAGAATTCACTTACAACCTATATCTGGGTTACAACCTGAGGACAAGTCAATTAACTTCCATATTCAATAAACCATTATATACTCTATTTCATCATTTATGGCTTCTCTTCGAATGTCAGGGTATTGTGAGGATTAGGCTTCTTCTAGCATAACATCTAGGATTAAGGACTCCCTCAACATTGTAACAAGATATTCAAGGCCAAAGTCTTGCTACCTTTACACGTTTGCTTCTCCTTCGTTCTACGTCTTCTATCATAAAAGATTGCAAAGCCAGCCTCGTAGTTATGTTGAGATGATTTTATGGCTTTAGTTCTCCCCACTATATCTGGATTTCAAAGACAAGTTAAACGATGTCATAACATCCGGTGATTCTTCCACAATACTGTTTATAGGTTTTATTGTTGAGAGCATAACTAACAAAAATATAGATGCTTTAATTCCCAACACGGGCAAATTTTTGAGCCGCGAATCCTTGCAAAGGCTAGATACTCCCAAGGTGTTCTAGATTTGGTTTTCTGTTTTTTTTGCATACTATAAAGGGGATTTAAGGATTTTCATTCGAGGAGCTCTATTAACAACATAGTTTGCGGTCAAGAGAGATTCACCCCAAAGATTTTTAGGTGCACCAGAGCAAGCAAGCATGTAATGAGTTAGTATTCCACAACATTATCTTTTAGCATGGTATTATCCACAGTACTTACACTAAGCTTCATTAGGCTTCTTTTTTGGGCTCAAACATGACATTCAACGTTCAGGATTCTAGTATAACTGGGGGGCTTCATGTGTTATGTCGCTAGTACCGTGCATTTGGTACGTGGACAGCTTTTGTAGGGGGTGTTGGATCGGACCTATCTCCACACCTTTGCCAGCTCCTTGTTTTGGAGAATACTAAAGCCTTGGCAACAAGATCCGGCAATAGACTAAAAGGGCAGAAAAGCCGTTAATGCTATCAACGTAGTGAGATTATGGCCCCAAGCAATACTTGACATCTACGTTAGCGTTGTGTGTGTATTTGTGGTGTGGCTAGACTCCTTCATCCTAGAGATTTCCGCAGAACTTGAACTCTTTTGGTTCCCCAATTGCTTACGGTACTAACACTGCTGCCTACAAAAGAGAGTTTTGTTAAACCGTAGATGATTACTGGTTTCCATGTGAGCAGGGCTTTTATCAAACAATCAACGGTTCAATAATCAGGGTTCAAGCAGGCATAGAGGTGCATAGTGAAACAATTTTTTAAGTCCCAAATGCGAGTAACACGGATTAAATGACTAAACTAACGCTATCGCAGGGTGAAAAAGAAAAATGGCTTAGATTACCTAGAAAGGAACATGGTCTACAAAGAGCCTACTGCAAAGGGATACTAAGCTTTAAACTTACCTGTTTCATATGGATTGTTAACGTAACTAGGAGACAGTCGAGCGCTGCCAATGCTTATGGAATCGCAATTAATGGATATCTTGTACTGCACCAAGACAATTGGCTGCTAATGCTTGGGTTGGGGTTTTCATACTTGTGCTGGGATGAGTGAATTTTCTTACGACATAGTTGCTGGTCATTTATGATGTATGCCGTAAATGATTTGTTTTACTAAAGAGGAAAAAAAAAAGATAAAAAGATAAGGTAATTGGAGCAACAAAGTGGCGCCGGTCTTTCAAAGACGTGAAGTTGTACATGTTCATATGATTTTCTGTTACTTTTGACCCCTAATGCTTACCAAAAAGTCATGTGCATAATGCAAGTTATACTAATGATGCACCCCTTCCAAAACAAATTTACTTGCTCTACCTCTCAGCTTATCCAGTTTCCCATCAATTTCTCAAAACGGTTGGTTGGTTCACATCAATTCTAGGACTTCTCAGTACCTAAAAGTTAGGATCCCTTTGTGTCCAACTCTATCCTGACTTACCAGACTGAACCTTGTACAGAAGATTCAACAATCATCTGAAGGTTTGCAACCAAGAGGAGGCCTTCATGGTATGCATGCAGCAAACACTACTCGATCGATCTTTTTTGTTCTTCATACCTACTCGATCATCTGAAGTTTTGCAACCAGCAAACACTAGTCTTTTTGTTCTTCGTACCTACTTTTGAAAGTGTTTCTGTTTTTACATACACGTGATGCTTCACCAGGATAACAAAGCCGACCGGTCAAGGGCAGCAACAGAGAGGACCGAGCAGCAAGAGATGGACCTGAATAACTGGCTACCCATAACAGCATCTCGAAAAGCAAAATGGTGGTACTCGGCATTCCACAACGTAACGGCTGTTGTGGGTGCAGGCGTGCTAGGACTACCTTTCGCAATGTCCCAACTTGGCTGGTACTTTACCTTAAAGTAATGCTTAGACGTGCTAGGGGAAAAACAGCTGTTGGTGCGCGGTGATTTGATCTAGCTATCTGGAGAAATTTTGGAACAGAGTAGTGTCTATATATGCATGTACGTTGTTGATGGATTAATGTGTGCTTGTTTAATTTTGATGTTGTGCAGGGTCCCGGGCATCACAGCGCTAGTTGTCTCGTGGGTCGTCACGCTTTACTCGTTTTGGCAATTAGTCGAACTCCACGAGTCGGTGCCAGGAAAGCGATTTGATCGCTACCCGGAACTAGGGCAGCATGCGTTCGGGAAGATTCTTGGTTATTGGATGGTGATGCCACAACAGTTGATTGTTCAGGTGGCGTCGGACATTGTGTACATGGTCACCGGTGGGAAGTCATTGAAGAAGAGCGCCGATCTGTTGCACCCATGGTTCGACGGGGTCAGACAGACATATTTCATCATCTTCTTTGCATGTTGTCATTTGATACTGTCCCAAGTTCCCAACTTTAATTCCTTGAAAGTAGTCTCCTTGACCGCAGCAATCATGTCTTTCAGGTAAGACATTACATTTCATTTAATTAGGCAATGGTATGTCCGTGTTACTTCCATATTTATGCTTATTTACCCCAAACAGAAATAGAAAGCAGTTCTATCTTAATTTCAAGGAACTTCCGTAGCTGCAATAGGTGAAAGCCATCTGCGCGTTTGTCTGCTTAAAGCTGTATGCAATCCAGCAACTAGCCTCTTATCATATGTACCTTTATTTTAATCTCGCCTTATGCTAAAAACGAAATGTTTTGCAAGGGACGCTACGTTCACTTTAACTTTAATTTATTTCTCTACTCGATCATTAACTTTGCAATGGCGTGTTGATGGGCGCAGTTATTCTACGGTGGCAGCAGTTGCATCCATAATAAGGGGAAAGCACAACCACCAACATGTTAGATACGGAGTCAGGTCACATACAAGAGCTGGTATAGTGTTTGATGTATTCAACAGCCTCGGTACAATTGCATTTGCATTTGCTGGTCATGCCGTCTCTCTAGAGATTCAGGCAACAATCCCATCTACTCCTGGGAAGCCATCAAAGAAGCCACTGTGGCGTGGCGTTCTTGTAGCTTATGCTATCGTTGCGTTTTGCTACCTTGCTGTTTCCGCTTCTGGATTTTGGGCTTTTGGCGATCTTGTAGAAGATGATGTCCTCGTTTCCCTAGAGAAACCACGGTGGCTTATCATTATTGCTAATTTTATGGTGTTCCTTCATGTCCTTGGAAGCTATCAGGTAATTTCCCTACTAACTACAGTACTAAGGCCTCGTTTGGAGCCAAATCAGAAAATTGAATCCAAAAACAAACATAAACAGTGGGACTAACGGAAAGCAGAGAATCGGATAAAACTTAGACAAATAGATTTTGGCTGTAGTCCTTGTTATAGATCTCTCGTTACAACTGCAAGTAGAATGACAACTAATAACCAACTGTTAAATCTAGTTAATGTGAAGTGCAAAGTTTCAATTCCGGTTACAGGAGAAGCTTTTAACACCACATTTTCAGCGATTACTAATTATTGCTGTCCAAATGGGATTCCAAAGCTTTGAAATAGAAGAAGAGGGACACGTCTGACTCTTTATTTGTTTTGTTCAGGTTTTTGCTATGCCGGTGTTCGATTTGATGGAGTCCTACCTGGTGCAAAAGCTAAACTTCACACCCGGCAGACCTCTGCGCCTCATTGCACGTAGTACTTACGTTGGTAAGCATGCACATTCATTTTTGCAGTTTCCCGGCTACTCGATCCCATCATAGATATGGGGCTCTAGAGAAAACCAACTAGATGAAAGCGAAAAGTACAACCTCGTATTTGCTTTGGAAAAAATTTGTTCGTTGCTTTCATGGCCAGCAGCTTGCGGGCTTACGGAAAATGTCTTCAAAGAATTGAAGATTGGCATTTTTTCTTATTCCAAAAAATTCTATTCCAGTAAGACTCAAATGGACGACCTTACAAAAAAGGTATGTCTTTCCCATTATTTTTGTCCCGATGGTTCATGTGAGGCAAAGTTATACCGCACTGTAGTTCAAGTGTCACTACAGAAAACTTTTGTGACCGGCAATTTTTCGATTCAGTTTATGGTGAAATGGGGAAAGAGTTTTCCTTCTCCTAATTGTCATCAAGTAATAGTATATCTTCGACTATGTCTATTATTGTAGTACGTGAACCTCCGACCATTTCTTCTTGTAACTTTTAAGTCTGGAACCTTGTGGCAGTTCTTACAGGCTTCATAGGAATTTGCCTTCCATTCTTTGGAGGGCTGTTGGGGTTTTTTGGAGGACTTGCATTTTCGTCAACGTCCTACTTTGTGAGTGGAGTGCTCATCAGCTGTTAATTAGACCAATTGTCTTGTATCATGTGTTGCTTCCAATATTGTTTGACAAACGATCGATGATGTGATGTGATGTGATCTGGTAATTTAATTTGTTTATCACATTCACAGCTCCCTTGCATTATGTGGTTAGTCCTCCGACGGCCTAAGAGGTGGAGCTTTCACTGGACTGCATCTTGGGTACGCACCTGCCTATATATGATACTTCAGATATCGCTAAAATAACAAAAACTTACTGTTCCGACAACCATGAAGCCCTAATCCCATCCAGTTCCGGATAATACAACTCTATGCTTTTATTAATGTTAGATATAAGTGTGGGAGCAAAGATTCTTCAGCTGCATAGAAATTTTTCTTTGAACAACCTGAATTGCTTCCCGCCGCTAAAAGTCTCATATTATTTCTCGTGCTCTTGAACTAAATCCTAAGCTTTGACATGACAGAAGCTTTGTTGTAGTATATCGAGGGAGGGTAATGTTAGGCTTGACAAAGTTTTATTCGAAATTTTGACTCCTAAATAATGTAGAAGAATATGAACAAAGAGTTCCACTGTTCCAACATACATGGCCCAGAATTTTCCACTGGATTTGAGATCAAATCTGAGATAGCGGTTTGAGAATGTCACTACTCTAACTCGAAATGAAATGTACATGTATTGTTTTGAGAATGTTTTCTAATTGTTTCCTGTTCTTTGATTTCAGGTTTGCATTGTTATCGGCCTTCTTATAACGGTTCTTGCACCTATAGGAGGATTGCGCTCGATTATTGTGTCCGCTAAAACTTACAAGATTTTTTCCTAGTAGACGGTTTGTTCTTCATCTAATTTCCTCTAGACTAGACGAGTGACCCCGGTACGTACCATTTACGAGGACAGATCTACGAACCTTGAACATAGGCCGTACTGTTTAGGAGTAGGATGACCAAACTAACTAGAAAACAGTACTGAAAGTGTCTGATAATCTCATTCTTTGTTATTTCATGTTAGCAAAGGACTGCAGAAATCAAATATCTCATGTCTATTAGGATGATTTTAAGCATAGAAAGTGAGATATGAATACGTTAATGTGCCCCTATGGGTTCTACTTTTCATGCTTACATGTGTTGGTATACTTCATGGATGACCAAAAGCATGAGGTTCCATTTACTTCTTGTGGTTGCAGAAGAGCTAGCTAGTGTGGATAGCTCAAAGTGTCTAAACATAGTTGTATCTGAAAGTAAACAACTGGGAACTTTGAAAATCAACGTGGGTGAAGCCTACACTATCCCTTGACGTAAGTTAAATGTAAATAACTGATCAGGCAGAGTAAAGATGAGGGAACTCCATACTCTTTGTTTCAAATTAAATGCATATCGACGAGGCCTTCAGAATGAAACTAGTCAAACTTTGTCAGCAACTAGTTGTGACAAGTACCTAACACAATCTTACTGGATTTATGCTAGTAAGTTGTCTTCAAAGGAGACATATGAAGAATGTATCAACACCATCAAAGAAATGAAAGTTACATTACTCACCATTGACAAATATCTCCTACTATTATCATGCATACACGTCAAAAAAGTTCAATATTCGACCCTTGGACATTAAAGTTTGCACTACGGATTATGCATTCCAATAAGAAAAGAGTCATTTTGTTCGGTAGTTCAGAAGATCTAAGCTTTCAGAATTTGACAAATGATAAGAATCTTCAAGGGTCAAGACCCATGGAAGGAAGCAATTTGACGTTTAGCAATCAACAAGTAATGGACGCTTAATACACGGAGTAGCTTTTTAATTAGGGACGTAAAGGAATATGAATTGCTAGGAATTGTCACAAACTGCGTTCGCAAAGCTTAATATGAGGAGTGATTTCGACGCTAAAAAAAATATTATCAAGAATTGTCACCAACTACATTTGTGAAAAATCTGCCAAACAGTGATCACCATGTGAGAGTGTTGTAACTAGGCTCTTCCTGCGTCTCGGATTGCAGTCAATACTTATCGTCTATATACTATTTTGATTCGTTCAATTTGTCCGGTAAGTAGAATAATTATATAGTTCCCACCTACTGTCCTAAATTTTGACTCCTCATTGACATGCCATACTAAGTCATCACTCCATTCTCCAAACCTGATTTAATCATCTTCTTTTACTCATTATTTTTATCTCCCACAGACCCCCAACAGAGCACAGGCCCTCCTTATTCCCGTCCCTCAGGACCTCCATACCGGCCAAGATTATTAGATTTTTCTCCTCCTCCCCTCGGGATGGGTCCTCTGAACTAGCTACACTCTCAACAGGGGGTGGAGAAGAACCCACTAGAGAACCACATCCTCCTCACATGAACACAAACCTTCCTCCATCTTTCAAAAGCACTCTCCTAAAAAACTCCCAATTAGGATTGCCCCCCACACCATGACACATCAGAGATGGAAATTGAATTTGACCCACGTACCCAGCAATGATGAGGTTGACAACAATCAAACTGGTGACACAGAGACAGGGAATATCCCAAAAATCAGTCTTCCATCTTCTCCCAAAGCCCACATCCGGCAACACGTTATCATGGTGAAAGTGGTCGGTGCCATGTATACCCCGTCCATTCTCCTCCAGTGACTCAACGGGATCTGGCGACCTCACGGACCCATGCAACTCATTGACCTGTCTAACGGTTTTCATTCAATCAAATTTGACTCTCACATTGACTACGCCAAAGCAATTAAGCAAGGGCCATGGTTCATAGGTACAAGCTACCTTGCAGTTTAACAGCGGTCTCCAAATTTTGATCCTCAATCAAACAACATCACAACTATGGCAGTGTGGCTACAACTCAACAACCTATCGCTCGAATACTTTGATAGGGAAGTCCTCCTATTAGTAGGGAAACAGATCGGGATACCACTGCATATAGACTCAATTACGTCGGTGATTAATCGAGAGGTCGATTAGCTCGCATTTGCATGCAAATTGACACAAAAAAAGCCATTGATTCGTCAAAAATTGGTTGACACGCACAAAGTAGTGTATGAGAACATAACAATGCTATGCTGCGCACAGATAGGATAGGACATCGCTTCTACTGTTGTGCGGCACCCACAGCCACTCCTGACGCGACTTTTTGGGAAAACTCAGCGGCTAGAATCACGAATCACTTGGGGGGCACACAGGATGTCACGCCCCGAAAACGGAAGCCGTGACTGTAATCAAAGTTCCTAAAAATACTGCTATAACTTTAGTGACAGCGATATAGACAGAGCAACTAAATCCTTTGAAATAAAATATCTCCATAAAACAAAGAATCTAATGCAATCCGTTCTCTTAAAAATCCATTACAAAACAAATTTACTAAACGCAGCGGCTAAACCAATCATATGAAATCAATTCTATCAAATTACCCGCTTTCGGGTAAAGTTCTCAAAACAAACTGCAATCTAATTATCTCAAAAGAAATCTCAAAGCTCCAACGTCGTCACACGGATCCTTAGTCACTTTCATGACCTGTGGCAAGGGGCAAGGTAGAGTGAAAGGGGTGAGCTCAAACAGCTCAGTAAGGTACAAAAACGATAAGATATCAAAGCAACAACTAACAGAGTCAAATGGCAATACTTGATGGAATGGGCAAACCAAATTCTTATATCAAATGCCAAAACAAACGTAATTAAGCATTAACCTTAAACATATAAATAATATGCCGGGAATGCTACACAACAAAAGTATACGATGACTATGTTGGTCATAAGACCCAAACGTCGAACCAAACGTACAAACATCAAACGTGTGCTACCGGTAGCGTGCTAGCATCTATTAATCGCCAGCATAAAATCAAACGTGTATCCAAAGGACCCTCTCAGTTCGAGAGTTGTTCAAACATAGTCGATAACTAGTCGTAAATTGACGAGTACAAAAATACAGATTCAATGGGACTGAAATTACTCCACTCTGAGTTCCTTTGAGCTCAACGTAACAGGAAATCAAATAATGGATGGCAAAGTGCTTAAAAGAGGAAATAGGAACCAAATTCAAGCTTGAGATTAGAAAAAGAAAACAACACAAGAGCTGTTTCTTTCTAATGACCATTATTACATAAGTAATGTGAACCTGGGAGTTTTGTCCAATGATCGAAGGGAATTCCCTGTGGTGATTTAACTCAAGGCATATGCATTAGAAAACAAGCTCTAGCCGCATAGAGTAAAACAAATTATGAAGAGGGGATTTAGGACAAAGGAGATTACCACCACCTAAAGAAGAAGAAGACTTTATTCTGAAAGTTTGGCTGTATTAGGACTGTATGAAGACAGGAGGCTAAAAGCACTACAGCTAACATGTGTAACAAAAGCTCCAAAGTAATTAAAATGCAGCTTAGAAAATGTGTGAAGCCACTAGGAAATTCTGAAGCATTGCGGCAGTCCAATGATTTCAAAGGAATGCTTTGAAGTGAATTAAACTCAAAGCATAGAAGTGTATTAGAATTCAGCTACCAACATGTACGGTTGTGGGAGAATAGAAGCATGAAGGCATGTTTACTAACCAAAAACAAGAACACTGCCAAAGGAATAAAGCGTTAACGATAGCTGAAAAACCTTGCTGCCAACAAGCCACGAAACAGAAATTACGAGATGGTGAACTGAACATGGAAGAAATTCTAATGCCCATATTGCAGCACTTGACCATCTACAAGTTTGTGAATTTTAATGACATAGGGACTTCAGCAAAAACATTCAACTAGTAAAATCTAAGTGATACGAAATCAAGAAGACACAGCAAATCTACCAGCTGAAACAGTATAGAACAAATAGTTTGCAAGTTGATGGATGGGCTTTGCAGTCAACTACTAACTGAAGTGCCACTTCCGTGGCAGACTGCTGGAACCCTTTACAAGAATAAGTGGGGTTGTTTCAACAAACCAACCACTTCTTCCTAAAATGGTCTCAAGTACCAAGACCCACCATGAACAATGGCAATTAAAAAAAAGGGATAGGGAATAGGATGAAAGGGAACAAACATATGGATTCTTGGGCAAATGCTTGTGCAGTACAAGAACAGGTGACAACCATCAAAAGCCACGGTCAAAGATTAATCCAAACTCTAATTTTACAACCGGCAATTCAACAATTAAATGCTTAGGGACTAAATTGTGGACAATAAATTGGATTAAAGTTCCGGAATCAATTTAATTGTATAAGACTCCATCTACAGAATCGTATTTTGGAAAACCCTTACCACAGCAAAGAAGATACGAATTCCCTTACCTTAGACGCAATTCGACGGAAGCTCAATCCTCCCAAGCCACGCTACTTGATTAAGCCGAAAATTCTCCAAAGGAACAAACAATTTAAGGCTGAAAAATGGAGAAGAGAGTGGGAGAGGCGGTGAGCAGGGGAAACAAGAGGAGGCTGGAAGAGAAAGAAGGACTATTTATATTAAAGCCCTAATTGGCAATTTACACAAAACCCCCCTGAACTTTATCCACTTATTCAAAAGGCACCAAAACTTTCATAATATTGCAAAAAAGACCACAAACTTGCTTATTTAGTTATTTAATTATTTTAAAGTAATAATATAGCATAAAAGAAAAATATTGGAGTATTACATTCTCCCCACCTTAAAAGAATTCCGTCCTCGGAATATAACGTACCTTAAAAGTCAAAAAGCTGAGGGTGCTTTTCGCGAATAGCATCCTCGAGTTCCCAAGTGGCTTCTTCCTTTGAATGGTTTCGCCAACGTACCTTAACTAATTTAATAGTTTTCGTGCGTAAAATTTGCTCCTTGCGGTCTAAAATCTCCACTGGGTATTCCTCGTATGAAAGATCCTCCCGAATCTCTACAGGTTCATAATGGATGACATGAGAAGGATCTGGTACGTATTTCCTCAATGTTGAGACATGAAACACATCATGCACTCGTGACAAACTCGGAGGTAAGGCAACCTGATAAGCGACTGGTCCAATCCTTCGCAAGATCTCGAACGGCCCAATAAATCTAGGGCTAAGCTTGCCCTTCTTCCCAAATCGCATTACTCCTTTCCAAGGTGACACTTTGAGAAATACATGATCTCCTACTTCAAACTCTAACTCACGTCTTCTACTATCAGCGTAACTCTTCTGGCGACTCTGAGCAACTAGCAAATTATCCTTAATCAAACGGATTTTCTCAGATGTAGCTTGTACTATCTCTGGCCCCAAGGCACCCAAAAGTTTGTCCTCTCCAATCTCATACCAGCAAATGGGTGTTCTACACCTTCTACCATACAAAGCTTCAAAGGGTGCCATACCAATACTAGCCTGAAAGCTATTGTTATATGCAAACTCAACAAGTGGTAGTTGATCACCCCAGTTACTTTTAAAGTTTAGTGAGCAAGCCCTAAGCATGTCCTCTAGAATTTGAATAGTCCTCTCTGACTGTCCATCACTTTGAGGATGATAAGCTGTACTAAGGTTAAGTCGTGTACCCAGAGCATCTTGCAAACTACGCCAGAACCTCGATGTAAAGCGTGCATCTCTATCCGAAACTATTGAGACGGGCACGCCGTGTAGTCGAACAATCTCCTGAACATAGAGTTTAGCCAATCTCTCTAAGCTATAGGTAACTTTAACAGGAATAAAATGCGCTGACTTAGTCAAACGATCGATTATCACCCAAATTGAATCATGACCTTGCCTTGTCTTAGGCAAACCAGACACAAAGTCCATAGCAATATATTCCCACTTCCATTGAGGAATGGTAAGTGGTTGCAAAGGTCCACTTGGCCGTTGATGTTCCACTTTAACCTGCTGACAAATAAGACACCGAGCTACGAAGTCTGCTATCTCTCTTTTCATATCATTCCACCAAAATACGTCTCGTAAATCCCGATACATCTTAGTACTACCGGGATGTACTGTGAAGCCTGAACTGTGCGCATCCTGCATTATTTCCTCCTTTAACCCTACATAAGAAGGAACACACAGTCTGGTTCCATAACGTAATGCCCCCTCAGCATCAGTCCTGAACTCTGGCTGTTGACCTGCTCTAACTTGTTCTCTGATCTTAATTAATTTTGGATCTATAGTCTGAGCTTGTTTAATCCTTTCGATCAATGTAGGTTGCACCATTAAATTACCAAGATAGTTCCCAGACCCCGGAACCAAAATATCCACACACAAACTTTCAAGATCCGCAAGAATTTCTTTTTGTGAAATCCAAAGAGCTACAATTGTACCAGTATTCTTTCTACTGAGAGCATCAGCAACCACATTGGCCTTCCCTGGATGATATAAAATCTTACAATCATAGTCCTTGAGTAATTCTAACCATCGACGTTGCCGCATATTCAACTCCTTCTGTGTGAATAAAAACTTAAGGCTCTTATGATCCGTGTATATCTCACACGTCTCACCATAGAGATAGTGCCTCCAAATTTTTAATGCAAAAACCACGGCAGCTAACTCCAAGTCATGTGTTGGATAATTCATTTCATACGTTTTGAGTTGCCGCGAGCCATAAGCAATAACATGTCCATGTTGCATTAACACACATCCCAGACCTTTCTGTGAAGCGTCGCTGTATATCACAAATCCTCCAGTCCCTGAAGGCAGAGAAAGAACAGGAGCTGAAACCAGTCTTTTCTTTAGCTCCAGAAAACTATGATCACACTCCTCTGACCACTCAAACTTAACCTCTTTCCGAGTCAACCGAGTTAATGGGGTAGCAAGCTTTGAAAATCCCTCAACAAACCTGCGATAATAGCCAGCCAAACCAAGGAAACTACGAACTTCTCTAACTGTCCTTGGTTTTTCCCAATTCCATACCGCTTCTACCTTAGATGGATCCACCGAGATCCCATCTTTAGACACCACATGCCCTAGAAACACAACTTTCTCAAGCCAAAATTCACATTTCTTGAACTTGGCATAAAGCTTCTCTTCCCTCAAAATCTGCAGCACCGTACATAAATTTCGTTCATGTTCCTCCTTGCTTTTGGAGTAAATCAGTATGTCATCAATAAAGACTATGACAAATTGGTCCAAATATTCCTTAAACACCCGATTCATCAAGTCCATGAATGCTGCAGGTGCATTCGTTAATCCAAACGGCATCACTAAAAACTCATAGTGTCCATATCTTGTTCGAAAGGCAGTCTTGGGTATATCTTCCCTCCTAACCCTCAATTGGTGGTAACCTGACCTCAGGTCAATCTTGGAAAAATATTCAGCTCCTTGTAGTTGGTCAAACAAGTCGTCAATCCGTGGCAAATGGTACTTATTACGAACTGTGACACGGTTCAACTCCCTATAATCAATGCACAACCTCATTGTTCCATCTTTCTTCTTTACAAATAAAACAGGAGCACCCCAAGGAGAGACGCTTGGGCGAATGAAGCCTTTCTCAAGCAATTCTTGAAGTTGCACCTTAAGCTCTTTGAGTTCGGCAGGAGCCATGCGGTAAGGAGCCTTAGAAATCGGAGTAACTCCGGGTACAAGATCTATAATAAACTCGACTTCACGGTTCGGAGGAAGACCAGGAAGCTCTTCGGGAAACACGTCTGAAAATTCACTAACAACGGGAATATCTAATAAGTTCTGATCAGCTATACGGGTATCCACAATGTGAGCTAAAAATCCCTGACACCCCTTCCTGAGTAGTCGTCTAGCCCGTAAGGCAGAAATAAGACAAGAAGACGTAACTGAAGTAGAACCTTTAAACTTAAACTTAGATTGACCGGGAATCTGAAAATGGACTTCTTTGGCATAACAATCCAATGAGGCATGATAAGAAGACAACCAGTCCATACCAAGAATAACATCAAAATCCCGAATATCCATAACTATAAGGTCAACCGGTAACTCTCTACCTTCAATGTGAACCACACAAGACTTGTACACCGTAGATACTAGAATAGATTTCCCCACTGGGGTATCAATCATCAAATCAAATTCTAAGGGTTGTGGTTCTAAATCCAATTTACACGCAAGAGAAGAGGTTATAAATGAATGTGTGGATCCAGGGTCTAATAATGCATGGAATGAATAAGAACCGATCTGAATTGTACCTGCTACCATGTCATTGGAAGCTGTGGCATCTCTGGCAGTCAAGGCATAAGCACGGCCCTGAACTCTCGGCCTCTGATCCCCTGTAGATGGCTTGGTCCCACCCTGAGTTTGCATGTTATAAGTCTTCTCCCCTGGTCTCTCTTTCTTTGGATACGGGCATTCCACAGCATAATGTCCCACCTTCCCACAGTTGAAGCAAGAATTTGTTAAACGATGGCATGGCCTATCCCCATGATCTTTACCGCAGGTATCACAAATCTTTGAAAGCCTTCGAGTCGATCGCACGCCTTCTTGTAAAGCTAATTTCTTCTTGTTCTGACCACCACCCTTGTTCTTGTCTGAAGTTTCTGTACGGCCTCTCTTATGCCTCTGTTCCTCCTTCTCTTTCTGAAACTCTTCGTAGTCTGCCTCTAAAATTTCAGCCCGTTCCACCACCTTAGCATAAGTCGGAAGCTTCAGTGCCAACAACCTGTTCTTAATGCCTCGCCTTAATCCTTTCTCAAACCTTCTTGCTTTACGATTCTCAGTATCAACCAGATGCGGGGCATATCTTGATAATGAGGTGAACTTCGCCTCATATTGTGCCACTGTCATATCGTTCTGTACCAACTTCAAGAATTCTTCCTCCTTCTGATCTTTTACATTCTGAGGAAAGTATTTCTCAAAGAAAATAGTTTTAAATCGCTCCCAAGTCATGGGATGATTAGCACTGATCCTCTGCGTGCGCTTGACCATTTTCCACCAATGGTCAGCTTCATCTTCTAACATGAAAACCGCATATGCCACCTTTTGTTCATCACTACTGTTCCAAAGGTCAAATACCTTCTCATTTTGGTTCACCCACGCCTCAGCCTTCTCTGGATCGGGTTCCCCCTTAAAAGCGGGCACTAACTTCTTAAATTTTTCAACATCTCCAGTTCTAATTCCATCATTTTGCCCTTGGTTTTGATTTTGATTCATCGGTATCCCGCCACCTCCGGCTATTAAGTTTGCCAAGTTCTGAAAGCCTTGTACAATGGCGTCAGCAACTCCACCATTCGTTGGTGGATTGTGAAGATCGTTGGTGTCACGACTAGCGCGTCTAGGAGGCATAGTTATCCTAACACACCAAATAAAACAGTATGAGCCTACAAATGTACAAAGGATACACGCTAAATTAAAAAAAATGATTTTTGGTAGCAGAAGGAGACCAATTTAGTTGCACATTTAGTTCGCAACTATTTAGGCTTAGGCTCACACGAGTCTACAGAATCACAAACCTAAGCTCTGATACCAACCTTGTCACGCCCCGAAAACGGAAGCCGTGACTGTAATCAAAGTTCCTAAAAATACTGCTATAACTCTAGTGACAGCGATATAGACAGAGCAACTAAATCCTTTGAAATAAAATATCTCCATAAAACAAAGAATCTAATGCAATCCGTTCTCTTAAAAATCCATTACAAAACAAATTTACTAAACGCAGCGGCTAAACCAATCATATGAAATCAATTCTATCAAATTACCCGCTTTCGGGTAAAGTTCTCAAAACAAACTGCAATCTAATTATCTCAAAAGAAATCTCAAAGCTCCAACGTCGTCACACGGATCCTTAGTCACTTTCATGACCTGTGGCAAGGGGCAAGGTATAGTGAAAGGGGTGAGCTCAAACAGCTCAGTAAGGTACAAAAACGACAAGATATCAAAGCAACAACTAACAGAGTCAAATGGCAATACTTGATGGAATGGGCAAACCAAATTCTTATATCAAATGCCAAAACAAACGTAATTAAGCATTAACCTTAAACATATAAATAATATGCCGGGAATGCTACACAACAAAAGTATACGATGACTATGTTGGTCATAAGACCCAAACGTCGAACCAAACGTACAAACATCAAACGTGTGCTACCGGTAGCGTGCTAGCATCTATTAATCGCCAGCATAAAATCAAACGTGTGTCCAAAGGACCCTCTCAGTTCGAGAGTTGTTCAAACATAGTCGATAACTAGTCGTAAATTGACGAGTACAAAAATACAGATTCAATGGGACTGAAATTACTCCACTCTGAGTTCCTTTGAGCTCAACATAACAGGAAATCAAATAATGGATGGCAAAGTGCTTAAAAGAGGAAATAGGAACCAAATTCAAGCTTGAGATTAGAAAAAGAAAACAACACAAGAGCTGTTTCTTTCTAATGACCATTATTACATAAGTAATGTGAACCTGGGAGTTTTGTCCAATGATCGAAGGGAATTCCCTGTGGTGATTTAACTCAAGGCATATGCATTAGAAAACAAGCTCTAGCCGCATAGAGTAAAACAAATTATGAAGAGGGGATTTAGGACAAAGGAGATTACCACCACCTAAAGAAGAAGAAGACTTTATTCTGAAAGTTTGGCTGTATTAGGACTGTATGAAGACAGGAGGCTAAAAGCACTACAGCTAACATGTGTAACAAAAGCTCCAAAGTAATTAAAATGCAGCTTAGAAAATGTGTGAAGCCACTAGGAAATTCTGAAGCATTGCGGCAGTCCAATGATTTCAAAGGAATGCTTTGAAGTGAATTAAACTCAAAGCATAGAAGTGTATTAGAATTCAGCTACCAACATGTACGGTTGTGGGAGAATAGAAGCATGAAGGCATGTTTACTAACCAAAAACAAGAACACTGCCAAAGGAATAAAGCGTTAACGATAGCTGAAAAACCTTGCTGCCAACAAGCCACGAAACAGAAATTACGAGATGGTGAACTGAACATGGAAGAAATTCTAATGCCCATATTGCAGCACTTGACCATCTACAAGTTTGTGAATTTTAATGACATAGGGACTTCAGCAAAAACATTCAACTAGTAAAATCTAAGTGATACGAAATCAAGAAGACACAGCAAATCTACCAGCTGAAACAGTATAGAACAAATAGTTTGCAAGTTGATGGATGGGCTTTGCAGTCAACTACTAACTGAAGTGCCACTTCCGTGGCAGACTGCTGGAACCCTTTACAAGAATAAGTGGGGTTGTTTCAACAAACCAACCACTTCTTCCTAAAATGGTATCAAGTACCAAGACCCACCATGAACAATGGCAATTAAAAAAAAGGGATAGGGAATAGGATGAAAGGGAACAAACATATGGATTCTTGGGCAAATGCTTGTGCAGTACAAGAACAGGTGACAACCATCAAAAGCCACGGTCAAAGATTAATCCAAACTCTAATTTTACAACCGGCAATTCAACAATTAAATGCTTAGGGACTAAATTGTGGACAATAAATTGGATTAAAGTTCCGGAATCAATTTAATTGTATAAGACTCCATCTACAGAATCGTATTTTGGAAAACCCTTACCACAGCAAAGAAGATACGAATTCCCTTACCTTAGACGCAATTCGACGGAAGCTCAATCCTCCCAAGCCACGCTACTTGATTAAGCCGAAAATTCTCCAAAGGAACAAACAATTTAAGGCTGAAAAATGGAGAAGAGAGTGGGAGAGGCGGCGAGCAGGGGAAACAAGAGGAGGCTGGAAGAGAAAGAAGGACTATTTATATTAAAGCCCTAATTGGCAATTTACACAAAACCCCCCTGAACTTTATCCACTTATTCAAAAGGCACCAAAACTTTCATAATATTGCAAAAAAGACCACAAACTTGCTTATTTAGTTATTTAATTATTTTAAAGTAATAATATAGCATAAAAGAAAAATATTGGGGTATTACACAGGATCGCAATAGACGGTGACGAGAGAAAGCAGATCGTCAATCCCCCTCGACATTAACAGTGAAAACTTAAAAATCTGATCGGCCGGTGCAAACCCAGATCTTCGACCGGCCGGCGAAAACCCAAATTTCCAAACGGTGGCCATCAACTACACCACTCCCTAGAAGATAGTCACTCGCTATCGAGGACATGCCCGCCCCACTTTCTCAGCCAAACCAACACCCTTGGACTGGAGATCCAGCGCACTGCCGGCCGCACGGTCAATCGCCCGTCGAAACCCTACCATTGGAGAAGGAAATTGCATGACCAAAGACTCCCCATGCCTGTCTCTCTCCAGACCTGTTGGCCCACAAAATAAACAATCGGGTAAAATCTCAAAAGCTACTCCACCACCGCCCATGTTTTGATAAAAATAGTGGAGTTATCATTACCTCCCAAAATCCCATTGCACTTTGGCAGACTTTTGAGGAAGAAAATCTTACTGCCACCATGTGGAGCAACCTCAACTTAGTTGACCGCCCAGCCCAACGAACGGGCTTCGTTAAACCTCCATGGGAACAGCAGCCACCTGGGCCCTCCACCTCCCAATTTGCCTGCTCTGCTGCTAACCGGTCAACCACCCCCACGCCTACCACCCCAGAACCCTCCCCTATCGCCTCTCTCCCCCATGCCCACCAGCTATTTAATAGACCACCTACCCTCATTAATGGAACTAGCCTCTCCACAAAATTACCACTTACACCTCAGCAACACAACCACCATGTTAACCGCACCAACTTCTACGTCAATGGCCACTAACCACGAGTCCCCACCATTTGCCATCTCCAAGCAAGGAAGAAACCTCGAAAAGCCATCACCTTCATGGACCCCCTTCATGCCGCCACCGATACTCAACACCCTGACTCACCCCCTCATCCCCATAATTCACCATTGCAATGTCCCAGAACTGAACATCACTGTAGCTTTCCTGACTGTGCCACTCCACCCCTACCTTCTTTCCTGGCACTTTAGCAGTGAACACCACCACTGATAGAGATGCCTCAAGTCCCCCCCAACCCCGGTGCCCCACCGACCACGGGCCATTCGCCTCCCTCGAAGCCCATCTCTTAATCTGAACTTCCTCACCCAGTTACCTCTGACACTCCCACGATTCTCTCTAGGAAGCACCCTTCGGAGACCGGCATAACCGTCGCTTCGCTCAAAATTACCCTAACCGAAACTGTACACCACATCTCCTTTATATCTAGACAGCCTGCAGACAACCGTTACCTGTCCCTTGGCAACCTTGAATTTTGGACCACCACAAATCAAGAATCACTAACAAACATCCTTTTCTCGCGTCTAACCCTACACCTAACAGTTACCGTCATGTGTTGTGCCGAGCCCGAGGAGGGTCCGGCGAGCTATTCACTTCATGCCCACAAAATTAAGGTAAAACTGGGGGGACAAGTATATCTGGTCAGGATGGACCGAGATAAACCTTTATCCTCAAATTTTTGCACATTGATGCATGAAAACATGAACTTCCAAAACCTTGTAATTATGAATTGCCTAACTTGGAATTGTAATGGCTCAGGAGATGGTCGCTTCAACCTACACGTCCGCGAGTTTATTCACCAATACAAGCCTGAAATGATGATTCTTCTGGAAACCAAAATCACTACACCAACAGCTGAACGCATTGCTCACCTTTGAAAGGAACCACCGCATAGACGAAAATGGACACAAAGGAGGCATCGGGTTACTGTGGCACCCACACAAAGTACAGGTTGATGTTGTGCACGAATCTCCACAGGCACTCCACGCAGTGGTTCAGGTCAGCCGCTCTCCCCTTTGGCTCCTATCAGCTATTTATGCTTCACTTATAAATCATTTATGAACGGCTTTGGAACGACATGCTTAAAATACAATATACAGTTAATTTACCTTGATTGCTTATAGGTGATTTTAATGAAATTTTAAGTCAGTTGGAGAAACGTTGGGGCAGAACTTTCATGCCTAATCAGACTAAGGGCTTTTCTTTATTCCTTGAAAATTCAAAAATCATTGACCTAGGCTTCCAAAGTTAGCCTCACCTGCTCGAACCGCCGCACTTATTGACGGACCATATATTAGAAAGACTTGACCAAGTCGTGGCCTCCAAGACTTGGCTTCAACGCTACCTAAATATACAAGTCCATCCATCACCTTCAACGAACTCATTCAGACCATCATCCATTTCTCCTTCCCACTAATATCACGTTTCCTAGACTGCACTCGTACTTCACCTTTCGTTTTGAAACTGCTTGGTTCTCACACCCATCCCTCAAGCCTACTGTTGCCAAAACGTTCTCACACCCATCCCTCAAGCCTACTGTTGCCAAAAACCTGGGGGTCCACTGCATCTACAAATAATGCCTTGTCGAGAAAACTAGACCTCCTTACGGACCGTCTCATTGACTAGAAAAAAATATGTACTTTCAAAAAAAACATAGGCAGACAAAAAACTAAAATTTTGGCTCGTTTGGCGGGGATACAGAAAAGTCTGGCTGCTACGTCTTCCCCTTTCCTGATTCAACATGAACTTGATCTACAAGAGAAATATCACACTTTATTAGCTCAAGAACATGATTACTGAAAGCTTCGTGCTAAAATCCACTAGGCTTGTGACGTTGACAGAAACACTCACTTCTTTCAAATGTGTATCGTAAACCGTCGTCATCGAAACAACGTCTCACACCTTAATTAAAAAACTCTATGGCACCTGGACTTCTAATAAAACTAAGATTAAAGACGTGTAAAGACCATCTAAAAAACATTTTCAACGTCCAAAACCACATTGATGCTCACCATGATTGGAACTGCCCGGATAGCTACACTAAAACTCTGGAATTTGCTCACCTTAGTAACATTCCCTTGTATAGGGGATGAAATCCATTCTGCGCTTTTAGACATGGGACCTTCCAAAGCCCCGGGTCCCTATGGTTATCACCCAGGGTCTTTAAAAAATACTCGGATATTTTTGGACCAGATATCACGACGTTTATCCAGGCTTGCTTTCACTCAGACATCATTTCGGAGAACATAAACAAAACCCACATCTCCCTTATCCCTAAAAACCAACAACCCGAACTCGTGTCCCAATTTCGCCCCATCAACCTTTGTAACACTAGTTATAAAATTGTCTCACACATTTTGGCTAACCGTCTATGACCTATCATCGATACCATAATCCACCCAAACCAAACAAGCTTCTTGTTGGCATGCCACTGAAAACATAATAATCGCAAATGAAATCCTTCATTGTATCAGGAAAGAAAAAGGGAAAGGGGATCTCTTTATGGCGAAGCTTGATCTAGAGAAAGCTCACGACAACCCCTCTTAGCGTTTCATCGATCTTCTCTACCCTCCAAAAACATGGTTTTCTAAGGGCGACCATAAAGTTAATTATGCACTACCTATCAACAATTCAATACGCTGTCCTTTGGCACGATAAAGAGTCCAAATTCTTTAGACCATTCTGTGGTATTTGTCAGGGACCCTTTGTCCCTACCTCTTTATCATGTGCTTAAATGAGTTATCTAGTGAGTTGTTACATGCAGAAGATACAAATGCCATCCGTCCCATCAAAGTGGCCCGTTCGGGAATAGGCATTTCGCATTTTGCTTTCCTATGATATTTAGTTGTTTGGGCGAGCGACTAAAGAAAATTGTAGGCACTTTTCGCAAATTCCCAATACCTTCAGCACTGCTACCAACCTTCATATCAATGCCACAAAATCTAAAATTCTTCTCTCAAGATACGACTCGTGACGTCCACCTTTTCTTTGAATCCACTATCGCAATTCCTTCTACTGACAAGTTAGACGCTTACTTGGGGGTCCCCCTCACCCAAGGCCAAATCCTTAAGAAGCAATTCTCTTCTATCCTCGACAAAAATAGAAACAAACTGGCTGTCTGGAAACCAACTTTCTCTCCTTTCACCAGAAGGACCACCCTTGTTAAGAATGTCCTCAATTCCATTCCGATTTATTCAATGCAAGTGTACTTGCTCCCTCAGTTTATTACAAATCATATTGCACGGCTAAGTAAGAAAATTTTGGGGCCATTTAGAAAATGACCATAAATGGCACGGATTAAATTGGCACACTGTCACTCGCTCAAAACCTCTAGGGGGTCTTGGAATAAGGAAAATGTGCCATATGAACCTCGTTATGCTCATGAATTTGGTTTGGCACCTTTGGACCCATAAGGACAGGCTCTGGGCCAAGGTTATCATAGACAAATACTTCCCTCATGAATCCATCTAGACTGCAAAGCGTAAGATCACAGGGTCCCCCTTTTCAGAACCATCTCATTGGTGCTCGAGATCGAGTGGAGGACAAACTTTACTGGAGGATGGGTAATGGGGTGCAAATCTCGTTCTGTTCTGATAGATGGTTACCTGTGGGTAGCCTTCATTTTTAGGTTATTGGACCCCTACAGCATAATGCTCATGCATTGACAGTTCAGGATGTCATCAATGATAACTCCTGGGATGACCACCACCTTCAATCTCTCATTCCTCTGCACATTCTTAACCAAAGCCTGACCATTCCCCTTTCTCTCATTTATAATACGATCGATACCCTGGTCTGGCCGCTTGATAGAGGAATGTGCACAGTTACTTATGCTTACAACCATATGCATACGACGGAAAACTAGCTCTTGTAAGGACTGGACTTGGATCTGGCATCTGGGGCTCCCCCCTCATATTCAAATTTTCATTTGGAAATGTGCTCACTCTGCCTTGCCTGTTAGGTCAAAACTTCTATGGCTCTCTAACAATCTTTGCCCACAAACTTGCGGTAATGCCGAGACTTTAGATCATGCTCTAAGGTCTTGCCCTCATATTCAATACATCTGGAAAACAATAGTGCCACTGAAAGAGTACGCCTGCTACCATAATTTTTCTTCCAATCACTAGTGTCGATCACTATTAACCCTTCATGATAGATCGGGAGCACATATCATTCCTGGGCTGACTCTTTTTGGTTTCCTCCTTTGTAGGAGCTGGAACCATCAAAACAAGCTACTTATCCTCCAGACCCCATTATTCCTTCTCATGCAGAAAACATAAAGGAGGTTGTCTCTGAGGCATGAGACTACCTCTTCTTCACAAATCATCATACCACCACTACCACCAACCGTGCCTCACGTAAACTCATCAAATGGGTCCCCCTACACCAGGATGGATTAAAATTAATACGAATGGTAGCGTAAACATCAGCACCGGCCGGGCAGGCAGGGCTACTATTTTACTCGACGAGCATAGTAGGTGGCTCACAGGTTGTTCATGAAAACTACATACTCAGGATAGACACATAGATGAATGGTGGGCTATACATAATGGGTTGCAACTAGCTTGAAATTCAAATCACAGGAACATTTTACTTGAGATCGATGACATGAGTACTGTGGTGCACTATTTAGTGAATGATCTCCCCCTCAGCCCCTTTATTTGACACTCTTATTACTGATTCAAGGCTCTACTTAATCATACTTAGCAACATCTTTCCCATATCTATGGGGAAGCAAACTTTTCTCAGTCGAATGCAATAAATTATCTTCACCCCAGGCTTAGACAACATGTCTCCTCAGATTTCCACTCTACTCTTTGAATACCAAGACATATTCCAAATACCAACAATCTTAGCTCATACGAGATCATATGATCATCACATACCCTAAAAATTAGGAGCGCAACCAGTTAATATCAGACCTTTGTCAAGCCTATAGCAAATCAAGAACCAATGACTGTGGTCAAGGATGAGTATTAAGAACTAGTTGGTGAATGTCATAAAAAAATTGCATGATCTGTGGAGGGGGATAAGATTTACTGAGTGCACGCTTCTTTGGGTTTGCAAACCAATTTTCCCATTTAAAAGTTTGACGTAAGCGTTCATAATTGCATCATCCAACCAACAACCTAATCTCAGGGAGGACATACTGTCCCAAGTTACGTGGTAATTCGGCCCGTGATAATGAAGGCATTCAGAAGAATATGAGCAAGTTAAGGAAGAAGACAATGTTATCCAACCTTGGATCCAATTATATCACAAACAGAAGGCCACAAGAGATTTACAAGGATGAAGAACTCTATTGAACAAGTAATCGCACCTAAGAAGATGAGAAAATGTGCATTGTGCAACAAAATGACCAACCATGACAAACAACACCATTACAAGGCACGAGAGATAAGTTCAAGAGGTTTGCAAGACGAGGAAGAAAATGATGCCGAAGAAGAAGAAGTGACCTTAAGTCTATGTAGTCTTCTCTCTATTGAATCCTATGTATTTGAATTATGGACTTTGTAATAAATTTTTCTTGTATCAATAATCAATTTAGAAGTAACATTGGGTTATTCACAAATTTTCTTCTTTACCATCGAAATTTTAATGTACTCTTGCAGTGACCAATTTCTGGTATTTTTGGTAAAGAGTATGTATCAGCAGGTTAACTAGCCTTGCTAAATTGAAAAGTCTAAATAAAAAGTTTATGTTCCATTAGCGGACGAGGGGACAGAGATTTAACACTCCAACACTTAGAAAAAAATAGAGCGTTTTGGTTCTAGCACTTAGACAAAAAACAAAAAAGGCCAAAAAAATCATTTTGTTCCTACAAGAAGATCTTTAGTGACCTCATTTGACGATCGCTTATTTTTGCGGTTGCTAAATAGCTATTTAGTGACCGCTTTAGCGACTGCTTAACTAGCAGTCGCTAAGTCTAGGAAAAAGTCAACAAAAAAATGGCGCCAACTTTAGCGACTGCTTGATCGGTCACTAAAGCCAGTCACTAAAATTAGCGACCCCCTTTAGCGACCCGGTCGCTAAAGGTAAAATATTAATGTGCCCTAATTTCCTCTCTCTCTCTCTCCTCCCTAGATGAACGGTAACAATTCACTAAAATAGTTCCCTCTCTCTCTCTCTCTCTCTCTCTCTCTCTCTCTCTCTCTCCCTAGATGAACGGTAACAATTCACTAAAATAGTTCCCTGTCATCCACTTCACCGTGAATCCTTCCCCGCGGCAAGCCCAACTCGGCCACCCCGTCGCCCATGCCACCCACCCCATCACCGACGTGTACTCACACTCAATTTGTCCCAATCAATTTCGGTAAGTGCACTTCAATTTCTCCAAAAAAATCATTTCGCTCGTTTGTTTTAGTATGCAATTAGGGTTTACTCTTCTCTATAGCGACTGCGTATATTTTAGTATGCAATTAGGTTTTGTGATTTATTATGCGATTGATTTGTGCAATTAGGGTTTACTCTTTTAAAATTTGTAAGATTATTTTAGAGATTCTCTTCTTAGTAGTTAATTAAATGAATTATCAATTATTTTGGGCATTCAACCTATCAATTCTTCTATTGGAGTACAAACTAATAATGTAATGAAAGTAAGGGTGTTAGTTTCATTTTAGTTGTGCCATAGTTAAAATTGAGCTTGTTTATAACTTGTTTTTCCTTAGATTTGGTTGTGGAGATTTCCTTACTCTTCTCTATAACTTGTATGTTGGGGTTCGTGTTTAGACTAATCTTAGCATGGGCATACAAATGTTGATGAGATGAAATTCGTAGACACTAATAATGTTATTTTCACTTACCATTATATAGCTAGGAACTCTCGACAAACAATTGATAACATTCCATACAAAATTTTGGATGTTCTTCGGTCTATGCCACCAGCAACACCTTTATATATGTACCACCTAGCACAAGCTAAAAAGAATCCAAAGTTGATAAACCCAAGAAATGCAACCAGGTAGTAGAAATAGTCCAACTTCCCCTTGTTAAGATCTTCCGCCAGCCAATTCCCAGTTGACATCCCTTCTGTGATCTGATGAACTAGCTAAATAAGTAAGCCACTTAGATAAATCGAAACTGCCATGCCCAAGAAAAATAAAGAACCAGCCATGCTTCTTATGCTCCCTAGTAACTATTTATAATATAACTCAAATTAGGCTATAAAATTGAAAGCCTTTGACAACCCAGCTAGTATGAGTTGAGGAGCAAGCCACAAGGTAGGCATAGGTGATATAGCCCCTCCTTTTGGTCCAATGTGTAGCGTTGGCCGTGTAAGTGCAAATGCATTTTGAACAATTTTTTTCCCGTTTGAGCATTGATCATTTGATTGATAATTTTAGGTTGTTAATTGTGCATTTGAGAATTGATATTATTAATTGATGATTTTACGTTGTTAATTAATGATTTTGGGTTGTTAATTGATGAGCATTGAGCATTTGGCAATTGAGATTGTTGATGGAGGATGAGACCCAATTGAATTGAGATATCGGATATGTGCGTTTTGAACAAAAAAATTTTCCATTTGAGCATTGATTATTTGATTGATAATTTTATGTTGTTAATTGTGCATTTAAAAATTGAGATTATTACTTGATGATTTTATATTGTTAATTGATGATTCTAGGTTATTAATTGTGCAATTGAAAATTGAGATTGTTGATGGAGGATATGACTTAATTGGATTGAGATATCGGATATGTGCATTTTAAATTATTTTTTTTATTTGAGCATTGATATTTGTTTGATAATTTTAGGTTGTTAATTGTGCATTTGTGGTTTGAGATTATTAGTTAATAATTAGGTTATTATGTGATGATTTTAGGTTGTTAATTGTGCATTGAGCATTTGAGAATTGAGATTGTTGATGGAGGATAGGACCCAATTAGATTGAAATATCAGATATGTGATTTAGTTGAATAGTGGGTTGAAATTAGGTTAATTAGGTTCATCTTCTATAGGTCAATTAGGTTATTGAGAAGTGCACTCTATTTTTTTGTGCTATTTTACTTAGAAAAAAAAATTATTGATTTTGATATATTTTTAGCACCACCTGGGGTGAAATTCTGCTTCCGTCACTAATTAGCCCTAATCAACACTGATTAACCCTAATTAGCCCTAATCAACATTGATTAATCCTAATTAACTCTTATTTAAAGCCTAATTGATGGTTATTAACTATAATTAACCAATTAACTATAAATTACCCTAAATAGCTCGTATTAACTCTGATTAGCCTAATCAGCCCTAATTAACACTGTTAGCCCTAATCAACATTAATTAGGCTAATCAGCCCTAATTAGTGGTAATTAACGCTAATCAGCCCTAATTAGCATTAATCAACACTGCTTATGCTAATCAGCCCTAATTAACACTTATTATTACTGATTGGCCCTAAATAACACTAATCAACATTGATTAGGCTAATCAGCCTTAATTAACACTAATTAGCCCTGATTAACACTGATTAGCCCTAATTAGCCTAATCAGTCCTAACTAGCCTTAATTAACACTGAGTGACACTGCTTAGTCCTAATTAGCTCTAATTAGTACTAATATACACTAATTAGGCTAATTAGCCCTAATTAACACTTATTATTATTAATTAGTCCTAATTAACATTAATACTGATCAAGCTAATTTTAATTAACACTTATTATTATTAATTAGTCCTAATTAACATTAATACTGATCAAGCTAATTAGCCCTAATTAACATTAATTAGCCCTAATTAATATTAATTAGCCCTTATTAGTACTAATCAATACTGATTAGCTTAATCAGTCCTAATTAACACTGATTATAATTGATTAGCCATAATTAGCACTAATCAACACTGATTAATACTTATTAGCCTTAATTAGTCATAATTAACAGTAATCAACACTGATTAACCCTAATTAGCCATAATTAACACTAATCATTCTCATATGTTAGTTAATCTTTAGCTGATGAACATTCATATGTAAGTGACTATTGAATTTATTTTTTTTTCAAATTGAAGGTTAATTTGGAACTCGACTTGTATAGGTTCAAGAGGCAGTAGGAGATATATATCATGTCAGCGGATAGAAATTGGATGCAACGAAGGATTTCTCTAAGTGGGATTGGAGTATTAGAAGAGTTTAGACATGGAATGAACAAGTTTATTCTCTTTGCTTTGAATCAACTAGAGTTTGTGGATGACGGCACGATTAAATGTCTATGCAATGATTGTTAGCTGTTAAGTTGAAAACCCCCCGACGATGTAACTTTTGATATGTTCCGTAGAGGTTTTATAATTGACTATACTAATTGGACTTAGTACGGGGAACCAATTCTGAGGGTGCCCACTGAGTTCAGACAGTATAATCCTAGAGATCCGAAATTTTCTCAGTATCAACTTATGGTAATGGAAGCTGGGCCTAGTGGGATTAACAGGGATAACTATTTTAACGATGGTAATCCTAACGTGGAAGAAGAGCCAAACCCACAAAAGTTTTATAAATTGTTAAGAGACTCTGAGGAGCCAATATGGAATTAAAGTACAAAGCACACCAAGGTTATCAGCTGTGACACGGATGCTACACTTAAAGTCTGAGCATGGTCTAAATGATAGAGGTTTTGATGCTTTTCTGAAGCTTGATAAAGAAATGTTTCCAAAGGATGAGAGTTACCTAACACGTACTATAGTGCTAAGAAAATGATAATGAAACTTGGTTTGGGATACCAGAAGATAGATGCATGTAATAATGATTGTGTCTTATTCTGGAAGGAGAATATGACTTGAATGAGTATCCGGTTTGTTGCCATGCAAGGTATAAACCGACCAGTGGGAAGAAAAGGAATATAGCATGAAAGATATTACGGTACTTTCCACTGACACTAAGGTTTCAAAGGTTATATTACTCTTCTAAAACGGCAGAGCACATGAGGTGACATAGCAACGTTTGCAACAAAGTTCTTGATTTATTAAGACACCCTGTCGATGGAGAGGCATGGAAGGAATTTGATTGCATACACCCATCTTTTACTGTAGAGGTTTGAAATGTGTGACTTGGGTTCGCTACTAATGGGTTTAATCGTTTTGGGCACTCTAGCATACCTTACTCTACGTGGCCTGTGGTCATTGTCCCGTATAAGCTTCCTCCAGACATGTGCATGAAGAAGCAATTCATGTTTTTATCATTACTCGTTTCTGGACCTATGAGCCCGGGTTGAAATATATACGTGTACTTGCGGCCATTGATCAATGAGTTAAAAATTATGTGGGAATTTGGAGCCCTAGCATTTGATGCATCTCTTAAATAGAAATTCAACTTGAGGGCAGCAGTCATGTGGACTATCAATGACTTCCTTGCATACGGTATGTTGTGTGGGGAGTACACGCGGTAGGTTGACATTTCCTTGTTGTATGGAAGTGAGTAAGGCTTTCACCTTAAAGCTCGGGCAGAAGGCTTCCTTTGGGGGTGTCACAGACAATTCTTACTGCCTAATCATCCATTTCTAAGGCAAAAAGATAAATTTGATAAAACTTTGGAGCGACGCCTTGAAACACGTGACAGATTGTCTGGGGATGAAGTGTATATGTGCGTAAAGGACCTTGACATGGATGCGGTACCATTTGGAAAGTGTGCTGCCAGTCCAAAACTTTCTGGCTTTGGAAAAACATACAACTGGAAGAAAATGTGCATCTTTTTGGACCTATCTTATGGGCCGACCCTTCTTCTCCACAACAATCTTGATGTTATGCACATTGAGAAAAATGTTTTTGAAAATGTGTTTAATACAGTCATGAATGTTAAGGGCAAATCAAAAGATCACCTAAAAGCACACAGGGATATGCATATGATAGGTATACGGCGTGAATTGTATCCACGAATGGTTAATGGTAAGCTAGTTTTGCCCAAGCAATATATACATCGGATAAAAAGCAGATACAACAGGTGTGCGAGTGGGTTAAACTGCTGAAGCTGTCAGATGGCTACACATCTAATATATCATATTGTTGCAACCTTGCTAATTGTAGGTTTTATGGTTTAAAGAGTCACGATTCATGAAAAAATTTATACCAATTGTCTTTCGTAACCTCTTGCCGAAACCAGTAAATGAAGCATTGACTGAACTTAGTCATTTCTTCCGCGATTTGTTCTCAAAGGTGCTCTGAGAGAGTGATGTTAAGATTCTTGAGAAAAACATTGTTGAGACAATGTCCAAGTTAGAGAAAATCTTTCCTCCGTCGTTCTTTGACTCGATGGAGCATTTGACCATTCACTTAGCATATGAGGCTAGAGTGGGCGGACCTGTGCGATATCAGTGGATGTATCCATTTGAGAGGTGATGTAGCCCATCCATCTTTAAATTATATTTCATACTACCATACATGCATTGTTTACTAAAAATGACTTATTTCTTACATAAGTATATGTTTGACCTTAATTGCAGAGGCTTACATCCTTGAGGAACTTACCAACTTCTGTTCCCTTTACTTTGAGATTGATGCTGATACAAAGATGAATAGGCTTGGTCGCAATGACAATAGTGTCAACATAGAATTCGTTGAGCGTCTTTCCATAATCATGCATCCTGGTCGTGCACTTGGAGCAAAGAGTGGTCGATATTTATCCGAGGTAGAGTATATTGCCACAACGTTGTACGCTCTCATGAATTGCAATAAAGTTGCACCATTCATAGTGTAAGTAGTTGTGTATATATCTTCCTTCTCATAGTTCAAGAACATAATATAACGACGATGCTATATAACATACAGTGAATACGATGACGAAGTGTTATTCGCAAACTCTGGGATATCAGATGGACAACTTGAAAAAATGTGAAACGGCGCGTTCCCTGAGTTGTTCCAAAAGGGCGTAAGTTCTAAAACCACATCTCATTTCTCATATAGACCGCATATAATAACTTAATACTTTGTGCAAATTTTTTGTTGTTGTAGACCACCCAAGATGGAGTTGATGTTCGTCTCAAATTGCTTAATGTTGGCCCTAGTAGACTGGTTTCATGTTATAAAGGGTACATTGTCAACGGGTTTAGGTTTAACACGATGTATGTTGACCTTACTAAACAAATCCAAAACAGTGAAGTTTTAGTCAAAGGTAACTGTTATAATGATAGTGAGCACGATTTTTATGGGCAGTTGGAGGAGTTGTTGAACTAGATTATTATGGCAGTGGTAATCGACTGGTAATGTTGAAGTATAGATGGTTTGACATTACAACTGGTATTCAAGTTAGTCGACATGGGATTGTAGACGTTAATATGAGGTTAAGGCTCGGATCGTACGCACTTTTTTGTATTTGTAACTCAAGCAACGCAGGTCTTCTATGCAAAGGGTGTGACAAGTAAGGACCCAAATTGGCATACTGTATCAAGACCAAAAGAGGCTTTGTTGATGATGATGTGTTCGTTAAGATGTACCAAAAGGATGATGCTCCAAGAGTGATACCACTTCAGGAGGATAACAATCTTGTTGATGAGTTTCTTTGCGATTTAGGCCATGCTGGAGAAGAGGTCGACGCTGAAGCCCTCCATCATGATGATGATGACGACGATTTCGAGGAAGAAGTTCATGACGAAGAAGAAGACGATGAAGATGAAGATGAAGGGGACAAAGATGACGAGGAGCAGGAAGACGTTCCATTGTCTATTAGTGATAGTGATTGACTGTGTAAAGCAAAAATATTCTTATCAATGTACTTTTGCACATGTGGTGTTTATTATTTAAATTGAATTGATTATTAATTGATGGTAGTTGACTATTTAAATTGGGTTGTCTTTTATACTCGGTCGTGCCACATTGTTAGCGTACTAACTTTTGCACTTAAGTTGTTTATTATTCGTGTGAAATACATTGTTATTAATTTACTTTTACGCTTAAGTTATTTATTATTCAGGCAAACTAATTAGATTCAATTAACTTTTGCACTTCCCAATTTTTGCAGATATGCCGAGATCCAATGCACCCTGAGGTCGAGAAGGTGGCCGTCGTGGATCTCCTTCAACACAGTCAGCCCCCCTCCCTAAGATTGGTGACGCGACTACTGATGAGCGATAGCGTCATCAGTAGCTTCAGAACATGGTGAGACAATATTAGTTTCGTGTCGAATTGAAAGATATTTATTGTAATATATATATATATATATATATATATATATATATATATATATAGTTCCTAACCTATTCTGGTCGCACCCAAGGGCCCACCAAGGATCTCGTTTTGCGCGACACGTCACATATTCAACGGTCAACTTTTCAACGCTATCGATCAATCAAAAATGTGCACGCTCAAGTCACATGCATTTTTCATTGACTTTTTGAATGAGTAAATTTATTTTTTTGTCGCCAACGTAGGGACGTTGGCGCCACCAACACTTAGAAAAATGAGCAAAGGAAGACGTGGCGCGACTCCCCACCCTAAGGGGGTCGACCACTGTAATATCCCGAACTTTGGGAGCCGGTTAAAAATACCATCTGGGCTCCAAAAAATAAACGGGTGATAATTTTGAGCAATACTCGGGTATTAGAAGCTTGTGGAAGCTTAAAAGAATTTTGGGGCAAAAATGTAAATTTTGAAAAATTGGGGGCATTTTCGTAATTTTGAAAAAAATTGGGGGTTAATTTGGAATTTTGAGAAAAATTATGGGAGTGCCACCTCCTAGGATGAATCACCTGCTGGAATTGTTTTTTTTATTCATTATGTGAGTTTGAGTTTGATTTTATCCTAAATAAAAAAAAAAAGAAAAACAAAAAAATCCCAAAAGGGGAAACCTTTCCCTTTCGGGAAAGGAAGAAGAACAGGAACTGAAACAAAGAAGAAGAACAAGAAAAACAGAGAGGGGGCCAAAACAAAGAAGAATTCAGAGAGAGAGAGAGAGCTCTTCGCAGAGGAAGCTTGAAGGTAATCTTTCCCCTCCTTTCCAGTTTGCAAGTTACACTTTTAATAGTGTGTTGAGGCTTCGTGCAAAGGATGGAGTTACCGTGAAGATGGTTGGACTGTGGGGGAGTTTGTAGGTGTTTATGTTGATGTTCCATCTTATACATGTGTGTAATTTGTGTTAAGATGTAAGTATGATGTTAGGGAATGAGTTTCAGTGAGTTGTTGAGGAGTTGATGTGTGTTTAGTGTGTGAAGGTTGGTTACCGTGACTGTGTGTGTGTGTCGCGGGTGTGGGTGTGTGTGAATCATGAGTTTGGTTGTGTTATAGTGTTTTATAGGTGGTATACATATGTATTTTAGGGTGTAATGTGTGTGTGTTTAGGAATTTCGGAGTTGGTAGGTGAGTTGGGTGAAGAGAAGGTCTTAGCGGTGAAGAGAATTGAGGAAGAAGACAAGTGTGTGTGCGTGAAGGTGTGTTAGTGTGTGTAATGATTTGGACAGTAAGTGTTATTGTCACTAAATCTAGAAAATTAATTTAGATAGTTTCGTCATGAATTTTTATAAATTATTCGGGTCATAATTGGACAAAACACAAAACTGTACCCCCAATATTTTTTTGAGATGTACGCTCTGGAAAAGTTTGGGAATTTTCAGAGTCCGCGAAAAGCGCTAAATTGGAGCACTGATTAAAGAATTTTATCGAATTATTTAGCATATCAAACCAAGATATTTTGATCTGAAAATTTTATTCAAATCTTATTTTACTGATATGTTTCATATTCTAAAATTTTGTGTCATTCTGAGGCCGATAGGTATTTTTCGCGAAACTGGCCTTTTAGCGCTCGATTCGGACACCGGTGCGGCATTTTCGGGCAAAAATTTTCTAAAATACTTTTTAGTCCAGAAATAATATCAGGATGTTTAAAATAGCGGTTTAAGATATTTTTGAGATTTTTCTGGTGTCGGAAACCCCCAGTGGTGTTTTGGTAATTTACCACCCCGAAGGGGTATTTTGGTAATTTTACCTATAAGAGATATTTTGAAGTAAATTTACATACGGTAAGATTATTTCAGTGACTTCGCTTATGGAAAAGTCATTTTGAGAATTAAAGTGTAAATAAGAAATGTATGTTTGGATAAATTAGCATATGGTAAGATTTTTGTAATGATTTTACTCACGAAAAGGCCATTTTGGTGATTTAAATTCGATAGGGGCATTTTGGTAATTTTACCTCCAGGGGCGTTTCGGTAATTTTACATACCCGGAGAGAGGGATTCATTTTGGGAGCATGTGTGAGTTCGTATTAAGTTATACTTTTTTTCTGTAGGCTGTATTCTAATGATTCGATTATTCTGTTTAGGTTAAGGCTTAAAGACTTCCGGTTAGGATAATTTAGCTGCGGATCCAGGTAAGGGATTCTATCTGAACCGTGGGTAAGGACTTTGTCCGAACCCTTATTTCGATTGCTCGTACTCGTAAGTACTCACTTGATTTACTTACGGCTAATGCCGAACTCTGAATTTTGTATGGCTATCAGCATGTTATTGCCCTGAAAACCCCAATATTGAACCTGAATCGATTATTTGGAAATCTTTTGATGCTCGTATGTTATTGTGTGCTGAGCAGATTTGACAATTGTCTGAATCCGTTCTTTCGGATTGTTGTGCTTAAAACTCGATAATTATTCGTAATCGTTTTGTTGTTTATCAGTGATTTTCTTCTGAAAATTCTGAGTTCCTCTGAAATTCTGATTTCTTCTGAAAATTTTGAATGCTGACTTGTGTCAGTATGATTATTGTTATTGGAATCTGAATGGATCTCCGTGATTGAGCTTATGTTTAAGCTCATTGATATTGTTAATTTTTCTGTGTTGACCTGGGTTATATGTTCTGTTCTGAGGCGGGCGTTATAAGGCTGGTCTGAATCCTGCATGGAATGCAGGCTAGTACCTAAATGGACTAGTAATTATTCTGGTACATCATGCATGTGTACATTCTGTTAGCGTGCCGGAATGGCATTGCAATCGCCCAGGATCAACGTTGATTTTTTATTTTTCTCTGTTCTGTATATTGCCGTGACTATTACGGAAATGTCTGAAAAGTATTATCTGAAATGATCTGTACTTCTGTTGAAATTCTTTGGGGAAACCTTCAGTGTATTTTGAAAAGAACTGTCTCAGATGATCTGTGTACGTTTGAAATATCTTGAGAAAACTCTGTTGTGTTTTGAAGATGATCTTTTATTAATCGTTCTGGAACCCATCATGGGTATTATTGTTTATTTTGGTATCTGTTTCTGTGAATTTCGATCATTTTGAGAATCATTGAGTATTTTTGACCGTTTGAAGTATTCTGGAAATCTTTGTCAGTTGGATTCTTGGAATCATTTTGTAATCCTGTTGCTAGTCCTTGTGCGACCTTACTGAGCTCTCAAAAGCTCACCCTTCGTTCGATTCCCTTCTGCATGTGACGATAAGCTGTAGCAGATTCAGGAATGTGTTAGAGTCTGCGTGAGGTTCCGGTGAGCCCATCACCACTGTATAGTAAGACCCCTGCGCGGGTCAGTACTGATAAATTGTTCTTAGGAAATTTGAATTGCGAAGAACCTAAGCTGTAATAGTTTAAGCTAAACAATTATGATCCAGTATCTTGAGAAATCTGAGTTGATGGTGAATTAGCTGATTTGGAATATGTGTTAGTGAACAGGTCTGACAGGTTTGATGTGATCCGGTAGGTTAACGACCCGAGAGTTCGGGGCTGCGGAGCTTCGGATTTCCGGGGGCGTTACAGTTGGTATCAGAGCAGTTCGGTCTTGTGGTATTTGAAGTATAGGCATACGAATCTGTAGGCATGGAACCACTGGGTGTAGGTAACATGATTATGTGGAATGGTATTCTGGTTAACGAGAGCGGGGTAGGATGATGGTAGCGTTAAGGAGTCTGCCTTGACCAGTCATTGTGTTATTCTTTATACCCGTGTTGGTATAACTCTGATAATTGTTTAGTGTATCCGTATGGTTAGAATTTGAAGCTCTAACACAGTAACGATATGGAGGGCCTAGTGGTCCCTGATAGATAAAATTCCAAGAGGATTATGTTAGATGGAACAGAAAAATGCCCCGTATTAGAAAGACCTGATCAGATGATGTTTTGATTGAAAAATGTATTGAAAAATGTTATGATTGTAGAGAGGTAACCTTACCCCATGGGGAAAAACAGTAGAACCCTAAAACGGATGGTTGTGATTCTAAACACCATGAACCCGATTCAAATTTCGATGACATAGAAACTGGCAACTGGCAGCCTGAAGTATCGAATCCTAATTAACCATAACCTCGGGATGAGAGTATCTTGGGTGGACTTAATAGATGAAATGACTAGCTATAGGGGGATTGCTGAACCCTATAGAGACAGTGAATTGGATTAGCAAAATGGTAGTGAAAAGTCTGACTCATCAGCAAGTGATTGATGTCACTTGGGAACCCTTTAGATAATTATTTTTGACTGGTATTTTGCAAGACTTCGTGAACAGATGTGAAGCAGATTAAGAGTCAATAAATGAGATGAGGTTTTGTTGCCCCATTAAAATTACGGTAAGGATGTTATTGACGAAGGCATGTAGATGCCAGAAGTCTGAATGGGGGCTTAGGCTTGGAGTGAGAGATTGAATGCTCTCAGCTCAATCGACGAGCGATGTGAAATGTCTTTATTTAGCCGATGTTTTGGAACAGTCTAAGTCTGACAATGGAGAAAGACATAAGTAAACACAGGGCAGATATAAGAGAGATAAGTGAGAATTTTTCCGAACATATTTGTATGAGCTGACAGTCGTCAGCAAAAAGTTTTTTTTACAGTCGGCACAGTACGGTTCCCTAGGTTAAAGGTTGGGGCAAAATCAGAGATTCGGGTTCACTTCGGTTCTGTGGTATTGAGATCTGGATAGAGTTATGAAATTTGATCAAGGCATGATATGGAATTTAAGGGAGCGCAGGGTGAAGGCGCTCAACTAGCTCAGAGTATGAAACTTGGACCATTTTATGGTTTTGAAGTTTGACCTATACAGAGTATTGGTCAGGGTGGCGAGTCAGCTTTTTCGACCACCCATGTGGTAAATGCAAGAGAAGTCAAGGTGATGAATATGCTATAAAGTGATCGGATGATGTGTTAAGCAAGGCAATGTGAGACATTAAGTTCAAAGCTGTTTGCTTGTGAGAAATAATCTGTTGATACCCATACCTAGTGTAAGAAAGAGTGGTATTCCTTGGCAGGGAGAGAACAAGGTCAGTAGGGGCTGAGGCCCAGAATAGCAGTTAGAATTTGTGTAATGTCTGCTTAGGATGTTGTTATATCTGATGACGTAATGCCAGGTACACTACATGGTAATCCATTAGATTTCCATATATGGTTTGATTATGGAGTGTCAAGTACCTTTGTATCCTCTACTTTCGCATAGTGATTAAAGGTGAAACTTATCTGTTAAGAACTGACCTTGTGATAAGTACTCCGTTGGGAGAGTCTTCGGCTGTTTTGTGGCTACCTGTGAATATACAGTCCATGTTTGGGATAAAAAGAAAAACATTCTCTGGATCTCATTCCATTTAATGTTCAGGATTTTGATATCATACGAGGTATGAATTGGTGATTTTTTTAATCACGCATCTGTATATTGTTAGGGGAAACCCTAGTCATATCTGGAAAGTATATAGGGTCTGAGCAGTAGTTAAGTTGGTGATTTGATTTATGAGTAGGAATAGTGTTTTGGAAAATGACTGGTGTTAAGACCAAAAATTTCGGTTTAAGGGTACAAGAAGGGATTTGAAATTTTACTCTGTCATTTGATCCATTCTGTTACATATTGAACTCGAGCGCGACTTAATTGAATGCCAGCTTTCCCTAAGACGTCGGGGAAGATGTTATTCATATTTAGTCGGCTTATCCCTTTTTCAAAATTTTGTCTATTTGTTCATTTGTTTTCTTCTGAATCTATTTGGACTTGATGAGGTAGTATCTGTCCCACTGGCCATGGGGAAGCTACGAATCTTATTAAGGACCAATAACTCCTTCTGATTCTGATTGCTCTGAGTCGTTGGATTGACTTTGCTTCGTCAGACCGATATCATTGTTTCTGTGCCCGTCGTTTCTTCTGGAATGTCACAGAATTCTGTTGTGAACCTCGAAAGCTAATATGCATGATTTTGTTAAAGATTTTTGTATTTGATTGCCTGATTGCGATTAGTACTATCAATATTTGCGTAGTTTTCCTTACCTGGATATGAGGTTAGGTAAATTCCTAAACCTCAGATAATCTGTAAGCGAGAATAGACTCTGGGAATGCTGATTAGGTTTGGATAAGTTATTCGATGATTTGGTATAAGATGAAATTTGTCTGAATCTGGGATAACCAACTACTGGTTATTTGCTTTTGGAACCGAAAGATTTTTATTAGATTAATTGGAACAGATGATTGAAGGATAAGGCTATAAATTTTTTGTAAATAATGTGATTGTGAATAAGAAGTGATGTGATGATTTAGAGCTTTAAACTTTAGTGAAACTGCAAGACATGTGAGTGCAAAATCATGAGTGTAATGACTCCGGTAACAGTTTGGACCTATTTGATTTAAGGCACCAGAGTGTGCAATGAACTCATAGTACTTATAGTTTCTGTCATTCTGTGATGTGTATGCAGAATCGTAAGTATGTAATACATAGCTATGTTAAGATAGCATGTCTCTCGGTGATGAACTTGGCAATAATTTGGACTCGTTGTTTTGAGGTATTAGAGCGTGCAGTGAAAGCCTAGTGGCTACAGTTTTGCTGTTTGCTGTGAGGCATAAGTGCTTATACGAATTGGTTACCCTACTCCTAATAGCCTTGCTAGATTGCAAGTCACATGTGACTATCGCTTAGCGTTTTAATACGCCTCGAGCTTGGGGCTAAGCTTACAATCATTAAGTAAGTTGCACAAAGGGTAAACCCTCTGGTATATTATCGGTACAGTGCAATAAAAGTTGTGGTATTAGAGTCGATTTTATTTGTTTGATATGGGCAAAATTCTGAGCGGTGTAGGTTCTGCTCAGTGAGTTCTGTATCCGTTAAATCATCGTTCGTGAAATTCTGGACTAATTAGAGGAAAGTGATTATCCGACATAATTTCAGTTTAGTGTTATGATTTGGATTTAAAAAGTTGCATCTGGGTATTCATGGGACAAGAATCTAGGTACGAAAGTCAAAGGTAGCGTAACTGCCAAGAGATATTTATCAGAGTGGCGCAGCGGAGGCATAGTGCCTGGACGCCATAAGTGATAGAGAATCCGCGTGCAAATTTCGAGGACGAAATTTCTATAAGGGGGAAGGATGTAATATCCCGAACTTTGGGAGCTGGTTAAAAATACCATCTGGGCTCCGAAAAATAAACGGGCGATAATTTTGAGCAATACTCGGGTATTAGAAGCTTGTGGAAGCTTAAAAGAATTTTGAGGCAAAAATGTAAATTTTGAAAAATTGGGGGCATTTTCGTAATTTTGAAAATTTTGGGGGTTAATTTGGAATTTTGAGGAAAATTGTGGGAGTGCCACCTCCTAGGATGAATCACCTGCTGGAATTGTTTTTTTATTCATTATGTGAGTTTGAGTTTGATTTTATCCTAAATAAAAAAAAAGAAAGAAAAACGAAAAATCCCAAAAGGGGAAACCTTTCCCTTTCGAGAAAGGAAGAAGAACAGGAACTGAAACAAAGAAGAAGAACAAGAAAAATAGAGAGGGGGCCAAAACAGAGAAGAATTCAGAGAGAGAGAGATAGCGCTCTTCGCAGAGGAAGCTTGAAGGTAATCCTTCCCCTCCTTTCAAGTTTGCAAGTTACACTTTTAATAGTGTGTTGAGGCTTCGTGCGAAGGATGGAGTTGCCGTGAAGATGGTTGGACTGTGGGGGAGTTTGTAGGTGTTTATGTTGATGTTCTAACTTATACATGTGTGTAATTTTTTGTTAAGATGTAAGTATGAGGTTAGGGAATGAGTTTCAGTGAGTTGTTGAGGAGTTGATGTGTGTTTAGTGTGTGAAGGTTGTGTTACCATGACTGTGTGTGTGTGTGTGTGTGTCGCGGGTGTGGGTGTGTGTGAATCATGAGTTTGGTTGTGTGTTATAGTGTTATATATGTGGTATACATATGTATTTTAGGGTGTAATGTGTGTGTGTTTAGGAATTTCGGAGTTGGTAGGTGAGTTGGGTGAAGAGAAGGTCTCAGCCGTGAAAAGAATTGAGGAAGAAGACAAGTGTGTGTGCGTGAAGGTGTGTTAGTGTCACGACCCAAACCCACGGGCAGGCTCACGAGTTAGGCACGTGACCGACCGCAGACCCAATAAACTCCAATTTAGGGCTCTGCCAGGCCTTGCTCGCTAAAACCTATACACAATTCTAAAATCATACATTTACTAACACCATAACATGAATTTCTAAAGATGCCCTTACAACTCTTTCACAAATCATCTCTACTGAAATCCTCCATAGAGACCGATAGCATTTATTTTAAAGAAGCCTCATAAAATTAAGCTACGAACAATTCAAATAAATAACTAGCAATTCTACAATTTCTCAAGGGCTTAAACAACTTCCTAATGAGCATCTCCTGTGGCTTCATTCTCATTTCCCTCGTAACACTCATGTTCATCTAGTTGATCGCCTGAAAACATTTATAAAAAGGGGTGAGCTTGGGGCCCAGTAAGTACACAAATCATATCCCTAAAATAGATTTTGGGATTCATAAAAACATGAAACATGCCATGGTTTTCTTCAATTTAAAACTGGTAAACATTTCACAAGAGATACTATACATAAATATACTTTTGAAAGCAATTCATCCAAGATTCTCAGAAACGAAGTATGACATCAAGTAGGCTCATCAACAACTATCACAGTTCATCATAACATAGGCATGTTGCGGTCAGCGTACGTTCCCCCCTGACTAGGGCCCACAATCCCTACTCCACCTGGGATGAACATTATTTGGTCAAGGTATGCGCCCCCCGACTAGGGCCCACAATCCCTTCTTCGTCCGGGATACATATTGGTGTGGACGCAAGGGCGCACCACGAGCAACAGTACTGTGCGTCAACGTATCGTCCCGTTGACCAGGACCCAACAATCCAACTTTCCCCCGTGGATATGGGGCGCAACAACCAAGCCAGAAATATCGTCTCATTCAACATAAGCCAACTTTAAACACTAGTCATAGAAAACATTCCATGGCATTTTTGATGTATTTTATCATCAAACAATTTACACAAAAGCAGTAGCGTGCAAAAGGCTTTAAACTTTTAATTGAACAATTCATTTTTACATATACATAGACGGAAAATAGGGTATACGGAGGAATATGGCAGGGGTACTTACCTTGATAGCTACGCAATGCTACCAAACCTCGATCAATATTCTTTGAATAAACCTAGATTGGCAATCCATTTATTAGAATACAATCTATTCTACATTACTATGAACCTAATATCAATTACCCACCACATGCTCACTTCTAATTCCAAAATCGCTCAACTCAAAGCGCGCCTCGCACGCGGCCAACCTACCCGAAAATTCTGTACACTCCTTAATGTGTAATGACACTCTAAAATTTATAATAATTTACACTAAAACACTTTTATGGCTTAAATCATTAATAAAAGTCAAGATATGAATTTTCTGAATTTTTGAATATTTTTGAATTAAAATAATTTCTTTAAATGCAATAAAAACCCATAAATTGCCAAAATTTCTTTTAGTTGAAAATAAAGTCCCATAATTTTTGTAAGAGCTTTAAAATATGTATAAAAATTTTATAAATTTAAATCAGAAATTAAAAACCATTAAAACTATTTTTGAAATATTTGTTTTGCTAAAAATAATGCGATATGGAAAACCATAGCAATTCAACCCCAAAAATCATCAAAATTTTACTGAGTCTTACTTATACCATAAAGACATTACTGTAATTTTTCCCAGAACATTTTTGGGGTTTAAAGACTCCAAAAGAATTTTCCAACTCTGAAATTACATAAAATACTAAAAATTCATACGAACTCAGAAAATTATAAATATTTTCCAAGAATTCTAATATGGCCTAAGGTATCACACTTCAAAATTTTACATGTCAACAATCACTGTAGCCCATCCTATGCATGTATCGTACCTAACGCTAACCGAGGTACACCCTTGTACTACCCAATTTCCCTGTGCCCAGCAACCCATTTCCCTTCTTCTTCTCCTTTCTATAAAACACTCTATAACACACCCACTTCTTCACACAATGCACACCTGCTACACCCACATCACTCCTTTAACACACTTTTGATATATATACTTACACTACCTAAACTCACACACATGTGAAGGCAGTGTGCTGCTTGCCTTGCTTGCCTCACCCTCACGAGCTCTTCCTGCAAATACACACATGTTACCTCACATAAAGACTCACACGCACACATACAGGCCCTATGCACCACTCACCTGCTGCCCTTCTTCCTTTTTCCATTTCATAATCACACACTCATAACCCAGTATATACATATACTCACACAACACCTATGCGCACACACACACACACACACATATATATATACAACCACACTCTCCCTCTCTATCTTACCTCTTATACCCATTTCTACACCCACGCACACACACATATATAATACACAACACAGCTCACGCAACTCACGCCCAAAACCTTCAGCTGCACCTTCATCTCCTCCTCCTTCTCTCATACATACCCATTTGAAGCCATACCCACTGCACTCACCTCATGGCAGCCGTGTACCTGCCCACACTACCTGCACCTCTTACACACATGTACACTCATTAATATTCACTTTATCTACACACAGATATATACATTATATGCACACATACACTCATATATGGCACACCCAAAACTCACACATACAGTCTTCATATATTCACCAAGTACTTCCAAAATCTCCAAGTAATACTCACACAAATGGGCATCCTGACATACCCACTGGCTCACGGCAGTGGGACTCCCTTCTTCTTTCATTTTACACACCACTTTCAGCCTCACATCTCACCCACGAAGCATATGCAAACACTCACACCTAGTACACACGCACCTCACGGCTGAAATTTCAGCTCCCTCACTACCCCAAACACACAGTTTACACCCCTTGAAACACAAGAATACACCCAGCAATATACACACTCTACACACCCGCATATCACTCACACTTAACACAGCACCGCCCACACGGTTCCACATAAATGCACCATGGCTGCCCACACTTACATACTACCTCACGGCTGAATTTGAATCCCTCCATGGCTCTCCTCTTTCTCTCTCCTTCTTGGACACATTCAAACATGCTTGTACTCAGCCATGGCAGCCCCTCATGGCTGCCTCACTCTCTTCCGGTTACACACTCTAACATACGCCACATTTCAGCATAACCACAAAATCACATACGTAACACATGTACACTTTATTACGTAAACACACACTTATACTCTTAAACCCGTCCTATACAGCCACACCCACCCTCACCCACGGCCATAAAACCCACTCACTTTGCACAGTTGTCCGTCCCACAGATCCCCCTAGATCCGTAAACATCAAATAAACAAGAAGAACAAGACTGAAAGCTTACCAGAAAATCTATTGAATAGCCGAAAAAATCTCTTCTCCACGCCTTCTTTCTCTCTCTCTAAATCTCTCTCTTGAAGGTGAGTCTGGCGGATCAAAGGGGTGCCCTAGACGGCAACCCCAGAACAGGTATCATATATATGTGTTTAAAGAAACCCTACATGGAAAAATATAAAGAAAACCCTACGTATTTATTTGTCGCTAGAAATTTCTTTCCCAAACTTGTGATTGCGAAAATGGTTTAAAAATAAAATTCTTATGATAACTATATGCTAGAAAGTTATTAACGGTTGTTACGCTAACCCGCTCCACTATGTGTCGCTAAAAGCGGCCACGTAAAAATATCAATGCTAACTAAAAGAAATTTCGTCGCCAAAAGCTCATAAAATTTTGTTTCACTATTTGCCACTAATACCTTAATGAATGTCATTTATATTTACCACATTTAATTATAACTTACGGCTTCATATAATTTTGTAACTAATAATATTCGCTGCTAAAATTTTTAATAAAAAAAAATTACATCAATGCTAAAAACTTATTCAATGTTGTAATTAATTCGTAAAAAAAAAATGTCGGGGTGTTACAGTTAGTGTGTGTAATGATTTGCACAGTAAGTGTTATTGTCACTAAATCTAGAAAATTAATTTAGATAGTTTCTTCATGACTTTTATAAATTATTCGGGCCATAATTGGACAAAACACAAAACTGTAACCCCAAATATGTTTTTGAGATGTACGCTCTGGAAAAGTTTGGGAATTTTCAGAGTCTGCGAAGAGTGCTAAATTGGAGCACCGATTAAAGAACTTTATCGAATTATTTAGCATATCAAACCAAGATATTTTGATCTGAAAATTTTATTCATATCTTATTTTACTGATACGTCTCATATTCTAAAATTTTGTGTCATTCTGAGGCCGATAGGTATTTTTCGCGAAACTGGCCTTTTAGCGCTCGATCCGGACACTGGTGCGGCATTTTCGGGCAAAAATTTTCTAAAATACTTTTTAGTCCAAAAATAACATCAGGATGTTTAAAATAGCGGTTTAAGATATTTTTGAGATTTTTCTGGTGCCGGAAACCCCCAGGGGTGTTCTGGTAATTTATCACCCCGAAGGGGTATTTTGGTAATTTTACCTATAAGAGATATTTTGAAGTAAATTTACATACGATAAGATTATTTCAGTGACTTTGCTTTTGAAAAAGTCATTTTGAGAATTAAAGTGTAAATAAGAAATGTATTTTTGGATAAATTCGCATATGGTAAGATTTTTGTAATGATTTTACTCACGAGAAGGCCATTTTGGTGATTTAAGTCCGATAGGGGCATTTTGGTAATTTTACCTCCAGGAGCGTTTCGGTAATTTTACATACCCGGAGAGGGGGGTTCATTTTGGGAGCATGTGTGAGTTCGTATTAAGTTATACTTTTGTTCTGTAGGCTGTATTCTAATGATTCGATTATTCTGTTTAGGTTAAGGCTTAAAGACTTCCGGTTAGGATAATTTAGCTGCGGATCCAGGTAAGGGATTCTATCTGAACCCTGGGTAAGGACTTTGTCCGAACCCTTATTTCGATTGCTCGTACTCGTAAGTACTCATTTGATTTACTTGCGGCTAATGCCGAACTCTGAATTTTGTATGGCTATCAGCATGTTATTGCCCAGAAAACCCCAATATTGAACCTGAATCGATTGTTTTGAAATCTTTTGATGCTCGCCTGTTATTGTGTGCTGAGCAGATTTGACAATTGTCTGAATTCGTTCTTTCGGATTGTTGTGCTTAAAACTCGATAATTATTCGTAATCGTTTTGTTGTTTATCAGTGATTTTCTTCTGAAAATTCTGAGTTTCTCTGAAATTCTGATTTCTTCTGAAAATTTTGAATGCTAACTTGTGTCAGTATAATTATTCTTATTGGAATCTGAATGGATCTCCGTGATTGAGCTTATGTTAAAGCTCATTGATATTGTTAATTTTTCTGTGTTGACCTGGGTTATCTGTTCTGTTCTGAGGTGGGCGTTATAAGGCTGGTCTGAATCCTGCATGGAATGCAGGCTAGTACCTAAATGGACTAGTAATTATTCTGGTACATCATGCATGTGTACATTCTGTTAGCGTGCCGGAATGGCATTGCAATCGTCCAGGATCAACGTTGATTTTTGATTTTTCTCTGTTTTGTATATTGCCGTGACTATTACGGAAACGTCTGAAAAGTATTATCTAAAATGATCTGTACTTCTGTTGAAATTCTTTGGGGAAACCTTCAGTGTATTTTGGAAAGAACTGTCTTAGATGATCTGTGTACGTTTGAAATACCTTGAGAAAACTCTGTTGTATTTTGAAGATGATCTTTTATTAATCGTTCTGGAACCCATCATGGGTATTATTGTTTATTTTGGTATCTGTTTCTGTGAATTTCGATCATTTTGAGAATCATTGAGTATTTTTGACCGTTTGAAGTATTCTGGAAATCTTTGTCAGTTGGATTCTTGGAATCATTTTGTAATCCTGTTGCTAGTCCTTGTGCGACCTTACTGAGCTCTCAAAAGCTCACCCTTCGTTCGATTCCCTTCTGCATGTGACGATAAGCTGTAGCAGATTCGGAAATGTGTTAGAGTCTGCGTGAGGTTCCGGTGAGCTCATCACCACTGTATAGTAAGACCCCTGCGCGGGTCGGTACTGATAAATTGTTCTTAGGAAATTTGAATTGCGAAGAACCTAAGCTGTAATAGTTTAAGCTAAACAATTATGATCCAGTATCTTGAGAAATCTGAGTTGATGGTGAATTAGCTGATTTGGAATATGTGTTAGTGAACAGGTCTGACAGGTTTGATGTGATCCGGTAGGTTAACGACCCGGGAGTTCGGGGCTACGGAGCTCTGGATTTCCGGGGGCGTTACGACCACCTCCCTCAAGAGGGGGGGTCGGCACCCTTTCACGGGAGTCGGCCACCTTTTTGTTGGGGGGGTTGGCGACCTCTTTGTTGGGGGGTTGGCCACCTCTTTATGAAGGGATCGGCCACCCTCACTAGGGGAGTTGGCCGCCCCTACCCCGTGAGTGCTGCTGCCACTTTTTCGTTTTTTTCATTTAAGCACACTACAGTCTACAATGCTCACTCATCACTGCGACCGTACAATGCCTGTACGCTGTTGCCCACCCCCGCGTGCCATCTCCAACAATCCGCCGTGCCCATGTGTTGTGCCTTGATACAACTGTGCCCCCTGGCTCTCTGTCACACTACAGTGTCCCTGGCACCTTGACCGCGCCCATGCACCACTTCCATGACGTGCCCTCAGCACCAGGTATTGTCTCGCGACGGTCATCGTCGCGTCCGTACGCCACAATCATGTTACAGGCCCCTAGGCACCACACTTATGCACCACACCATGCGCCCCCGCCATGGATGTGGAACATACTCTGACCCACTCTCTGGAGTGTGCAGCATTCTGAGGGGCTCTACTTGTAGTACTCTAGCATGAGGACCCCTCGCAGCGGGATGGGCTTGCTACCACAGAAGCCATCGCCGTCTTCATTCCGAGGGTCTCCACTCGTAGTGCTCCAACATGAGGACCCCTCGCAGTGCGATGGGGTCGCTACCACAGAAGCCATCGCCATCTTCATTCTGGGGGACTCCATTCACAGTGCTCTCGCATGAGGACCCTTCGCAACGGGATAGGCTCGTTACCACAAAGCTGTTGTCGCCTTCATTTCCGGGGGCTCCGCTCCTAGTGCTTTGGGATGAGGACCTCTCGCAGCGGGATGGGCTCGCTACCACAGAAGTCATCGCCGTCTTCATTCTGGGGGACTCCGTTCGTAGTGGTCCAGCACGAGGACCCTTCGCAGCGGGATAGGCTCGTTACCACAAAGCTATCGCCACCTTGGATGACTTGCATGACACTAGGCACTGAGCTGCGACCATGTCCACTCAAGTTACCGGTGATCATCAGCGCCCCCAAAACAATGACCCTTGGGTCACTCCAGGATGAGAGTAGGTCTTTAGAAGGCATCGTGCCTAATCTGCCTGGTAGTTGGTTACAAGGGCAACCCTCGCCGCTGTCAGGTTCTCTACGCATCTCTTGACGTACCTTGTGTGATTCAGTAAGGGCTTGGACCGGTGGTTGGGGCAACAGGCTTACTTTGATCATGCCGTCGTGTGTGGTCAGTCTTCTCAGACAGGTAGAGCGACGTTGTATGGGGCAAGGCTGTGCGAATTTGGGAACCGGCAATCCAACGAAGCACCGATATTTGTGGACCCCCTGGTGACGTGTCACTCCCAAGGGTGACACGTGTCAGCTGATGACACATGCACACTTTTCCCTATAAATAGGGGACCTTGGATTTAATTTTCACCAGAATTCTCTCACTTGACATTTTCACTTTCTCTCTCTAAAAACCCATTATCTCTAGAATTCTAGAGAGAAACAAATTTGAACCCCTGACTTGGACCTTGACTTGGACTGTCGACTGCCGACCCTGTTCGTCTCTGCCTTATCTCCACAGCACTGCCAGCCCTCACGGCCTGTTTGGGGAGCCTTGCTCTCTACCCTTACTCCACCCTCACTGTCTCTCACTTTGTACAGCTGGCAGCTGACTCGGACTGCATCCTTTAAGGCACCTCCACGTAAGTACAAACCCATTTTCCTTGGCATCATATATATGTATATATATATATATATATGTGTGTGTCTTCCTTTTTCATCCTTTATAGTGTCCAGTTCATCTGTACCCACAGGTATCACACGCGGGATACCTCTTTTAGCCACTCCGGAGTAGATGATTATTTCTCATGTCCTCAACAATTAGTATGTTTTTAATTTTCAAAGCTCAATTCTTAACATCTTTTAGTGCACCTATCTAACTTAATACGTTGTTATATTGGGATTGATGTACCTCTCTTGTGATTTCTTATAATTAGCTTTGTTGAGGATTGTGTTAAGACCAAAATCGGTCCTATTATCAAGGCCTACCTCCCACAGCCTTATGCGACATGGAATTCGTGGACGGAAGCAGACAAGGAATTGTCTGGGGGAAGTTCTTGGTAAGGATTGTCTATTTTTAATTGCTTTATTTGGTTTTAGAAGTACATTACGGCTGAATTTTTCTTGCTAACCGTGTTTGAAATTGTGTTGAATTATGTTCAGGACTATTTCAAATTTGAGTTCAACGGAGACCAAGAACTTGGGAGTGGCATTGTTCCGAAAACTTGAAATTGTGTTGAACTTGAAATTGTGTTGAATTATGTTCAGGACTATTTCAAATTTGAGTCCGACGGAGACCAAGAAATGGATGCTCAATGTGAGGAGGCAGGCGCTAGCACGGGCAGGTGCAACAAATATATTTATGGCCAGGGACCACAACCCCGAGTACTTCTTCAAAGCCATGTGGGGGTAGCCGGTGTTGCATTGGTGTACAGCAAACTGGGCAAAGCTGAGGGAACGAAGCAAGGAGATGGCTCACAGCAAGAAGAAGATAAAGCATAGTGCTGGTTCCCATCCATTTGCTGTGCACAAGCTGAAGTTGACAGAAGAGGACCCTAAAAACCAAAAGAAATATGGGAAGTGGGTATCTGAGAGCGCGGAACAGTTTGCGGTGAGCACATAACTTTTGTAATCCTATTGTATCCTTATTGGTTGCAGCCAGTAGCATTACACTAACATTTCTGTTGTTTTCTTATACGTAATTCATATAGAGAAAAAGTTTAGGCCAACTCCCAGGCAGACGGTAGCCTGACAGTGGACGATGTCTCTTTGTGGTCAGAAGCTACGAGGGGCCCTAAGAAGGACTGTATACTCAACCACCCTTATCAATCCACACGTTCATTGCTAGCTGGCAGAGCTCAGTCATCAGGCGAGACCAGCTGTAGCGATTTTCGGGTTGAAGTGATGGAGAAAGAGCGCTTCGTCACATGGTTTGTTGAAAGACTTCAGATGATGATCCAATGCGGTTTTCTTTTGCCCGGGCCCAGAATTCATGTCATGCAAATTTCCTCAAGTAGTTATGTATTTTGGTCATTTTATATGTGATCTTGATTTGTATATATTATGTTGAATTATTGGTATGGCTTCGTGCATAGCGATATTGATCCCAGTGCCAGTGATTCTCAGTGTGGTGAGGACATTATTGGATCGAATGTGCCTTTATCGAGGAATGAAGAAGATGATGACGGGGTTGGTCGGTCTGCAGGCTAGTGACAGGGGTTGGAGTTATGTATTGACTTGGATGTGTAGCTTAACTTTGAGTTCATATACTTGACTCGTTTTTCTAATTTTGGTTCAATCCAAATTTTATTGATTTTAATGCATATGTTTATATATAGTTTGATAAATGCGACACTTATGTCTTATTGTGTAGAGTAGATAGTTTTTGGACAAGTTATTTGAATGAATGCGGGACATGGGGATGAATCAGTTTTGAATGAATGCGTTGAAAGCTTTCAACACATTCATTCAAAACCTGTGTTCAACCAAGGTTAAATCGGCATTGGATTGGTATTGGATTGGATTGTGATTGGTTTTGGGACAGAAGGTGGACAGGTTCTTTGACCCTTTTTTTTTTTTTGCAAAACCTAGGTTTAGCGACTGCACATCACGGTCGCTAAACAAAATAAATGCAGTCGCTTACTTAATATTTTAAATTAAAAAATTAAATAATATTGTTAAATTAAATAATATTTAATAAAAAAATATTTAAATTAAAAAAATATTTAGCGATTGCACAAAACGATCGCTAAATATAGTCAACGCAGTCGCTAAATCTAGCGATCGATTAGTAAATGCGGTCACTAAACTTTATTGACCCGACCTATAGCAACCGTTTTAGCGACCGCATTTTCCGGTCGCAGACAGCGGTCGCTAAAAGGACAGTTTCTTGTAGTGGTTCAACCGTCCGCTGCATAATATAGTGGACAACAGGACAATGACTTAACACTCTAACGTTTAGAAAAAAAATTAAGGGGTGGGGTGGTGGGTGGGTTTTGTCCCAACGCTTAGAAAAAAAAGCCTGAAAAAATCATTCTATTCCACCATTTGCTATATAATGTAGCGGATGAAGGGACAGAGATTTAACACACTGCTCTGTTGTTTGTTGCATAATGTGGCGGATGGTAGAGTAGCCTCTAAAACCTATTTGCCTAAGTTTAATCCACCATTAACCAGTTTCAACCATTCTCAAAGCAGCCACACACACCCCCCACATTCTCAAAGCGATACTCAACTATAAAAGCACCACATTCACAAATCAATACTCAACCATAAACACATGACATTTTCAAAACATATCTCACAATCAATACTAGAATGAAGTGCCCAATAGTCATATAAATGGTATTTTATTACGTCAAATGTTACCCCTTTGGTTTAGTCAAAAATACAATAACTTAAACTTCTCTAGGTTTACAGTTTTGGATTTGCCATGCTATTCTATACCTATAACTGTTTACATCATCTTGGCTTCAGTTGTGTTTCTTGAGGCTCTCGGAAAGACAAATAAAGTCCATATATAACAACTCATAAACACTGCAGTCCGAGCCATTGTTTTGCATGGCATATGTTTCTTCACCCGAATATCGAGCTTCAATCTTGTCGGTAGTTTAGACTGCTGGAGGTTGTAAAGAATGGCACAGAACAAATTTTGCAAAAAAAATAAAAGAAATGTAAGATATGAGAGTCACAGTAAAAAATTAAATTAAGAAATAAAAAAACTGTAAAGACAAATGTTATTTTCAGCATAGATCCCAAGGGTGCATTGTAAAGGTCCTTGAGAGGCATCCACTGCGTATCGTTAAGGAGACTGTCGACGATTGAAATAGACATAATTGATGGTTGATAGCAAAGTAAAAACTAGTGGCTGTGTTCGTGGATGGGGATGAGGAATACATCTGCATCCGTGATACTCACTGAATTCAGACTACTAGTGAAAAATTCAATGAGCACGGCATCGGGAACATAACTGCTCAATGCCCGCTTCCCTTTTACTGCACACTATTGGTCCCAATGTCCTCGGAGGTACTACCTAGGAGAAAATTATCGAAAAGAGTTACGATGAACCCTCAGACAACTAACTGGTTATGTTAAGCACTTAGAAAAAGGACGTAATATAAATAGCGAAAAAAGGATGATACTTGTAGAAGAAAAGGGAGAAAGAGTTCGATTGTTGGAATAATTAGAATTATTGCTCCCATCTGATATCGTTACTAAAATAAATAAAAAAAACTAGCAAAGAAGGAAAATGAACATGAAAAGATCCTTTGTAAGCCAGAAATGAAGGCATTCCTCAATTGGGACTATGGATGGCCAAGCTTCATACTACCATGAGACAAGATTAATCTGAAGTGGATTAAACATGGAGTCGTGGACACTGTCGAATAACTGAGAAGATCCGCAACTCATCAAGAATCTTCCAGCTATAATTAGACATGCTTTTGGCGTTATGGGATTCAGTCAAAAGATTATCACATTCTAGATACTATCAACCTTGGCAGAAAGAAGCGACACCAAGTTCTACCAGCCAAAACAGATTTGGTCCGTTTGCCCATTAATTAATAAAATATTAATGAAACCTAACCAAACGGAGGAACTATGGAACACATTAATGCGGAAAAAGACAAGATTGAAAGAATCAGTTTTGTCCATACAACCATTGAAAACATAGTAGCCGAGCCTCAAGAATCATGTTTCTGTGATAGACAAAGGATAGTAATCCTGAGAGGATGTAATGCACTCGTAAAACCATCCTAATTGGGAGAAAATCAGATAATCAAACTCTATGGACAGTTCAATAGCCAAGGACAAGAAGAACCTAATATACCTGGCCAAATTTTGAGCTGTACAAGAAGGTTCGGGACCATATAATAAGCATGATTGAAATGGACATAGGTGCCAGCGAGAAATGACAAAGCCAAGTGGGGAACAAAATAAAGATGTCTGCCATAATAAAAGAAAAAAAATGACCCTAGAAAAAATAATAGAGAATTTTTGCTGTTGAAGAATCCTTTGTACCTGATCTTTTCATTATTTATAAAAAAAAGGTCAAAGTAGGAGTTAGAAGGAAGAAGAAGTTTGAGAGAGTGTGAAGTGTGCTAAGAATTAATGTGTGCAACAATTAAAAGGCAGCATTTCTTTCTATTGCTCCTATGTAAAATTTTCTTTCCAGTATAAATATGGAAATATTGATTTTAGTACGATATTTTTCAACTGCACTTTTCAAATCAATGTCCTGGAAGCTTGAAAGTGATTGATCATAGTCATTAGCCAATTCTGAAAAACGTAAAGCGTCAAGCTGTGTGTTCACTTGGTGAAAAGTTTGAATATCAAAAAGTAACAGGAAAAGCATGGCGGGAGTACATTCAAGGATCAAGAACAACGTCTATTAAAGGAACATTTTATCCTAAAATAACCTTGTGTGATTATATTGAATGTGAAAAAATATTATGGTGCATAAGATTAAGGGTTTAGATTGCAATTTCGTTAAAGTAATAGAGTTATTTAGCACTATTGAGGGAGAAGAGTTAATCTAGGCGGTCCATAAATCACTGATAGACAGCCAGATCACGTTGGTAGGTAAGTTAATGTTAGACCCGGTATATTTAAATGCTTATAAAAAAGGAAAAGGAAAAGGAAAATTTTTTTTAGAGAGTTTAGGGACGTAACGAGTATTTTAAAATTTTAATTGTTACAAAAATATAGTTATATTCATTTTCTAAGACTTCTGATCATTTACGTACAATATACTCTATGAGCACAACAAAGTTTAGAAAAGTCTCTAGAGAATCCCTAGGGAAGAGCCACTTGAGATTTTGATCATTACTTCGAGATATGAATTTTATTTCGAGTATTGAATTGAGGCTTGTAGTTGGAACGCTAAGAATATTTGTTATTGTTGGAACCCTAATTATAACTTTTAGGTATATTGGTTTTTAGGGATTTTGCTATAATTGATTTAGAAGATCAAAGTTTTGAGTTGATTTGCAGAATTTAGGGTAAGGGATTACTTTTGAATATTTAAATCGGCGTTGGATCGATCATCCGTTAAATGCTTTAATTCTTGAATTTAGCTGTCTTAATTTATGTGCTATCTCTGGGTAATTTCAGCTCAGATTTCTGATGTTTCTAACTGCCTCGATTTCTGTGCATCACGCTATTAGTCATCAAATTTGTATCAAATTTTTAATGTCTTGTTGCCTCGATTTCTGTGTTAGTCATCAGATTTTTAATATGTCGGCTGCTGACCTATTTTACGTACTCTTTTCTTTCCTTTAATTTGAGTCTGTAGCCTTCATCATATGTGTCTCATTTTGTGTGCCCTTAATTTGACTTGGTGTTGTTTCATCACGGCTGGGTGATGCTTTTGCCATTGTAAATACAAATCATGCATGACCTGACCACATCCATGCATGTGTCTTCATTTATTTTTGGTTGATTCCATTGCCATGTGTCCTGATTTCCATCAAGTTTAGCCTCCAATTCTATGGTTTATTGGTTTGGTCAAGAGAAAAGCTATTGGTTATTTTTACTTAATCTGTTATCCCATTTTTACGGTCACGTGGTATCAGTTTCTTTTTAGTTATAATTTGCTTGTGCAAATTCTAAGTTGGTTGATTTCATTTCTATTAAATGTATTTTTTTTCTTTCTTTCATTCGTTCCTTGTCGATAAAAATATATTCCCGAGTAGTTTCTACAATTATTGAAATACTCCACTTGAAATGTTCCGTAGATATCCGTAAAGTTCTGCCACCAGACTTTGCGTAACTTATAAGTAATACTTTTTGTGAGTGATGTCACAGTGTATGTAACGCTTCTGTTTCTGACTTACCCACGTGAATTGGAACGTAGGCTAGCTCAGTGGAATGAGTTAGAGATTGCGATCTTATTTTCTGTACCTGATCTCACATGTCAATGATGGCATGTGTGACCTTATTTCGAATGACTCTCTAGTGTCTGTCTCCGTACAAAGATATATTTTGGCATTTTGAAATTCAGTCTGACATCTGGTCTGTTAAAATTTTATACCTCAGTAATCTCGCATTCTCAAACATTTTTTTACTATTTTTTATTGGTCCTTTGAGCGACCTTACTAGGCATTTGACTCACTCCCTTATTGTTTTCGTTTCAGGTGATCAGTAGGTGGGATTGGATTACAGGGCTAGCTGTGTAACTGAGAGCTAGCGATTTTTATCTCAGAGTCAGTATTAGCATTTTTTAGATTTAATAATTAAGACAAGTTGAATTTGCTTAGATTTTATTTTCAAAATCCGTGTCAGAGTAATTTGGATTTATAAATGCTTCAGGCCGCTATGACATTTATTGATGTATCTTTGAGATTGATTAATAGATGCTCTGTATGACCACTTAGGAGACTTTGTGATATTTTTGAGGTTTTCTGACTTTGTTTATTTGATACTAACGCTCCGAAAATTCGGAGCGTTATAGTTAAGTTGCTGGCACTGACAGAAGATCACGTCATTATATATATATATATATATATATATATATATATATGTGTATGTGTATGTGTGTGTGTATATATATGTATATATGTGGAGCTGATCCGTTGAGAGCGCTAGCAAAATAGGAGATCTTGCTAGCGCGATCTGGCCGTCCATCCCGAAGGGATGGACGGCCCAGATCCTTTATTTTTGCAGCGCTGTCAGTCGTCCGCTACATAGTGTAGCGGACGGACCTTTTTACCATCTTGCCCCTGCTCCCCCGTCCGCTACACTGTGTAGCGGACCACTTTTTTGGCCCCACATTGACAGCCAAAAAGTCGTCCGCTACACTGTCTAGCGGACGACTGTTTCCGTCAAATCAGTTGTCACATCAGTCCTGTCGATGCACGACTGTTACTTTGTCCTTATCCCACCGTCCGCTAGACAGTGTAGCGGACCGTTTTTGCTTTTCATTACTTCGAAACCCTTATTCATTCCTTCTAAACTGCTATTCATTCCTTCTTCTCACAATTCTTCTAGCGGCGTTGGCAAGTAGATCGGCGCAATTTCTTCTCAAGAAATCCTTTAATCGACGAATCAATCACGTAAGTTCACAAACCAATCCTTTATTTGTTCATAATCTAGAGTTGTTATTGCGGCTTATGCATGATTTTGAATGTGTGCGCGGTGCATTGTGCTAGCGTTTGTCAATGTATCTATATATATATAGATTATATATGTGTATTGCGTATTATTTGTTCATGTGATTTCACTTGTAAAATCTCATTCCGTGTCTGTTTGTATCTATGTACATTGCATATACACAGCATGTGAACTTATGTGAGTATTATCTGATCACATGCTAGCGTTGACTATGCTAGCGTTGACTGTGCTAGCGTTGTATGTTTGAGAATGTTTACGCTTCCAACCTTGCCGTTTTTCATAATTTCAGTTGCCAAAAATGGATTTCAACCCTGGACCAGAAGATCCGTCCGTATTATACGACCAAGCAAACCATATCAGTACGCTCATATGGGATGGTGGAGTAAGATACTTATTTTATCAACTTTGTTATTCTTGGGAACGTTGTATATCGTTTATTTTGCTTAAATTGTATTTATTAATTCGTAGGAAAGAGCACTTCTCAACACGGTAGAAGTATCCGATAATTTTAAAGCATGGAAATTGAACAGAACCCAGAAAAGATTACTGCGTGGGATTGGGTTTGGGATTTTCACGCATGGGCAGATCTTTCAACACCTTGACCGGCACTTAATAGGTGCCCTTGTTGAAAGGTGGAGAAGTGAAACGAATACGTTTCACTTCCCTCTCGGAGAGATGACAATTACCCTAGAAGATGTAGGGTTCATCTTAGGGTTACCGGTGACGGGGCGGCCGGTAATAGCTCCTCCGTCGGAAGCAACGAATAAGAGGACCGCTAGGGACTTCTTTACTTCGATACCCCAGGATCAATTTAGCACTGGTGGTATCAAGTTGAAGTGGTTGGTAGATACCTACAAGGTTCTGCCGGATAACTACACGGATCAGATGCTTGTGCTGTACACACAAGCTTTCCTCTTGTGGGTGATGGGGGCAATTCTGTTCCCAACAACGTCGAAGAATACCGTCAGCGTCAAATATTTACCGTTGTTGGGTAACCTGCTGGAGGTTGGGGATTATGCCTGGGGAGCCGCAACTCTTGCGTACCTGTACCGAGCATTGCACAAGGCAACGAGGCCCGACTCCAAAGCGATATGTGCATGTCTCTCGCTATTGCAGGTATATCATACAATTCTTGATTACGTGCTCGTTTCTTTTTTTTTTTGGTTGAATCGACAATAAAATTTGACGATACTTTATTTAATTTGTCTTTGCTCTCAGGTGTGGTCTTATGAACACCTTGCTACCGGCGCACCCAGGCGTAGGGACGGAACCGATAATGTGTGGCCTCGGTTGTGCGCCTGGGAGTACAGCCGGAAGGACAGCCACTACCCGAGGAGAGACGATCCCCATCACAACATTACGTACTATCGGGGGGAGCTCGACTCGTTATCTCCTGGCCAGATGCGATGGGCACCGTACAAACATTTGGCGCGACGGGTGGGAGAGTCGTTCGTCTTCACGCTCTCCGGGTTGCAACGCACACCCCTGATCCACTTCGAGGTCGCAGAGTGGCAGCTGCCAGATCGCGCTATGCGCCATTTTGAGTGCCTGCAGGGGTTGCCAGCCCGCGCGCCGGATATGAGGCTTAACAGGAACCCACCGGGTGTCGGACGGTTTGGCAAGGCGAATGCGCACGACTTGTGCGCACGAGAAATTGAAGTTTGGAATTCCTGGCAGGACACGCTGGCGGCCATTGTGTCGGAGCCTGACCCCGTGATCAGCATCGAACAGTACAATGAGTGGTACTACCGCATCACCCGGAGGAGAGTAGCTCCAGTAAGGTTTGAACGCGGGGAGAAGTACCACCCTAGGGGTCAGATCGATGAGCACATGGCATACAATCTGGTAAGTTGGCCAACCAGTGCCTTTAATTGAACTTGATGATTCTAACTGTGTATGAAGTTACTTATTTATTATCTCTCTGGATGTAGGTTAATGCCTCGTTCGCCTTCTTCCAGAAGTTGAGCGAGCGGAAGGATTTGGTGGATGCAATGGGCGAGGAGCTTCGCCAACAGGCTGAAGCGTTGGCGTATGGCTGCGGGAATTTTTTGCGCCAAGCATCGGGCCAGCCTTTCGGCGTCAGCCCGGGAATGGGTTATCCGGGGTGGCAGCCCCCATATGTGAGCGAGGGATACACCGATCCCTCGGGACAGACTTCGGGAGTGAGCCAGGGATATGGTGGTCCCTCTGTACCGGGAATGGGTGGTGATTGGGGACCGCCAAGCACCATGGGCCAGGCTCAAGCGCCGTGGGAAGACTACAGTGCGCCCTCCTTCTCTTTGCTATTGGACTCGGAACCCCAACCCTTCTCTCAGAGTCAAGTCACGCAAGACTGGGGTTTCGGACACATCAGTCTGTCGGAGACACTGCCCATTGTCCCGTGGGCAGGACCATCTATTGCCGAAGGAGGGCAATATCCCCCGGTCGACCCCCCCGTCGACCCCCCCGAAGGAGTGCAATATCCCCCCGTCGACCCCCGAGGGCAATATCGCAAAGGGCATCCAGTGAAGCCCCTAAAGCCGCATAAATGCCAAATAATCAGAGAGCGTTATTTTAGCGGCTTCCCCCGGGACAAAGCGTTGTATAGTGTGAATCATCCGGAGGGCATGGATTACACTTGCGAGTGGGGAGAAATGGCCTCCCTGGCTCCGGGGAGTTGGTTAGACAACGGTGTCATCTCCACATACGTGGAGATTCTGAAGGAAAGGGGTCGGGAGCGGCTGAACGGGTATCCGGCCATTTTTTTGGTGGATGCCTTTTTTCATAGCCTCCTAGTGTCTGAATGGCAGGAGTGGGTCGAGCAAAGGCGGAAGAAAAAGTTGAGCCAGTGGAGACCGTCCGCTAACCTACGAGCGTATCTTACTAGGGATAGTCCAGTGAGCGCAAGTGTTGCCGACGTGTTTCTAATCCCATTTTTAGGGGAAAGCCACTGGTACTTGGTTTGCTATGAACCGAAAGAGAAAGTCGTATCGGTGATCGACAGTCTCCACGACGATACCATCCACATGCCTGTGCTGCAGATGTACAAAGCCCAGTTGGACTCAATGGTAATATTACGATTGTTGTTTAACAGTTATTGTAACTTGGCATAAATGTTAACTCGTGTCTTACGCCGTTTTGTGTTTCTCGCAGAATATATTTTGTGCAATGGTCAATGGTATCCGTGGTAACCCTGTACCGGCGCGGCCAAAGCTCGATTTGCGATTGAAGAAGAGGAGGCCCAAGCAACGTAACACTTCGGACTGCGGCGTCTTCCTTTGCATGTACATGGATTACATTTGTCGGTCTGAGAGCCTCAAGGCGGCCGTCTGGAGCCAAGCAGAAGTAGACACCTTTAGATATAGAATAGCTTGGCAAATTATGAAAGGCCGGCCTAGAGCGGTTAGGTTTATTGTAAATCCGGCTAATGACGAGAATCCCCCCAACATGAGGACCCCAGTTGACATTGTACCATTACAATAATTTTTTTTAATAAACCATGATTATTTAGAAAGCTCTCATTGATGTGATTTGATTTGTGTTGAAGATTATTGATTGATTGATTTGTCTGATTTGCGTTGAAGATGATTGATTGATTTGAGTTGGTTTTTTGGCTCTCATTGAGAATGATTGAAAGGTGGAAAACAAAATGTGTAGCGGACAGTAGGGAAGTGCAAAAATTTTTCAAGTGTTGGAGATTAGAGTTTGTGTTGCGCTGTCCGCCATACAGTGTAGCGGACAGTAGGGGCAACATAGGTGCAAAAATTTTTCAAGTGTTGGGGTTCAGAGTTTCTGCTGCGCCGTCCGCTACACAATGTAGCGGACACTGGGGGAAGTGAAAATTTTTTCTAAGTGTTGGGGTTAAGAGTTTCTGCTATGCCGTCCGCTACACAATGTGGCGGACACTCGGGAAAGTGAAAAAATTTTCTAAGTGTTGGGGTTTAGAGTTTCTGCTGCGCCGTCCGCTACACAATGTGGCGGACACTCAGGGAAGTGAAAAAATTTTCAAGTGTTGGGGTTAAGAGTTTCTGCTGCGCCGTCCGCTACACAATGTGGCGGACACTGGGGGAAGTGAAAAAAATTTCTAAGTGTTGGGGTTAAGAGTTTCTGCTGCGCCGTCCGCTACACAATGTGGCGGACACTCGGGGAAGTGAAAACATTTTCTAAGTGTTGGGGTTAAGAGTTTCTGCTGCGCCGTCCGCTACACAATGTGGCGGACACTCGGGGAAGTGAAAAAAATTTCTAAGTGTTGGGGTTAAGAGTTTCTGCTGCGACGTCCGCTACACAATGTAGCGGACACAAGGGGTAGTGAAAAGATTTTCTTAGTGTTGGAGTTTAGAGCGGACAGTGGGGTATTCCAAGTGCAAAAAAGTGTAAAAAATTTGGAAGTTGTGCGCCGTCCGCTACACAGTGTAGCAGACAGCTGCTTTTTGTCCGCTATACAATGTAGCAGATAGTTGGGCAAAATTTTTTTTTTTAGTTGTTGGTATTTTTAGCTGTTGGTCAGACTTTGTTCGAGTTGGTAGTTTCAGACAATGGAATAAGTGCTTTAGCAGTGGATTAAACAATCTCAACATTCTTAAGCGCATGATATTCCATCAAAAATTTGACACCCTCAAATCATCAATTGACCATCACAATTCTCAAATGCACAATTAAGAACCTAAAATTATCAGACACAAATTTATTAACACAAATTTAGGGTTCAACATTGGGGGAAAACTTTTTCACAGGTGCTTTGATCAAACATGGATACTTGAAACCGAAATAGCCCCTTGTGTTCAAAGATTACAAACTCCCCTTCATTAAAAGACAGGTAAGTTTTTAAGCAAAGATAAAATTAACACACACGAAAACACAGAGTAAGAGGGATGCCTACAAGTTCGGTATGAAACCCAGGCACCATGACCTTGAAGAAGTGCTTGTTCACCGAAGCAGAAGCCATGCGGACGGTCGCCGTAGAGGGGGTCGCAGGTGGGTGAGACGTTGAGAGAGAGAGAGAAACGGGTGGAAAAAGAGAGACCGTTCTGATTGGTATTTAATAGGAGTTTGACGTCCGCTACATTGTGTAGCGGACATAAGGCATACCAACAGTTTTATGTCCGCTATATTGTGCCGCGGACACTTTACAATCCCAATAATGTTGGTCTCTGGTGCGCCGTCCGCTACATAGTGTAGCGAACGGGGCAAGCCAAAAAAAAAAACTAAAGTTAATCTATGAATGGGTCCATCAGAAATAACCTTCCAGTCTTCGGTAAGAAGATAATCTCATCAAATATTACTTATTATTACAAATGTCAAACAATCTTGATGGCTTATACAAAAAAACTAAAGGTCCACTGCAGCTGTTTCTTCCTCATCTTCTTCCTCGTCTTGCAAAACCCCTGGACTTATCCCCAGTGCCTTGTAATGGTTCCGCTTGTCATGGTCGGTCATTTTGTTGCACAATGCACACCTTCTCAGCTTTTTAGGTTGAGTTGCCTGTTCAATAGAGCTCTTCATCCGCGTAGATCTCTTGCGGCCTTTCGTCTGCGATATAATTGGATCCAAAGGCCGGATATCATTGTCGTCTTCCTCCCCCGGCTCGTCATCTTCTGATCCCGTTGTAGGCTCAGTGTCAACCGCATTGCTGACTGAAGCTGCTTCCAACTGGTCGACGATGGGCTCTTGCTGCTGAGCTACCTCGAGGAGATGTTTATATCCGGCCATTGTAGCAGCACCTTTTACGGACAAACGGGTGAACATTGTCACCAGATGATTATACCGCAACGTCTCTGATTCTTCAAAGTCAGTATACGGGTGCTCCGGAAAGGCAATGGTACCGTGCAACCTGTTTGCACCTTTCGTCCACCGTGGCAGGACATATTTATCGGGGATTGTCCTGATATTCTTCTGGGTGAAAAACCGCAGAATGTGTCTACACAGGATGCCATGGAACTCAAACTTCTTGCAAACACATGTCACCGAATCCGTCAATGTGTCATGGCTCACCGTATAAATTCTGCGCAGCTTCTCAGGGACGAGGTCATTCACGAGCGAATAAACCTTGTACTCACGCGTAGACATTTCTGCCACCTTGTTTATACTGTATCGTCCCGATTTTCGCAGCTCTACTTGGTATAGCAAGAAGATCTCCTTCGTATAGACTTTGGCACCGTTCAGCTCCAGCGGGGTCTCGAGCAACCTTCTCCTTTGTTTGTACGTTGTTGCAAAGTCGGCAGCCCTTTCTTTTACGAACAACGAAGCTACCGCTTTTTGTGCGGATGCAACGAAAGTCTTCAAATTGGTAGTTGTACCCACATAACTATCGAACGTGGCATTCATAGATTCACTCCTGCCCGTCGTTTTCATGCCCGCTGAAAAATACCTCCTCGTGTAAACGCCAATCCATTGCTCTTTGCGCTCGTACAAGTGCTGGAGCCACTCGTTGTCTTGCAATGAGTAATCCCGAACAAGCTTTTCCCACCTCTCCTCGAATTCCTCAATCGTTAATGACTTGGTAACGCACTTGTCAAAATCCTGTTTAAAGTCTGGATACTTTGCGTACACGTGATGCAGACGTTCAGGGTATTTGTTGCTTATGTGCCAAGTGCACAAGTTGTGCCGAGTGTCTGGGAAGACGGTCGCAATAGCCTTCTTCATTGCCAAATCTTGATCGGTGATGATCACTTTGGGTGCTTTGAAGTTCATTGCTTCCAGCCACGTCCTAAACAACCATACAAAAGAACCCTCGCTCTCGTCCCTTAACAAGGCGAACCCGAACAGGATGGAGTGATAATGATGATTGACGCCGGTGAAAGGAGCGAACGGCATCGAGTACTTGTTGGTACGGTATGTGGTGTCGAAAGTCACGACATCCCCAAAATGCTTATAAGCTAGCCTCGAACGACCGTCGACCCAAAAAATTGTACTAACTCGATGCTCGTCGTCAAGTTTATAATCGAAGGTAAACTGCGGGTCCTCCATCTGCATCCGTTTCAATAGGCTCATTGTCGATTGCGCATCATTGAGGTCATACGCGGCTCGTCTATGGGTTCGGACCGCGTTACGAACGTCTGTCGTGTTAAAGTTTAAATTTTGAATTCCCCCAGCCTGTTCAGCAAGAACATTAACAATCTCAGTAGGTCCAATTCGCGCATTGCTCATTGTGTGAATTAGGCTCCTCGCGACCTTACCCATCTTCTTGTGTTGATGCATCTGACTCACCTTAGAAGGAGTTACTAACGGGTGATTGTGTGCCAGTTCCAGGCTGGTAATAAGCCAATGATCTTGATTGGGTTTGTAGCTTACGAACATCTTGACCTGGCAATTTGTGCGCTCAAAGCAGTCCCGTCTTCTACGCGAATATCCTATTTCATCATCACTGTCATCATTGCCTACGCGTGTCTCATTTTGCAATGGGTTTCTGCCCCTATGACACTCGTATAAGCGAGAGCATATCTTTTTTGTTACGTTGCTTGTTCTTGTAGTCTTTATTCTAATGCCAAAACCAACCCTCAATGAATACGCTCGAAAACATTCTTCAGCTTCTTCCAACGTTTGAAATGTTCGTCCTAGATACGGATCACTAGCATCTACGGGGACGTTGGAGCTCGACACGAAATCAGACATTGTGAAACAAGACCTGTGTAGAAATAGACTACGCTTAACAATCAAATGGCATTTCTAACTGAAAATATTACCTAAAAATTACCTTGGCAAATAGACCAATTTAGGATGACAAACATACCGTATGCATAATCTCAAAAGTGTCTCCAAATTAACAATTATTAATTTATTGAACATAACAAATTAAAATTACTAAGATAAATAGACGAATTCATCATGCCAAAAAATCGAATTAAACTATAATGAATTTATTTAGAGTTAACAAATTACACCTTTTTTATGAACATCATATCTAGAACATCACAGAAAATCTAGAGTATAACATCATAAATTGATGAATACAGTGACAAATTTCTAGAACATAAAAAAAATCTATACTTTTTTGTCCAAACAAAATAAAATTATATTTTACCAGTCAATCCATAAAGAAAACTTCACCATTCGCAAACTTACCTTGCTTGAGTGAAGCTTGAAGCAAGTGTTACTCGAAGCTTGAAGGGAGCTGAAAATGGAAGCGAGTCCGAAGGAGAAGAAAATTGTAGCTGAAGGAGCTTGAGGAAGTTTTTGGGTATAAAAGTACTGTCCGCGATACTGTGTAGCGGACAGTATTTCCGACAACATTGACGTGTGTAGGAATGAAGGTACAAACCCGTCTGGAAATGTGTCAGTTGTGTCAGGGCTGTCAGTCATCCGCTAGACAGTGTAGCGGATGGGGGAGCAGGGGCAAGATGGTAAAAAGGTCCTTCCGCTACACTATGTAGCGGACGACTGACAGCGCCGCAAAAATAAAGGATCTGGGCCGTCCATCCCTCCGGGATGGACGGCCAGATCGCGCTAGCAATGTCTCCTATTTTGCTAGCGTTCTCAACGGATCAGCTCCCATATATATATATATATATATATATATATATATATATATATATATATATATATTATAGGTCGTGATCCATATATATATATTATAGGTCGTGATCCATTACTCCCGCGGGCAATGGATCAGCTGTTGCCCGCTCGATCTGGCCGTCCACGTTCGAGACCTCAACGGCCAGATCTCACTTGTGGACGGCCTGTTTTACGCCGTCCGCTACATAATGTAGGGGACGGCAAAATCTGGCCCACCCCAGGGCCGCGTGGACGGCCAGATCGCGCTGGCAACTGAGGTTAAGTTGCTAGCGCTATCAATGGATCACGACCCTATATATATGGGTCGTGATTCATTGCTCGCATTGACAACTTAATCCAAGTTGCCAGCACGATCTGGCCATCCACGCGGAGATGTGGACCGCCAGATCGCGAGCCTGGATGGCCATTTTTTTTTTCATCAAAATGTAAAACTGTTCGCTATATAATGTAGCGGACGATCAAATCGCGCTGACAACTTATTAGCGCGAGTAATGGATCATGACCCTATATATATATATATATGGACCGTGATCCATTGCTAGCGCTAGCAGCGCTAGCACCGTCCGCTATATAATGTAGCGGACGGCCAATTATCGTCCGCTACATTATGTAGCGGACGGCCAAACAGCGCTAGTAACAGTGCTAGCGCTAGCAATGGATCACGATCCTATATATATATATATATATATATATATATATATATATATATATATATATATATATATATATATATATATATATATATATATATATATATCACACAACGCTTATTGTAATCCAATAAAAACCAAAAATGATATGACCCTAACAACCAATCAAAGGAGTATTTTTTAATATTAATTAATAATAAGATCAATTAGTAAATTTTAAATTGATTACAAGCTTTAGAACTTAATGTTGACTAGATTTATTATAAGTTTTTGAACTTAATTTTGACTATAATCAAGTCAATTACACTCTGAGTGGTAATTGCTATGTGCATTCAACAACAATTGCTTAGATTGGCTTCCATCCAAAAATTATTAGCTTAATGTAAATATATTTTTTGAATTTTACAAGTTTATTATTGGTTACAAGTATAGCCTGACAAATTTGGTATATAAGAGCTATATTATGTTGTGACGAGATAAGTATCTACAAGAAAATATTTGTGAAGGCATTTACTAGGCATAAGAACCATGACTTTGTGATAATAAAAAATAGACTTATAAGATGTAAAAAGTAAATTCAAACCTTCTAAACTCTAATTTATGAATTTATGTAATGGGTCTTACTTTTAACTATTAGCACTTCAAAAAAGAAAATCTTAAATAAGGACACATCATCTTTATCGATCGAATGTCACTACAACATGCATTTTATAATAATTATAAAAAGACATATAATCCAAAATATTTTATGTTGCTTGGCCATTCTGTTAAAATTATTTCGGCAAAGTCAATAACTTGTTTGAAAGTCATATGATGTCCGTAACTAATTGAGTTGCAATCCGCTCTCGTAAGTTAACCATAGAAATTTGATCAGCTTGTCGTGCTTCTGCTCCCATATCTACCTCCAGACTTTCCACCATCTGATGCTCCTACAATGCATGCATCTATGAAAATTTTTATAGTTCTGGATCCTTCCAATTTGCTCTAGAACCGTCACCCGAAGCCATTCCTATACATGTATAACACTATTAGATATTACTATAAAAACACAAATACGATGTGACAATGTAAATTTATAATGAATGCAATACATCCTTTGCTGTGGGCAGCTTGATATGTGCCAAGATCATAATCTAGTATGATACATACCCTACAAGCCTCTATTTATTGTTGTCCCAGAAATGTTGGAAACATGTATTACACTATTTCCTGTTAAAGTGGAGACATCCATCAAACATCTCTTAAGAGATCTCTAAGTGCATTCTAATTCAGAAGCTTACAAAAGGCTGGAAAAAAGTCCTACTAACTAGCATATATCACAATTGTGGTGCAATATTACTTTACAGAACTAGAAGCAAATCAAAAGTACAAATTCCATGAAACCCAGAAATCTGAATCGGACTCCATAAATTCATAATAGTTTGTTTATTGAATCATATATTTAAGTACAAATATTTACTGTCATCACCACAACTATAGGGAAAGGCTTTCTTCTTCTTGCTCAACAGAATGGAAATACCACCTAGTCTAGAGCATATGAGCAATGTGATAGCTACTGAAATTAGGAAACCAAGACTGCCGCTAATAAAATTTGTTTGGAGATAATTAACTTTTTGGGGTTTCTTTTCGAAAACCAAACACAACCAGCCTAGTAACATTATACCCAACCAGTACCACCATGACTGCTAATGCTTTTGCTACTTCGACAGCTAATGGGTGGAAAGTAAACTAGACTTTTCGCCAATCATTTTTCTTTAGTGCTCTTCATATCAATTCGTCTAAGGTGATGCACATAATGGTTTCACCTTTTTGCATATAACAATTATCCATCTAACAAAGGCCATGCTTTTATTTTTGCTTGATCTAGAACAACATGCCCTCTACAACAAAGGCCATTTTATTTCAGTATAAATTACAATGTTTTGTAAAAGTTCATGTTATATCCAAACATAAACTCCAAATTAAATGAATCATAAACGCCATACTCTGGAAATTTAATTTATGAAGCAAACTAAATTGAGATTTTATTTATGAAATGATACTCTTGTTTCAAAGCCCAGATTAAACGAATCACAAATGCCATTTTATATAATGCAGTAGGAACAAGGGGAAAAGAAGGAAAAGGAAAAAACACCAAATCCAAAACCCAAATTAAAGGAAGGAGAGAAAGTAAAAATACCTAATTACCCTGATAACGAAATTGGCAAAAGTCCACCAAAACCAACAATCAATGCAAAATTACCAAACCGTGTAGTTGCTGCTTGGGACGAAGCTCCCCATATATGTGCAAAACCAAAATTTCGGAAGTTGTTTGCTTCTAAAAAGGTGGTTTCAGGTCTTTGGCCTGCTGTTCTATTAGGAATTTCAAGACCAATAATTGGTTTGGATTATGTACGATTCAGTTGATGTCTGCCACACAGAGGAACAGCTTCTCCTCAAGTGTAAGGGCCTTACACACTAGGCACTCTCTGGAATATGGGAACAGGTGAAGCTATCTATAATTCTATATAAACACGGTCAACAAAAGAGGTGGCCGCAAAGGGTTCCAATGGGGTCCTGAGCTAAATCGAAGCAGGTATTACACTCAAAATCGTTAGCATCATCATTGCCATGGTAAGAACATGATATAAATCAGGAAGAAAATTCGTTTAATGAACACATACACACTATAGATCCTTTGTGTACATGGAATCGATCTAATTTCGGAAAGAAAAAAAAATATGGAAAAGAAGCCCTAATTACATTCAGAGATTAAACAACACCCACGTAATCATCCACCTTGAGAAGAAAGAAATCATGTACGTGCAATTGGTAGAAATATTGAGAGAAGAGATCGCTACTTCAGGCTGATTGATGAGTCGCAGATCAATGTGGAGGAGGCAGACGGGGAGCAGCGAAGAATCCACCGGGAAGAAGAAGAGAGGCACATTAGGAGGAGCGAGGGCAGATCTGTCACTAACAGGTAAAATATTTTAATGACCTATCGTTGAACTTGTTAAGTGATAAGTGATAAGTGATAAGTTGATATGAGTTACTTAAAATATTGATCTCTAATTAACCTATTATTTATTATTTTAACTTATAAAAAAAGTGCGTCACCAAACGTACTTATTTTGTATCACTACAAATTTTCAGAGCGGAATCACAATCACTCGGAATTTTTTTTCTTTACCCGTACTTTTGACTTCCAACTCATATCTCTCTCACTTCGCCCCTGCGACATATCTGCCTCCCCTCGCTCCCCGCTTCCCTACCACGCCAACCACGGTAGTCTGCCGCCGCTGCCAAGCAGCTGCGCAAAGCTCACGGCGCAGCCAATCCACGGCGTCTCTCTCCCCAATGCACGTTATTCTTCTGGCAACTCACGTAATTCTTCCGCCTTTCTTTCTTTCTTTTTTTTTTTTAGCGTAATGCACTGTATCTCTTGGATCTGTAATTTTCGGCCTCCCTTGGAACTGTAATTTTTTGCTTGCTTATTTTATGGTGCTTCAGTGAGCTCACAGTCAGTGGTTGTTGGTATTACCGTATTAGGACTTTCTTATTTATCGTAGCTACCTGTTATATACTGTTATTCGAGTAGTTGGAATTAGGACTTTTTAAGTTGAATTAAAGAAGCTTCGGAGTGCAAATTAGAAACTCTTTGAAAGGGCGGCCTAGTAAAGAAGTATAAACGGAGTTGCATTAGTGTCGATGTTGAGAATAATAGAGTATGGAGGATAAAGAAAGTGGTATTGTATCGAAGCAACCATTCGTCCAATTGTCTTCGGTCTTGTAATAGAACTTTGATATTTATGCAGCAATATGATTACAGTTCGTATGTCATACGGCGTAATTGACAATGAGAACATGGCATTGTATCATATATTGCACTGTTTGATTTTCTAAATTGTTCTTGAACTTGCGCAACGTGTAACATTTATGGACTTTGGAACCATTGGAAATGGAAGGGAGACATTTTGTTTTGGAGGGTACTCCTTGGACACGTGTCGGACACCTATCGGCGATATTTTTTCCCCGTAATTATTGAGCGCCTTATGCAAAAGTGTCCGTCACTTATGGGGCAGAACTGCAAATTTTCAAACTTAATTTATGGGTCATGGTCGAATGTTGGGCTTGTTTTATATATCGAAAGATTAGGGCAAACCCTAATGGTAGATTGTATTCTTACCTTCTGCTCCAACTTCTGCCTAACGGAGAGAAGATGGGGCTCTTCGACAAAGGCAATCTAACGTAAAAAGAGCCACCATAGTTGCATGTTTCATGAGTAAATTTAACCCCATTAGGCGAAACTGGTTGAGAATGATACCTTGACGAAGGCAATCTAACCTAGAAAAATCTCTCACTTGATGAGCGTGTGTGGGGAAGAGGGTGATAATGGAGTTCCAGAGGACAATGGTTGTGACGAGGCAGTTAATGTTGATTGAATCTTGGTGGATGGAAGAGATGAAAGCTGTTTCTGTTTTCCTTTTGGCTTGTTTTCATGGGATATTGCACTATCTTATTATCTATGTTCTGTAACTTGACTTCAATTGTGACTTTTATATGTAGTTTATTAGTTGGTGTTTACTATATCACGAGGGCCGAATGTGCTTGAAACTTATATACACATGCCCGAACTTAAAGTATCAAAAGAAATTAATTGTGTCCCGTGGTGTCTAAAATTGGTTTTTAGGATATGGTGATGTCCGGTGTCCTCGTTGTTGTCGTTGTTGGACGCGGTGTTCGTGTCTGTGCTAGTTACTATGCAACAAAACTATCTGTTGTTTCTCTTGGCATTATGAATCTATGGCCATCATACAAACTAATTACATGTCGCATACCTCTTTATTGATTTTTTTTTTTTGTTTTCTTTGGGTTGGATTGGGGTGGTGCAGGGGACTGGGTGTTGAGGTTACTGCGGAGGTGCAGTTTGCCACATTTAGCTTCTAATGGGCTTACATTTACTCACGAAACATGCAACTATATTATCATTTTACCAAGGAATTGGGGCTTTATTTCTTTCTTGCTCTAAATAAATACACTTAACATAGATCGTAAGAATTTTAAGGAGAAAGGAAAAGATGAATGAAAGAAACATATATTTCTTAATCTTTAGTGCTTAATTGATGCCTGAACTGACTCTTCGGGAATATCCCCATTCATAGGTCCGAGATCTACAGAAAGTCCTCATTCCAAGGATGAAGGAGTTACACTTGTTAATTCAACCATTCTTTTGTGGTCTTGTTTGTGCCATCGCAAGTGTATTCTTAGATCCATTTAGGCACTTGAATTGGTGCTAGGAAAATACTAGCCATATGTAGCCAGTTTTGTATTTGTTTAGAGCTAAGAAAATGAGTCAATCATCATATTTTATAATCTCCTTTTACGTTTCTCAAAGCTGCTTATCAAATGTCCTTGTTCAACTAATGGTTGTCTGAGCAAATTACTTGCCAGCACACTGATGTTTCTTGCATAATATTGGGGTTTTGGGGATGGTGCTGATATTTGCAGATTATGGTTGTAATGACTCATTGCATCTAATGTACCCAAGTGGCACTACAAATTATACTCTAGATATAATTTTACTGGTGTCGTATAATCAATGATTCCCTCCCTGTTTGACTTCATTGTACTTTCTTCACCTTTTTTTACTTGCCCTTTATTAGTTCTTATTATTAATATCCCCATTAATCGTGAAGTGTTATCATGTTCTGCTCAACTGGAAGGATCTTTTCGTGTCAATCTAGATCAAGAAAGGATGAGCCTTGGTAGCTTGAAAAATGCAGTGGTTCAAGCAGCCACTAGAGGAGTGACTGAGGCAAGGGCAAGGATATTCGGGCATGTGCTTAATCCAATAGGACAGAGATCCCCCCATAAGATTTTGCGCAAGAAGCTAATTGGTGACAAAGTTGCGCAGTGGTACCCACATGACATCAAGAAAGATGACCCTCTTGTCATGGCTCGAGAAGAGCAAGAGTAAGCATCTACTCTGCCTCACCTTCCCACCCCTCTCCCTCACTCATAGACACACTCGCATACACTCACACTGTTTACGTGCACATACATGAGAAGCACTTGACTACCAGACTACAGTTGCATGAGGTATTTGTAATCAAGTTGACGGGTATTGACTTGTTCTTTCCCCACTTAGCTTGCCAACAATTTCCCCACAATAAATGAAGCTGAAAGTATTTTAGCTTGATCATTTGTTTGGATACAACTATTAATCTTCATGAGGAAGATGAACTCATCATACATGACTGTCCGACTCTTTGTGCACGTTGTAACCCTGAGTTAAAAATTCCATGTTGCTTACCTCTTCTTTTGAAGTTATGCACGAAGGTCTAAAACTGTGACAAGTTATGTTGTACTTTGGCAGGCGTTTATCAAAGCTTGAAATGTTGAAGCGTCGTGGCAAGGGGCCACCTAAGAAGGGCCAAGGAAAGCGTGCTTCCAAACGTAAATAGTGTGCTACCGGCCTTTAACAATGGTGATGATTTCCAGTAATGGGCGTGGAATCGGATGAATCATACTTTGTGATGGACAATGCTAGTTCTAGATATTTCGCTGAATTTAATTACCTAGAAAATTTCTGTTTTAAGTTCGATTGTGAGTTTCTTTTCTTTTTTGCTTGTTGGTATGGTACCCTTTTTTGAATTGGTTGTTTGAGAAATGAATCGCCACATGTTAGTGCTAATGCAGGCTGTCATTCGCTTGATTGTGTGCATGCACGATACTACAATTTTTGAGCAATTTATTTGCCACTTGCGTTTTGCCTGATTTAGTTTTTCACTTCTGCTGGACATCATTGTTAGGAAAAGCATAGAGATATACTAGGGGCTGGGTGATTGTTAAGAAAAGCCTGGAAATTTCAGTTTTGCCAATCAACAAGTTTCAACATGCTTAAATAAACAGCGGGATGGTATACGGTTATTTCATATAACTGTACCTGGACCTAAACAAACACTTGGCACTTCCTCACCAGTAATGCTTACAAGAAAAGTACCATCTCTAATATGATTGGAACCTCCTAACATCCCTCACAATGATCTCCCTCTCCTCAACAACTTTCGACATAACTTCGGTAGCAGCATGGCAGTCATTGCAAACTCTCAGATTCTTTACAACTCTAATGGTAGTGCCTGGAGTGGTACTGAGAATACCAAAGGCTGTAGCTAATCTCTCGCTTTGACCACACTGAAGGTTTTCCTTTTCCTCCTCTTTGAAATTGCGCAAAACGCAAGTATCAAGCACGTAACTTTCCTTTTCAGTTTCTCCAACAAAATATCAAGGAAGTTAAGGAGCTGCTCGCTATGCGGGAGTGATTCATCGCCAGCCGTGAACCTATGAACCTCATTGCCAAACTGAATCCAACTACACCCAGGTCTTTTCTTACTCCCTTTCTCATCATGTTCTTTCTCACCTCTACTGCGTTCTCCCAAAGCCCAGCAGATGGGTAGATATTAGAAAGTGGAATGTAGTGGCTAGCCAGGTTTGGCTCCAAGCGAAGGAGGTTATTGGCTGCAATCTCACCAAGCTCTACATTTTGATGTACACGACAAGCACCGAGTAAACTGCTCCAGGCACTCACTTTTTCGTACATGTGGGGCATCTCATTGACGAGTTGATATGCCTCCGTCAGCTGACCTGCCTGATCAAGCAAGTCGACAGCACAAAGCATAGTGGTGCGAGGAAGTTTGAACCCCGGTGTTCATTTTTCATACTGTGGAACAAGTTCTGACCTTCACTTACCATTCCAGAGTGACTTAGAGCAGCAAAAGTTGCAACAAGCGTAACCTTGTTAGGCTTCATTCCCTCCCTCGCCATGCCCCTAAAAAGTTAAAGGCTTCTGCTCCTTTTCCAAGCATCCCATAAGCCATGATAACGTTCAGCGTGATCACGTTTCTAGTGGGCATGCCATTGAAAGCTCTCCTCGTCAAGTTCAAGCAACCATATTTGGCGTACACGTCAACCAACGCACTTCCTACAGCAACATCTGATGCTAACACATTTATAACAGCATATGCATGGATCTCTTTTCCATTTAGTAGTGCTGCCAATGCCGCACAGCCAGGAAGGGTCATCATTAGTGTAATCGTATTTGGTTTATGAGAAGCTATTTCTTCATCAAAATCATCATGATTCTTGTTATTTTCTTCTGCTTGTTGCATCTCGCGCTGTAGAACTACTGCCTCTTCATGACATTCACAAACAACATGACCCGTGATCATGGTATTCGAAGAAACTACATCTCTGCTCTCCATACTGCCAAACATATTTCGCGATATTTCAATTTCCCCAATCCTAGAGTACATGATCATTAGTGCATTTTGCACATACCTGTCTCCCCGAGGCCTAGCTTCTCTACATACTCGTGCATACTTTCTTTGTCAGAGAACGCTACACAATGCACACAGGCTGGCAGGACACTCGGAAAAGTCCCGAGGCATCAACCATTTCCATGAATAGCCTTAAAGCATTCTCGTAAAACCCATTTTGCATGTAATCAGCAAGCATAGCACTCCAAAGCGCAAGTTTTCTGTCTAAGATACCATCAAACGCTACGCCCACTTTCAACTTGTCGACAGTCGCGATACATGTCCACTAAAGCGGCACCCACATAAGAATTGGCTATTAAACCATCATTCCTTAAAGTATAATGTTACGAAATCGCACTAGATAAATATGTATTGAACACGATAACCAAATAAGAAAACACAAGAAATATGAGGAACTCAAATCCACTTTGCATAAGCCAGATTTACAACGCTCCCTCACGTGTATCTCTCAACTGTTTTCCTACTCAAAGAAGGACTCTTCTTTCTTGGCCTACCCAAAGAAGAACTCTTTTCTCTTGGCCTACCCAAAGAAAGACTCTTCTCTCTTTTGTTTCCTACTCAAAGAAGGACTCTTCTTTCTTTTGTTTCCTACTCAAAGAAGGACTATTCTCTCTTTCCTACTCAGAGAAGGACTCTTCTCTCTTGGCCTACTCAAATAAGGACTATTTTCTCTTCTTTGCCTACTCAAAGAAAGACTCTTCTCTCTTGCCATTAAACACAATACAAGACACCTTACTTATACTTAGAGAAAGCAGTGACCTTCTCTCACCAAGCAATGTGAGACAAGATGTCTTATATACTAAGAGTCAAGTTGCAACCTTCTTTGAGTAACCGATGTGGGACATAAATACAAGACATATCGACAATCTCCACCTTGGCTTGTATTAACAAACCACTCCATGAGAAAAGTAAAATATGCCTTCAGTACCTTCTTTATGTACTCCACCTTGCATCCCCTTTAAAGGTAGGAATGCACTCCACCTTGAACTCAGCAAAAAAGAAGATGAATAAAGTTCAAGCAATGCTTGAACTTCTCTGTCGTGATCGTCTTTGTGAGCATATCAATTGCGTAGGTCCTTGAATCGACGTTCTTGATGACTCCCATCATAGGTCGCTCCTCGGCATTCACGGCCGTGAACCAACTCCTACCCTTAGTTGGTTTTAGCCCAAGCCACTCGGCAACCCTCGGACTCATGAGGTTGTGGGTGGCCCCAGTATCCATAATCGCTTCTTGAGTCTTCCCGGTAACATCCACCGTTGCGTAAAGCAAGCCTCATTTCTTCTTGCTCTTCTTCACCTTGGCAACTTCTTCCTTTGACTTATGTACGAACGCATTGACCATCTGCAATGTCCCCATGCGTGTCTCCCCGTCACTGCTGGAAGAATCTCCTTTACTACCTTTGTACTTCTCGAGGAACGCAATCATCTTTCCATTATGCGGGCAATACCTCCCGCAATGTGGACCTGCACAGTAGAAGCATTCGCTTCTCAGCCCTCCATGAGCCTTGTGGTCATGAGAGTCACCCTGCTTGCGACTTCCCTCATGTTTCTTCTCCCCCTTGTGATGGTGGCAACATCCCTTGTCCCCACTTCGGTCATCATCGGTTGCCTTGGACGAACCACTCTTCGACCTATCGTCTCCCCATCTTTGGCACGCTCGTGCCTTGGAGATCTCGGCCTTTCACGTTGCTTGAAGTCTCCTTACCTCTTGACAATTGTCATGGCGGAAGCCAAGTCATGAGGTTCCATTCGCTGCAACTCTGTGGCAACCCAATACTGCAACCCATCAATGAAGAAGCATAGTCGCTGCCTCTCGGACATCTCTGGTATTTCTAGCATCAAAGCCAAGTAATCCTTCACATACTCACTAATGCTCCCTTCTGCCTCAGTCGTACAAGGTTTATCATCGACGCTATCCGGATAGAACTGCCTTTGTAGTTCACGCTTGAACTTCTCCCACGTTTTAACGTCGCACCCATCCATATAGCGGCATCCCCACCATTGGGCAGCTGTATCCATAAGGTACATGACCGTCGTCTGCATCTTCTCCTCTGCATCATTGATGCTGAGGGGTTCAAAGTACCGCTCCAAGTGCCAAAATAAGTTACCCACTGCCTCGCCTCTCTCGCTCCATTGTACGATCTCGGCTCTGGCATTTTCTTTCACCTTGGCTGCATCGCGATACTCCCCTGCCTCGTAGCTCTAGTAAGCTCATTCTTACAAGTAGCTAGTTCTTCTTGGAGCTCCGTGACTTGTCCCTTGAGGTCCTTGCGCTGTTACACCTCCCACTTGGTAAAATGGGCGACCCTCTCATCGATCAAGTCATCTAGCTCCTCTACGAACACATCGACTTTCCGCTCCAACACAGTGAATCGACTGTCTACCTCCAAGTCATCTAATCTATTGAAGATTAGCTCCACCTGACTTGTGATAGTCTGCTGCAAGCACTCTCCAAATGCCTCGAGCTTGCTCCTCATCCTTGCTTCGACATCCCTTGTCGCATTGCTCAAATCCTTTACCGTGCTCTGCTATATGCCAAAATTCGTCTTCCCATCGAATTGTCACAGGCATACTTCATGGTTGTGTCTTCTACGTATTTATCCTCTGAAATTGATTTCAATTTTGCCTAAAAATAAACCCGAAAGCTCTGATACCACTTATTACGAACTCGCTCTAGATAAATATGTATTGAACACGATAACCAAATAAGAAAACACAAGAAATATGAGAGAACTCAAATCCACTTTGCACAAGTCAAATTTACAATGCTCCCTCACGTGTATCTCTCAACTGTTTTCCTATTCAAAGAAGGGCTCTTCTTTCTTGTGGAAAGTGGATTTGAGTTCTCTCATATTTCTTGTATTTTCTTATTTGGTTATCGTGTTCAATACATATTTATCTAGAGCGAGTTCATAACAAGTGGTATCAGAGCTTTTGGGTTTATTTTTGGGCAAAATTGAAATCAATTTCAGAGGATAAATACGTAGAAGACACGACCATGAAGTATGCCTATGACAATTCGATGGGAAGACGAATTTTGGCATATAGCAGAGCATGGTAAAGGATTTGAGCAATGCGACAAGGGATGTCGAAGCAAGGATGAGGAGCAAGCTCGAGGCATTTGGAGAGTGCTTGCAGCAGACTGTCACAAGTCAGGTGGAGCTAATCTTCAATAGATTAGATGACTTGGAGGTAGACAGTCGATTCACTGTGTTGGAGCGGAAAGTCGATGTGTTCGCAGAGGAGCCAGATGACTTGATCGATGAGAGGGTCGCTCATTTTACCAAGTGGGAGGTGCAACAGCGCAAGGACCTCAAGGGACAAGTCACGGAGCTCTAAGAAGAACTAGCTACTTGTAAGAATGAGCTTACTAGAGCTACGAGGCAGGGGAGTATCGCGATGCAGCCAAGGCGAAAGAAAATGCTAGAGCCGAGGTCGTACAATGGAGCGAGAGAGGCGAGGCAGGTGGGTAACTTATTTTGGCACTTGGAGCAGTACTTTGAACCCCTCAGCATCGATGATGCAGAGGAGAAGATGCAGACGACGGTCATGTACCTTATGGATACAGCTGCCCAATGGTGGGGACGCCGCTATATGGATGGGTGCAACGTTAAAACGTGGGAGAAGTTCAAGCGTGAACTACAAAGGCAGTTCTATCCGGATAGCGTCGATGATAAACCTTCTACGGCTAAGGCAGAAGGGAGCATCAGTGAGTATGTGAAGGATTACTTGGCTTTGATGCTAGAAATACCAGAGATGTCCGAGAGGCAGCGACTATGCTTCTTCATTGATGGGTTGCAGTATTGGGTTGCCACAGAGTTGCAGCGAAGGGAACCTCATGACTTGGCTTCCGCCATGGCAATTGTCGAGAGGTTAGGAGACTTCAAGCAACGTGAAAGGCCGAGATCTCCAAGGCACGAGCGTGCCAAAGATGGGGGAGATGATAGGTCGAAGAGTGGTTCGTCCAAGGCAACCGATGATGACCGAAGTGGGGACAAGGGATGTTGCCGCCATCACAAGGGGGAGAGAAAACATGAGGGAAGTCGCAAGCAGGGTGACTCTCATGACCACAAGGCTCATGGAGGGCTAAGAAGAGAATGCTTCTACTGTGCAGGTCCACATTGCGGGAGGTATTGCCCGCATAATGGAAAGATGATTGCGTTCCTCAAGAAGCTCAAAGGCAGTAAATGGGATTCTTCCAGCAGCGACGGGGAGACACGCATGGGGACATTGCAGATGGTCAATGCGTTCGTACATAAGTCAAAGGAAGAAGTTGCCAAGGTGAAGAAGAGCACGAAGAAATGAGACTTGCTCTACGCAACGGTGGATGTTACCGGGAAGACTCAAGAAGCGATTATGGATACCGGGCCACCCACAACCTCATGAGTCCGAAGGTTGCCAAGTGGCTTGGGCTAAAACCAACTAAGGGTAGGAGTTGGTTCACGGCCGTGAATGCCGAGAATCAACGTTCTTGATGACTCTCATCATAGGTCGCTCCTCGGCATTCACTGCCGTGAACCAACTCCTACCCTTAGTTGGTTTTAGCCCAAGCCACTCGACAACCCTCGGACTCATGAGGTTGTGGGTGGCCCCGGTATCCACAATCGCTTCTTGAGTCTTCCCGGTAACATCCACCGTTGCGTAGCGCAAGCCTCATTTCTTCTTGCTCTTCTTCTCCTTTTCTCTTTGGCAACTTCTTCCTTTGTACGAACGCATTGACAATCTGAATAGTCCTTCTTTGAGTAGGAAAAGAAAGAAGAGTCCTTATTTGAGTAGGAAACAAAAAAAAAATAGTTCTTCTTTGGGTAGATCAAGAGAGAAGAGTCTTTCTTTAAGTAGGAAAATAGAGAAGAGTCCTTCTTTGGGTAAGCCAAGAGAGAAGAGTTCTTATTTGGGTAGACCAAGAAAGAAGAGTCATTCTTTGAGTAGGAAAACAGTTGAAAGATACACGTGAGGGAGCGTTGTAAATCTGACTTGTGTAAAGTGAATTTGAGTTCTCTCATATTTCTTGTGTTTTCTTATTTGGTTATCGTGTTCAATATATATTTATCTAGAGCGATTTCGTAACACATAAGCATGAACCTCTTTTCCAATATCTAAAAATTCCGAGTGGAGCACGCAGGGAGAACGCTTGAAATCGTGACCCCATCTGGATTAATTCCCTCAAAAACCGTAAGCTTGAAGAACGTTACAGCTTTAAACAACCTGTCACTTTGCGTGAAAGAGCTTATCATTGTGACCCACAAAACCATATCTAGTTCACCAAACAAAGCTTTCGAATCATCGACCATCCCCAGCTTAGCATACATTGCCGTCAAAGCATTGTTCACAAAAGTCTTCCTGTCGCCTACTCTCAAACTATACCGTGCACCTGCTTCCCATGCCGGATCCCTTCGCGCTTGCCCACATTATAAAACGCAAGCGCCACGCTATCCAGCCTAAATGAACTCGGCCCCTGCCTCTCCGGTCCCATCTCCCTAAAACAAGTCCAACGCCAGCTCCCACTCCTTGAAGCGGCACAAAGCCGAAATCATCGAGTTCCACGACGCCTGGTCTCTCTGAGGAATTCTATCAAACATCTTGGTTGCATCACGCATGTCCCCACATTTGCCGTACACATTGAGAAGGAACTGTTACAAAAGACGAGTCAAACCCAAGTTTGACCGCGCCGGCATGGATCTGTCTCCCGGTGTTCAGGTCTTGAAGGCCAGTGGCAGCCTTTATGGCGGCGGGGTAAGGGGAACTGTCGGGCTGGACATTGGCTGTCATCTAGACGAATGTGGAGATGGCTTCGTGGAAGTGGCTTGGGCGGGTATGGGAGCTTGGTGGAGATAGTGGTGGTGGTGGTGGTGGTAGGATTGTATGCTCGCGAAGGGCGTTAGTGGAAGCCTCCGGGAGGGCTCGTAAAAAGGATTTCACAGAGAGTGCAGGCAGAAGCCTCTCGGAGGAACCGTAGAAAGGAACTCAGATAAAACGTATATGAAGGCCACTCGGAGAGCTTGTACAATGGAGCTCAGCTCATGCACAACACATTTTTGGTTCTGAGCCATTCTGGGATCGTTAAGTTTAACTTTTAATTAAGAGGTGATTAGTTATCTATAATATTGTTAGATTGAGATGTTGATAGATTTAAATTATCTTTTGCACTTACCTGTATCTATATATAAGTGCTTGTATGCGACCAACAATTATATCTCTGTAAGTACAAATCTGGGTCTTACCTGAACGGCCACGATTACGTTACCTCGTGGAGTCCGAAGCTCCAAAGCTTTCACCAAACTCATCATATTCAAAGCTTCAAGCTTTTCTCAAGTTGGAGGCAACTTTTCAAGTTTAAGGTAGCTTTTCCCAAGTCGTCGGATGCCACAATTAAAGCATAAGGTAACTTTTCCAGCTCCAAGCGTTCTAGTTGTCAAATTAAGACATTTAACAATCTGGAAACATGGTTTCAATGTGGAGTAGCCAAGCAAAAATAATGAAATACACGAAGGTCTCTCTAAAGGCTAAATCCTTGGAACTATTTTTAGCAACACCCACTTGAACTTCTTATTATTATGTTATAATTGTCATAAGGAAATCTAACCATGTCTGGCATGGTAAACACATTCTCTAATTTGAGGCCAGTACTCCGAGCTGTATGATTTAGTACGAGAACTGTAATTCGATCCCTCGACAGTAATAACGAGTAGTAAGAAAAATCTATGAACTTATGGATGCACCGAAGGGAGTGTAACTGTCATTGTCTCATCTTCATCAAGTTGATATTGTTTGAGACTCCTCGTTACAACCCAGTCAGGGAGCCGGTTAGACATGAGCCACGCATGGCCGCTACAAAAAAGAGGCAAAATGTCGTGTCTATGTACAGATGGGAAATCCTGTCTTCTTGTTCATACGCCAATGCAAATAGAAGAATGAAAGAATCTATTTCTTTTCATTTTGTTTTTCTACTGACAATTAGACAACTGCCTGCACATGGCGCGCAACGTTTTCCTTAGCATGTTATTGAGATATATATTCCACCAGCTTTCCCTCTTTGTTAACTAACCGGCCATTAATTTTGGGATCTATTTGTCGAACAGGTTGCTATAAATCATTCCTTCACTCCTTCGATCAGCTGTACATGACTATTTCTCAAAAAGTACAAGTTTGCCTACTTAAAAACGCAGTTTATACCTCTCAATCTCACTTCCTAGTAAGGTCACAAGTTTTTGAATTGGGTTACTGTGCCAAAAATATCGTTTCAGTCTCCTAACGCGCCAGCAATCAATCTCAGTTTCACATGCGGAAAATATTTCCCTGTCGAACGAGTTGGACTGTCCATTATTCGTAGCAGTTCTTTCTAGTTCTGGCCTTGTCTAGACGCGCTTTGCGAACGGCCTCTTGAATCTGTCTCTCGTGCTCCTTAAGCATGTCTTCCATGTTTCCCCCAGGAGGCATCAGTGGTCCAGAGCATAGAATCCTGTTCCTCTTCGGGACATAACCACCCTAATATCAACACAAAAATATATAGATGAGCTGAGTTTTTGTAGATAACGTCCAGCTAGCTTTCTATTCGTACAGTACTTTTAGACAAGGTAATTCCATTTGGAGTTCAAAGAGTAATTCAGAAAAATTTATACAAGTGGAAAATGGTGCCATTCTGATATCATAACCATTTTTATCTCACAGAGATATAAAGAAAACGACGGGAGGGGGAATCGGAGGGGAATAGAACCAGTTGCATAACCCACATAGCTTTTAGTGAAGAGCCAGTTGCTGAACCATTAGTTCAGCCAAAGCCTGCAGGCTTTTGAACAACAAACGATAACAGACTACTGAATACAATATGATCCTAATTTCTTATCGAGCAAGACTCCATTCAGTGTTTTGGTTTTGGGATACTCAAGCAATGGTGATTCACCCTCATCTAGGTTCCTTCTAAAACTGAACTAAGTGCAGGTAAGATGACATGCCGAGGCATCCCTCAGAAGTTTCTGAACTGCATGAAGACCGCATAATAGCAGCTGCAAGTAGTCATTCTTTACTACATACCCACATTTAGCATATTAAAATATTCATAAATGCTCAGAGTTCATTTAAATTGAAGTAACTACCTTCTAACAGTTAAGAAGAATTGAAAATTCTCCTGAAGATGACAAAACAACTGAGTAAGTTCTTCAGAGTGTTATACGTCCAAAATGAGAACATACCGGGCAGGAAACTGCCTCAAGTCAATTAGGAGGTTGATTCGTGTAAAAGTTTCATTGTGTGTTTGACTTCATTGAAAAGAAGATCAGGCAGGAAAGCAAACTCTGAGATAGTTGCTTACCATAGTTTCTTTGCTAAAATCGGTTTCATCCTTTGTAGGATTCTTGCTGGAGGAGTCTGCTGCTACTTGAGGCACGTGAGATCTCTGTCTAGACAAGTTTGTACAATGTCGTGAAGAGCCGCCGGTCCTCCCCAAAACCGTCTGACCACTATCCTCTTTTACTTTCTTAGTCCATGAATATCCTACTGCACTCGGATGTATCATTGAATTTGAATATGAGAATCCATTTTTCAGAACTCTAGGTGGCTCAATTGGGAAGCCTGCTCCACTATCTTCTTGTGGATTGTACTTTACGCTGATGCTTTTGTTTGACTGGCCCTGCAGTGTTGAGGCTAGCAATCAAGTGATGATAGAAACCTGAATTAAGAAACAAGAGGTTAATCAATTTTTCATGCAAGAAGCATATAAATAGACCTGTCCCTGAGCATCGAATTCTGGGGTGGGTATTCCCTTGGATTCTCTTGGACCCCTTCTTACAGATTCAGGGCCACCTCCTTTAACTGCTTCAGCTTTTCGCCTGGAGTACAACAGCACTTTTCAATAAAAATGTTCCAACGAAGTAGCTAGTATGCCAAAACAATAAAGAAAGAAGTGAGTTAGAGTGAATTTTTTTCTCCATCAACGCGATGCAAAATATGTTTACAGTGAGGCTTCTAGCCACGATAAAGTTTCAAGCGTAAGTGCATGGAAGCTAAATAACTTGGGACATAAAACCCTCTAATGATACTCCACATATGTGTACATACACACATGGTATATGAGTGCATGTGTGTTTCTGTTCTAGTCTAAATCAATATCAATGGCGCCCAATAATGACTTCAAGAGGAAACAATCTGAAGGAAGAATATGTAAGTTACTAAAGAGAAAGAACAAGCAGAAAAAATGAAACCATGCAAGAAGAATGTGAAGGAAGGAAGAATGTGATCTATGCTAGTGGAATGGCAGAATAGAAACCCATGTAGCCAACAAGAAAAGTCTGACATTGATTTTTTTGAGTTAAAAGTGAATCACATGCATGAGAACATGTTTAAATATTTTCTAGTTCTAATAATGTCCAACAGTTCGATCTCAATCCTGCTTAATTTGAAGTAAGAGAGGCAAACAGAACACAACAGATGGAGGACTTGAATGTTCAAATCCGCGGGGCTCCTTAGACTGTTGCGCTTAAGATTTTTTTCTGAAGTAATCGACATCTACCAAAATAAGAAAGTATACTGTGGAAGGAAGAAGTGCATCCAGGTTGATAACAGAACTGTGAAATAGCAGACACATCATCATTCCTATAAAGAAGAATGTATTCAAACTCAAATAAGTAAAATGAAATTTAGCGGTACGCCTCGTGTAGCGTACCTTCGTGCTTCCTCATCACGAAGCTTTGCATCAAATTCCTTGCTCGGAGGATATTTTGGTAAACTGGATGGATCACAAGGGAGGGGCTTTGTCACAAAGAACTGAAGGAAACAGTATATAAAAGAACATTAGGACATTGTTGAGGATATAACCCCAAATCGGAAAAATTATATAAAAGACTTGAATAATAGTCTAGCTTATCCTTATTTCTAATTTCCTTCATCTTAGTTGATGTACCTTATCCCACATATTCCAATAGAGGTTAGAACGGTTATAAATCTGGGATGCATATATACTGGCAGAATACATTTACCTTATTTACTTCATGTTGGTCTTGCAGATAAATAGTTAACAACTAAGTATGAATTTTCTGTTCTCAGTACTGTATGTATGTGTGTTAGAACAAGACGAAGTTTAAGACTAATGCACAAGAAAAGGAATAAATGACAACCAGCAGCAGAGTGCATAACAACATACTTTTTAGGACATTTCGAGAAAAACTGCCAACTTTCCCAATTATAGCAGTGTGTTGAGCTTAAAAAGTATACCAAGATCATATGACAACTCAGAGTGCTGTAAAGCCTGGGGTGCCCTTGTAAGTACACATATTGGTTATTCTTAATACCAATGGAATTTAACAAAAATAACGGATTGAACTTTCACGATTTCTGTAAAGCTTAATCTTCATTTAATAATCATGAGGTGAACGATAGGGTTGGTTAGACATGCTGGAATTAAAAAGATCTTCTAACAGCTTTGGTATTTCGGTACATTTCTCTTCCTTTACAAGGTGCTTGGAACAGGTTTTCAAACTGAGGATATAATAACTGAATAAACGAGAAAATAGAAGAATCACAAAGCATAGAATACAGAACAATAAGCTGATCAGTTGCCCTTCTCATCGTTGGACGTGAACTTCTTAATCTGGGTACGATCGTGTTTTGCATTAGTGATTTTTTTATTTTCTGCTTTCTCCTACAACTTTAGGTTATTCACGTTCTTGGTAGCTTGACAACCTTGGTGACTTCATGTGCTCCTGAACTTTTGAAGTCTTGACAGGTAACTGACTTGGCAAGATTCCTACATAGTTAAGTTGATTTCCTAAATTGCAGAACCTCTGCAAGAGTAGAGGAACTTTACCTCACTACTAAGTGCAGAAGCAGCAGTACCCCTCTCCTCCGGTTCCATAGCGAGCAGAACTTCTACAAGAGATAAAGCCGAAGAAGGGAAGTCTTTGAACGTTTCAGCAACACATCGTTTGTAAGGATGCTGAGGTTTAAAACTGGTAGCATGTGGCAACTTTGATTTCCGCCAGTATTCCTCAGATGGTGAACCACAAAGCTTGAAAATTTTATGCATTTGCTCGACCTTGCAAAGGTAAATATACCCGGTTATCAAACTAAAAATTTCCCCCTCTGGAGAAATATCAATAAGAAAAAAGAACAAACTAAACCGACGACATTTAACAATTTGTAATCAAGAAACAAGAGTCTAATAATCAGATGGCAAACTTTGCAGTAATGCTTGATCACCAGACAAATTTTTGTGGAACTAGTACAGTTTGAGCCTTCAGGCTCAAAGTTAGATTCCTTTAAAAGTGGACGCATTCTCTCTGCAGAGTTAGGGGTAGATGCATCCACCTATCCCTCCCTAGACCCTGCAATGGAGGGAGGACGTTACAATAGGCCGCCTTCCGAACCATTTCAAGGACAACTCTATATTCCATGGGCATTGCTAATATGGCATAAGAAAAAGAAAACGATATTTCACCATTGATGACAAGGTAGATGGGGATCGAGGAAAACTGGGAAGTAGCAGTGACAAAGGCAACGGCAAGTCATACCAGAAAAAAATTTCCCAATATGAATCTACATAAAAGTAAAATCAATCAGACCTTTACTCCGCCACACAAATAGCCCCAACGTCACATATACAAGGAGAGAGAAAAATAGAGTCATAAGTGCATAAGAAGAATCAAGTAACAAAACCAAATACCTCTGTCCTTCCTGGCATGATAGGTTTCCCAGCAAACAATTCTGCAAGGATGCAGCCAGCACTCCACATATCAATAGCAACTCCATACTCTGTTGCACCAAGCAATAGCTCGGGAGCCCTATACCACAAAGTTACCACGCGACTAGTTAATGGCTGCTTTTGATCAGGCTGAAACATAGTGGCCAGACCGAAGTCTCCTATCTTTAGAAGTCCGTCATTGTCAATCAGAAGGTTTGAGCCCTTGATATCACGATGCAGGACCCCACGACCATGGCAATGTTCAAGTCCACGAAGCAGTTGTTGCATATAGCATTTAATCTGAGAACATGACATGGATATGACCATGAGAATATACACGAGATTCCTACATATTTCTGGTATTTACACTCGTATTAGTAGCCAAAGTAATAGTTCATAGAACTGAAAATATAATAGACAGCCAAAAGTTATCAATTTGGACAGATGAAGAGGGACAGATCTACCAGATCCGTGACCTTCTTGAAATAGATACTGGAAAAAAGAGGGCCAAGTGCATGAGGCTACCCCAGTGCACAGTCCGGAAAGTTTTGGTGGATAGAGCCTTAATCCATGTTCCGACTATTGAAACTTTGAAAGTCAATGGTAATATATAATTTTGGTCAAACGCTTGAACTAATGTGCATAGTTTAGCGGTAAATGTTACAAATTTGGAAAGTCTAGCGCTTTTGAACTTTGCCTTGCATCTGATAATTTTGTGCAGTTTTAAGAAATTTGAGAAGGTCACAATCGAGCAACCTTACTCCTTTTTTTTTCAAGGTTGAGCATCATAGACAATAAACTATGAAAAACTTGTACGAATAAGCTAGAGAGAGAGAGAGAGAGAGAGAGAGAGGAGAAAGGAAAAAGACAAGGTAAAAGGAACTAGCTACCTGTGGTTCCGTGAACTTGATCCTAGGGGATGCTGAAAGCCCAGCAAGATCATGCTCCATGTACTCAAATACAAGATACAAGCTCCCTGACATCCTTGAAGTGACCAGGGCTTCAAGTTTCATTACATTTGGGTGCTCAAGTCTACGCAAGATACAAATTTCCCTTGCCATAAAACGAACACTTTCTGGATCCATATTCACAAACCGCACTTTCTTCATAGCGACAGTATTACCAGTATGTAGGTCACGGGCCTTGTAAACGCTACTATATGTTCCTTGGCCAATCTGCATTTTTGGGAATATCATTTCCGAACGAGAATAGCATTTAATAATCAATCAGTCATGAAAATCACAAGTGGCTTTCTTCTGATATAAACTTGTCAGCGCATCTAAGTTAGTCAAATACAGGTAACGATTTGTTTTACTTTCGGCAACATTAACATCCTGAAAGATCATCACGATCATGACCCCAAAACTTTAGTCAAAATTGAAGTAATCAATCTCCTAGAACCTTTTCAGTGACCTCTAAGAACATGTTTGTTTCAAAACCAATTTGCTCAAGCACAATACTGCACGATACTTCCAGGTTGAACACTAAGACAAGTACACATTTAGCATCAACATAATCATGTTGAGAGGCATCCATACATAACGTGAACAGTCTGTCAATAAAATTACGGGTCATGCAATGCAGCAATATTAAAATACTAAAGAATTAAAGAACCATTACGACGAATGCATTTCTGAATTGGTTAAGCAAATCAACTACAGTATGAAGCATATGTGATGAAAACTCAGAAGAAATTAATTAGACGAATGCTGCACTATATATGGAGCTTACTTTATTCAACTTCTCAAAAGATTCTGCACTTCGAGGAACCCACCCTTGGATGGCCTCTCCAGCAACTGAAGCTAGCCACGACGGCCATCCTGCTACAATCTGCTCGCCTTCGGCACCACCAGGCATGCTAATTATACGTGATAGTATTGGTTGTCCCATATCCAACGTTGCCCGTCTCTGGTGATGCCCATTCTTGGGTCTTTCGATTATTCTGTTTTTCGTTGCTTCCTCGTTGTCCTTCGTAATAGGAACAGTGGCCACATTGGCTTGTAATGCCGACTTCGATATTGAACGAATAGGCCCATCACTCTTACCATTAACTACCCCTACTATAACCTCCTCTCTATTTGAGGGAGCAACCACCTGTACCTTAGACTTGATTAGCTCTTTCTCTCGTTTGGCAACATGATCATTTGCACAGGTTCCTTTTGAGCAAAGGCAGCCCATCCTTTGCAAGAAAACCCCAACTTTATGTAATCAGCCGTTATGAATGCAATACCTTGGAGACCCTAAATTTCTGATCCGGTTGGATTTTAGAACAAGCAGAGTATCTATCATGATCTTGAATATTTTGGTGATCTCATGTTCATCCCATCATTGACATAAGCGATAGGAATGAAAAGAAAAAATTTCAACAGCCTCTCCAAAAACTATTGCACCCTTTGAAAACACAAAGGCAAAAAATTTCACCACAACTGCAGGAATTGCATCTCATAAGCCTCAAGCTTCAATCCTCAGAGAAACCAATCTTCCAAAGATGGAACCAAATGGGAAATTCATAAGAATGCAAAACAAAACTTGAATGTACATAAAATGGGTAAGAAAAGGGTATCTTCAAAATTCAAAGAAAAGAAAGAACTGAATGGCAAACACAAAAAGGGGATTAGAGAGTCAAAAACCCGGACCAGAAATCTTGCAATGCGAAAGGTATATTATATATCAATTCAGCATATGAACAAATATATACAACATATACAGATATAGATGTATATTTATATCTTATGCATTTGGATTGATGCAGGAGTTCTGGTCGGAGGTGTGAGGTACCTAATGCACGCTTCTGGCTTCCTAAATTTTCTTCACTTTTTCTTGATGATCAACAGTTTATTTCATTATCTGATTCACCAACAAAATGTTTTTATAATTTAGATAATGGGCAAAAAAAAAAAAAAGAACAGAACGAATAGTGAAAAATGAATTGCTGATTTGTTCTTTCGGGGTGATGGGAGCCTAGAAAGGTGGGTAACCATGAATTTTTGACAGATTTCGTCGCCAAAATGCATAGCCTTGCCTTCCATAACTTTCTCCTACTGATGCGGCCCACCCCACACCCTGCTTCCCTTTCCCCATGTATATGTTTCATGGGCATATACAGGGACATTCCTGTTTTGATCCCCCCCCCCCCCCCCCCCCCTCTCTCTTAGAGTGGATCAATTTTGTCACACAAAGACATGAAGACTATTAAGCTGAGACGGATTGTCTTCTTCCTGGCCAACGTGCAACTTTGAGCAGAAAACATTACCGCCTTTGTGCACACCCCACCTGGTTCGCCTTGCGGAAGCGGAGCCATTATATTATGTTATATTATATTTATTGGGCTTCGGATTAATACAAGAAATTCGATCACCAAGTTTATTGGGCTTACAGACGCGTTGCCCGGGCTGGATGAAACCCCGCGAATGCGATTGGGCTTCAAATTCGCTCACTAACGGCCGTTTTTCGGTTATCATTTATCTCCGTTGGTGAGAAACCCACAAAAACCAAAACAAGTGTGGCAGTAATTTGTTTGGAAATTATTTTTAGAATGGCTAAATTGATAAAAACTTATTTGAGTCTAATACTAATTAACTAAATATTATGCTTAGCACATTGGATAAGAAAGAGCAGAGATAAACGTAGTGATTTATTATTACTATTTGTCACTAAATGTCCAAATATGTGGACAAATAAAGCGTCGCAAAATATCATACTAGTGATTTATTATTATTATTATTATTAGAAGTGCCTACAAGACTTTTGTCTCCCCACCCAGCACAAAGAATTGCTATTCAATGGCTTATAGTGGCCCCATGGGGACCATGAGACGTAGACAGACTCGAGCTAAGAGGTGCAACATTCTCACTTGATCATTGAATCATTTTTTCTCTAGTTAACGTTCCATTATGTGGAGAGAACCCAATTTGAAGTGTTAATAAATTGGGTCAGTAGACCCATTATCCGTCCACTAACAAATAATGTGTATCTGTTAGTCTGGATAATTACAGTTATTTAGAGGACATTTTATCTCTTAAATGTTTGAGATAAATACAATATTTATCTCATAGGTATTTGAGATAAATACAACTTTATCTCCTATGAGGTAAAACTTGTCTCTAAATACTATCTCTATATGAAGACTAGAGATATCTCAATAAATCATACGTGACAGACAATAAGTCACAAGACAATCCCTCTCCGTATATAGCACTCTCTCTAGAGCAATCACCAAGCTCTAGGATTTGGTTGATGAATCAAGAACTCGACTCTAGTAGCCGTTTTGGTACCTGCGAAAAAGATCAAGCGTGTTAGAGGCTCGTAACAACAATGATCCATCGTCGGAATATTCGAAGACTTCATACGGTATGTTTCCGAACCCACTACGTGTTACGTGGTAGCGCATTAATTGTTATTCAACATGAAGTTTGATTCCTTTTCCTATGTGTTAATGTGTCTTAAAAGAGCATTTGTTAACTATGATTCCTAATTTGTGTACTTCTGCGTGATCATGTGTGTGCGTGCACGTGTGATTTTTTAGAGGGCAATTGTTCGCTTTCTATCAAAATGTTCTTCTAAAGAATGGCTTGAATCTAGGAAGCTGCGAGGGGTAGTTCTTGTGATCATGAGCAAGGCACCAGCAAAGTTCAACCATTTAAGAAACGTCAAATTTCAGTATAGCGACCGATGGTGGGGTTGTTGCGAACGGGTAATATTTTGGACTTCTTAGACGCTTTTGAAATGTCAATGCTTTCCAGCATATGTGTTGGTCATATAATTTCTTATGTTTTGATGTGAGAGAGATACAAGCAATTATGATATAGATGGCATCCAGCATAACCTACATGCGATGCCTCGATGAACACTGTAATGATCCCTCTCGACCTTCACACTCTGATCATGTAATGGGGCTTTGCTCTTTTACAACCTTACTGACCTATTTTTGCTACATTCTTGATGTTAAGTTGCAGGTTGGTTTGACGTCTTGGCATATATATATATGAGCTGATCCGTTGAGAGCGCTAGCAAATTGGGTTAAATTGCTAGCGCGATCTAGCCGTCCAAGCCAGATCTGTGGACAGTCCAGATCTTTTTTTTTTGTATTTTTCTTAAGTCCGTCCGCCACATAATGTGGCGGACAATTTTTTGACAAAAATACCCTCAAACTTAAAAAGAACTCATTAATGCTCTGACTTTTTTTTTTTCTATTTCTCTGTCCTTTCTCTCATCCGCTACATAATGTAGCGGACTAGTTTTCTTACCTTTTTTTTTCTCTCTCTCCTTTCTCTCATTAATATTCTGACTTCTCTATTTCCATTCTCTTCTTTCTGACCTGTCTCTTTCTCTCTCTTTTCTCACCATTTTTTCTCTCTCTCGTCCTCTTCTTTCTTTCTCTCTCTCTCTCTCTCATTGTAAGGACCGGTTAGCGAGTTAATAAGAAGGCGCAGGTTGACAAGCTAAACATTAGGAGTGGGGAATCTAATACCATCAGGAGAAATCATTGAAGGCCATCAGGAGTGGAGAATTTGAAAGTGAAATTCAGGAAATGGAATTATCAATGTATTCAAACTCATTACCTTGCACATACAACGGAATCTAAAATTGTAACTCCCCATTGTTTCATCTCCGATTCACCTTAGGCATAATTGCATAAAGTGGTGATTTTACTTTCCACTTTTTTAACATGGACTATATGTCCCATTTCAAGAGCCGAAGCATCTTCATCTCAAGAATTGTGCAAGATGCAAGTTTGAAGAAATTTGGTCAGTAAAATCATTAAAGGAGAAATCTAAGACCATCAGGAGTGGGGAATTGGTGCAGATAGATGATGGACCGGTGAAGCTGTTGTTGCTAACATTGAAGATCATGAGAGTCGACGCCATCTTCGAGAACGAAGCCTGTAGCATTTGTGCAAAGATGTTGCTTGATAAGTCAACTACTCGGATTGTAAATGGCAGGAATAAAGATAGTGGTCTCTCATTGGATAGCTTGTTAAAGCTCAGATCAGGGAGGTTACCAGAGAGAAGGTGAGAGAGAGAGAGAGGTGAGGTTTCCAAGAGAAGGAGAGATGGATTTACAGTGCCAGAAAGCATTCAATGAGAGAGAGACAGAGAAGTTAGGAACAATGATGAGAGAAAGGAAAAAGAAAGTGGAAAAAAAGTAAGAAAATTAGTCCGCTACATTATGTAGCAGACGAGAGAAAAGGACAGAGAAAGAGAAAAAAAAAGTTACAGCATTAATGAGCTCTTTTTAAGCTGGAAGTTGCGTGAGGCTAGCGACTGAAATTACGTAGTTTTGGATAAAAAAAAACCTAATATTTCTTTTCTTTTTCCATCTCTCTCTCTCTCTCTCTCTTCCTTCTCCCTATTTTCCTCTGTCTCCCTTCTCTATGTGGCCACCATTCAGAACCCACCACTCTCACCCCTCCGCCATTGAACACAGAACCACCACTTCAGAAACCAACCACCATCACCATGCTCGATCGCTAGCCTTCGTCACCAGCCACCTCCATCACCAGCGACTCTCACAAATCCATATGGCAAACCACCCACCACTCCCACCATCAAAAACCATCGCCACCATACAAGAACCCAGCCGCCACCACCTCTCTGGATCCCGTCGCCAGCCACCCTTCTCTCTCTTACATTCTAGATTGTGCCTACCTTCAGGACCGGACTTTGTAGCCAGTAAGCCCTGTCCACTGCAATCTGTTTCCACCGCCCACACCATACACAATCACCACAGGTTCCACCGTCCACGAGCATTGGGGTTTCATCAGCTTGCAAGCCAAAAAGAGTCAGCCTCCATCATCAGTAGCAATGGAGCTGGCAATCGAGGTTGACAATGGGGCAGCATTTGTTTGTATAAATGCCTGACAAATATCAACGCAAAATCCATTTCGTTATTTGTTACAGTGAAGTGAAGATAATCAAAGTGCACAAGTTCGAGCTTTCGAATCAATCCAACGCAAAACCCATCAATTCATTCAATTTTGAATCTTTATACAATAGAGTTTAATCAAATTGAAGTGTACGATTTTAGCAACTTAATTGGACTGATTTGAATTATTGTGAGATGTGGTGGTGGGAGAGAGCAATGGCAGTGATCAATTTTAAATGGTGGCGGTGGCTTGAGATTATAGGCATGGTGCAACACTTGTTTACAAGGGTTATAGATGGTGTTGGGTTTGAAGTGTGTGCGGTAGTGTTAATGGCGGTGGTGTGGATTTGGGGTTATAGATGGTGTTGGGTTAGAAGGTGGTTGATGAGGATACGAGTTATTTTGTGGTGGTTGATGGTTTAACTTTGGGGTACTAGTGGTTCGTCCTACAAAGTGAAAGGGGGCTGAGGGTGCTGGTTTCTATATGTTGGCACAAAGAAAAAGGGAGAAGGGAGACACAGAGAGAGGAAAAAAGAGAAAAGGAAAAGAAAGAAAGAAAGTTGTCAAAATTACGTCGTTTTAGTCGCTAGCCTCACACAACTTGCATGAGGCTAGCCTTATATTCGCTTTCCATATATATATATATATATATATATATATATATATATATATATATATATATATATATATATATATATATATATATATATATATATATATACACACACACACACACACACTGATAAAGATGTTGCACAGTCCTATTCACTTCGTAGCATAAGAAGGCTAAGCAAACGCATGAAGAGGGCTGAGGTATATGTGACTGAGTCACCCTCATAATGAAAGATTTGGGCTTTAGCTCTTTGTCCGAAAGTGCTACCGGAATATCTTTTTATGAGTATAACAACAAAAGCATGGAATGTTTGCAGTGGGTTTGGTGCTTGTTAGTTTAAAGAACGAGTAGATACTGCACGGTCCATAATCATTTGGAGTGAATTATTTCGTATTGATCATCCATGATTGTTAGACCAAGAAAGACTGGTGTGATTGGAGGAAGGGGGTTAAGGAGGCAAGGGATCAAGGACCACCCAATATCTTCTACCATAACAAGAGTAATTTTAGACACCTGAGCAAGGAAGCGCCCAGCAAGAAAGGTAAGGAGGGGGGAAGAACAAAAACTTGAAAGCACCCCAAAAACTTTTGAAGAAGAAAGGACACATTAACTGGGCATCCCTTTATGAGTCTCCAGAAATTCCGAGGTAACGGAAAATTATCACGAATGAACAGCCATGACGCAAGCCTGATTTTGGATTTTAAAAAATTAGATGGTGCACATATATGACTCAAATATAGAGGCCAAACGGTCAAACAAACACTGCATTCACCGATCACCACTAGCCATTATCACTGTTTCTAAAAGGGTGTGCAGCTAACAATATGTACCGTGAATTAGCCAGGGTTTTCGGACAGAGGACGCACTCTCAAAGTCTTAACATATCATCATCATCATTTAAGACTCGCAAACTAGTTGAGATCGACTGAATGAACTATTTCCTTCCATTCCCTCTGTCAAAGCACATCTCTTTTCTCGCTACTTCACCCCAAGTTATCCTCAGGTCTACCCCGACCTCATCTCCCCCAGCAACTTAGCACAAGTCCCTTCTTCTTACATGCGTCATGAACTTTACATACGTCATTAAAGAAAAAGCAAAAAGAGAACTGGATACCAAATTAAACCATCATATATAAATACTCATAAGAAAATGATCCCTTTAATATAGCATTCAAGCATGGCACCCAACACTTCTAATTACTCGGTACAAACATGAATGCTTCACATACTCATCATAGCAAAATTTATACCTCAAAGACCTCCTTCAATCGGGAATGAGAAATGACAGATCAAAACCTTTCTGCCAATCTGGCAGTCACAGACCTTAGTTTTGAATATACCTTACCAGCAGGAGACCCTAAAATAAGGCTACAAAGAGAAGTTCTAGCAATCTTGATGTTGGCAAAAGATCCTAGTATGTGGATCTTGATGTCTGCGATCACAATCCGTGTCTTTGTCGAGTTCTCAATTGCAATCCTCGTGTTACCTCCTTTGCCAGACAATCTTCCAATTGCACGAGACAGGTGCTCTCCACGAAGTGTTTTGACATCCTTGCTCTCAAATGTATCCACGTAGAGCTCATCCATGCGCAAAAGAGCAACATCATCTTTTGGCTCAAAGCCCATCATGAAAGCACTAACAAAATCGGCACACATTTGGAGGTTACTAGCGTCAGGAGTGTCCGGCCTGGTCTTCAATTCAACCTTGCGTGCCTTCAGATTCATACGAATATCAATTCCCATTTGCTCCATAATCGGAGAATAAATTTCCATCCATGCTTTCTTAAGAGGTGTATACCGATGTTGAGGGACATTTATCTTTCGAAACTGAACCTGACCATTAGATATCTCATGCACCTTCAAGGGAGGAAACCTGGGCTTTGGTGCTAATGATGCAAGTTTTTCAACCTCCGTAGATGTGGCACCTCCGTCAGACTGCATATCCCGATCTGTTCACAACCAACCACAAAACGAAGAAAAATGAATAACCACTTCTTTTTTTATAATATGTTGAAAAGAATATGTAGAGCAATGTGGGTCTAATCCAGGCCCCCAAATCAGGTATCAGAGGGAGCAGACATGACAACCCTTAACAAGTTTCAATCTCCGTGCACATTACCATGCTTCATTCATTTAATTTTTCATCCAGAGCATCGGCTTATTGCACACAGACCTATTCATTTTATTTACTCTCCAAGAATTACACTATAGACACAAAGATGAAGATTTCACATGAACTTTGAAAATTAACAAGAAGACAGTACAAAATCACAAAAAAAAGAGAACCACTACATGTACCTAGAATACTATGAATTTCACCGTCAATTCAGCACCACGGGAAGGATCTTTCTGGCTTCCTTTCGCTAGAGGAACTAAGTAAAACAATGTTGTTCCAGGACTAGGCATGTAACATAACATAATTTGTCACCAGTACTGCAAATAATGTATTTATAGGCCACTGACTGGTTGATGGGACATATTACTCGTGATAATTGTTATGACAACATGTTACTACCAATCATTGTGATCAGGATTTCTCTAACCAGAAATGAATACTATCATGCTTGGGTTGACATAATATAAAACAGCAATATCCATGGCGTCAATAACTCGGAAGGGGGACTTCAGTAATAGAGAAATGAGGGATAAAACAGTGGCATTTGATGATTTATTGCAAAATGATTATTATCCTCTAATTTCAAGTAAATCGGCACAGGGAAGTTCTAAGGGAAGTATGTAGCACAAGCACCAAAAATGTCTGTTGCTAAGATAAACACTGTCACCAATAATGAAAGCGCTGTAACATGCACCAAGTTCTTACAAAAGAAAATAGTTATTGAGCTTGAGCCATTTCAAAAGTCATATGTTCCACCTGACTTATATCGACTCTACTCATTGTTTTAGCATAATTTGAATTGTCAAACAATACTCATTTCGACTTGTAATTAATAATTGGGTTCAATAGAATATTAGATGTTCAAATTATTACCCTAGGATTTTGCACAAAGTCAAACAAGACAAAAACTATGTAAAGGAAATAATACTACACAATTCCTTTGGATTTTCGCGCTTTGACATTTTGCCAATTCTCATGTACTCATTGGCTTTACAAAGGATAAAGGATACTTGTTGCTATTTAAAATTTATGCATGTACCAAAATCTATTCTAGGATCACAAACGGCCTGTTTGTAATTTTTTTTTTTGGGAAGAATAGAGAGGAAAAGGAAGGAAAGTGACTCATTTCCTCCCTTTTCTCTAGTTTGTAGATTTTTTAACAAGTGAAAAAGAAGAGAAAAGGAAGGAAAGTTTAGACTCTTTTATCTATAAATCTTTCCCCCCAAAATTGAAAAGAAACGGAGAGAAGGGAAACTCTCGTACCTCATTATCTGATAATGTCCATATTACCTTGAGATAATGAGGATTAAATTTTTAGTAACTTTTAGAATTTAGGTTTCTTACAAGAATTTACCAGTTCACTTACAAAGATATAAAATAGTGAATTTACCAGTTCACTTATAAAATAGTAAACAATAATAAATAAACACAAAACATGCAACTCAAATAAAAGTCTTACTTAAAATTTAAATGCAAGATAGTACAAAAAAAACATGGTACATAACATAACAAAGTACTTCACTACTCAACTCTTACTAAGTCATGCAAACGGGTAACAGAAACAGGGAACCTCTTCTTCACCGCACAAACAGAAACACGCAACTCTAGCAAAGTAAGAAGAAATTACTTCACTACACAACTCTTACAAAGTCACACAGCTATTTTCTCTTTCCTTCGACCAAGGGCTCAATCTTTTTATAGTGTCGTCTTTACCGAAACGAGAGAGAAAGAAGGAAAAAAGATATAGATGAGAGAGAAATAAGAAGGTACCTGTTGCTGGAATCCGGCGACGGCGGCGAGATACGAAGTCAAGACCCTCCGGCGACCACTTTCGGTTGGGTCGTCTGCTTCGTTCTCTTCCCTTAACGCGGCAAGAGGAAGACACAAAAGACAACGGTAATGGGTCGACCTAATTAGGGCTTCCTTAAAAGTTTATTTCTAAAAGAGCTCCAAAATTGTCAATTATTACACACAAACCCCCGAAATAAATTCAAAAAATTTAAACTTTTGCCCCTTATGTTTCAACACTTCTTCATGAAGTCTCAAAAATGGACGTTTACGAAGCATGAATGGGTAAAACCTCCAAAATATCTACTAACGTTCTACATATACGTCTTACCCATACGAGATAACTAGCTTAGAAACCCGTGCCAAGCACGAAATACTTTATTAACAAGAATTTGTGTCAAGGAAAAGAGGAAAATGGGAGTGCATAAAAGCTTGATTGAGAATATAGGTTGGTTAGTGTCCATTCAGGTTAGAGAAGTTTTCTTTACGTAAAATAATCGCATATGTTTACCATGGATGAGGCCATTTTCTTTAAAAAAAAAAAAAAGGAGTTTGTGCATTTATAAGTCCATGTAGTAAATCAAAGTTATTAATATATGTGCTCCATATCTAACTACTTATGTATAAGGGAGTTGATCCATTGTTCGCGCGGGCAAAATAGAATAAGTTGATCGCATGATCTGGCCGTCCACGCATGAGATGTAGATGGTCCAGATTTATTTTTTGCCTTTCTTTTTCTCGTCCGCTACATAATGTAGCTTATGTAGTGGACGGTAAAAGTACAATCCGATACATTATGTAGCAGACGACAAAATCTAGCCCGTCCATCGAGCCAAATGGCGCGGGCAACTTATCTCATTTTGCTTGCACGAGTAATAGATTAGCTCCCTTTGTACAATTGTTTCACGCACTCATTTTGTTGAACAATGGCATATAATATAGAGAGTTAACTACGCAGTTGACCACTGTACTATTAGGCAAATTCAACTTTGGTTACTGAATATCGATTTGTGTCAAAGTAACTACTAAATTTTGAACTTTGTTTCAATCAGGCCACTCCGTTAACTTCTATCAATTTAATTATGTTTATTTAGGGGTAAAACCGTCAATTCATTGTTCACCTTCTTCTTTCTTCTTCTTCTTCTTCTTCTTCACACACACACACACACGCAAGCACATGAAAAACACAGGTTCTGTAGATTTATTGACATGGGTGAAAGAGACGACAACCTCCAAGAAAGAAACACAGCCTGAGATGTGGCCTATAGTGTGAAACAGAATAGTTCCAATGAGGGCTATGATTAATAATTTATAGACTTGGGGGGCTAGTTGGAGGTTGAAAGACAAATGAAGTAGCATCCAAAGAAAACCAAAAAAGAGCTGAAATGATGCAAGTAGCCATGGGAAAGGGAAGATGTTCAACACCTTCTTGTTGTAGATGTTGAATACAATGTTTTGTAAGTGTCAGAAGCCAAAAACAACAGCAAGTTGGAAGGGATCTGCTTCAGATGTTGCTCTGGGATCTGCGAAGTGGGTCTTGAAGAAAGCCCAAATGGGGTCTGAGATTGGAAATCTTAGAAATGGGTTTGCAAGAAAGTGCTAATGTTTGATTCATTGAAATGGGAGGTGGGTTTGGTGAAGAAAAGAGATTGGTAGGGTTAGGTTCTATATTGAGATTTGCTGGCAAGATTTGGACCTAGGATGAAGCATTAAAAGGGTATTTGTGGTTTTTTGGACAAAGTGACAGTGGAGGGAGATTTTAGAGTTGTCAAAAGGGTCTGGCGGCCCGAAGGCTGGCCCAGCCCTCTCGGTGATCAGTGATGGCCCTAAACAGTTGGGCTTTGGGCCTGGGCTTGGACCAGGCCAAGAAAATCTGGAAAAAAGCCCGGCCCAGGCCCGGCCCAAAAAAGCCTGGTTCTGGCCCGGCCAGAAAAAAGCCCGATTTGACCCGGTTCAACATCTATCTCTTGCTCGGCTTCACTGGGGAACGGAACTATGCCATGATAGTAATGGTAGTAAGCAATAAAGCAAGCACAAGACTGGACCCAGAGAGTGGCACTTGGGATTCTGAGTTCGTCGGCCACATCCGAAACCCATGGAATGAATGGGTTGTTGATGAGGTAGGAAACGGGTTGACCCGCGTCCTCGTGTACCTTGAGCAGGCGAGGAAGCACCTCCTTGCCTACACGTTCAAGCTGTGGCACGTACGTGTCAAGATCTCCACGTCTAGAGTCATCCTCTCCCCAACCATCTTCAAAGAATTCGAACCTGATCATACCATCACCAACCGGTGTTGGTTCGTCAGTGATGTTGCTCGCTTTCCTCATCTGTTTGCCTACTGTTTCAGGGGTTGAGAAGGTAACGAGAAGGCCTTTGGAAGCAAGGAGCTTTCCAATCCTGAGTAACGGGTTGACATGTCCTTGGCCTGGGAAGGAGACTAGGAAGACATGGGAAAGAGCTTCACATATTTGCGAGCCCATTTTCCTTCTCAAGGTAGAAGACAGCAATGGGTGAGTAATGGAAGGGGATGGCTAGCACATTGCAAATTTATAGCGCCACAAGAAATGTCATGCCATCGCTGGATTTGGCTTAACATCTATGATTTTTCCTGTTTTCTTCTCGAAAACAGAAAAGAGTTCCATTTGGTTTACTCTGCTGGAACCAAATTTCCTTTTGGTAACCATATTCCTTTCCTTTTTTCTTTTCCTCCTTTCATATCTTATCATAAGAGTTGTCAGGAGGATTCATACAAAATTTAAAGACGTATAGAAAATACTAGTAGTTTTCAAGCAAGAGAATGAAAATGATAAAGCCACAAAGCTTTAGTCGATACTTGGATCATGATCATAAATACTAAACGTGTGACTGTATGCGCTTAGCAACCAAAAAAATATCTTTATAGATTTTAACAACGGATATATATATATATATATATATATATATATATATATATATATATAGGAAACATGCTACGCCACATTTGTTTATTTCAAATATTTCACCGTGCATTTTTTCACAAAATTACCGTAATTCAAGCCTTTACTTTGAATAACAAGAAAATGCGAAAAAAAAAGAACCCGGGCCCAACCCAAGCCCGGCCCTAGATATTGGGCCTACGGCCAGGGCTTTGATTGAGCCCAGATTTCCCCTTCATACGGCCCGACCCGGTTTGCAGCTCCCTTGCCCGGTTTCCCAACAGGCCCGATAGGCCCAGGTTGGGTCGGCCCAAGCCCGGCCCATTGACATCTCTAGGAGATTTAAACTAAGCAATTTAAAGTTGGAGAGAGAGAGGGGGGGTAGAAAGAAAAGGGAAATTGAGAAGTAGTGTAAAAAGACTAATATACCCCTGAGTAACTTAACAGCGTCAAGCTTAATTTGACGGAATGGTCTAATTAAAACAAATTTCAAAATTTAGTGATCACTTTGACACAAATTGATATCCAATGACCAAAGTTGAATTCGTCTAGTAGTACAGTGATCAACCGCGTAATTAACTCTATAAGATTGAGGGACAATCTCAGAGATGGCAGAGATGTAATTTGAAATGAAATTCAGGACATGGAGCTAAAATAGCGACGATCACCTTTTATATATGTACAAAAACAGATAGAGAGAGAGAAGCATGAATACTCCTTCCTGTGAAATAGGATTTGCTCTGTGGAACCTCAACATCTCAAAAAATGAAACAGATAACAACTGCTATCCAAAAGATTGTAACATCCACCAAAGCTGGGCGACCCAAGCTGAGTGATGACCATTCCAATATCAGAAGGGCCCAGAAAATTGGATATATTGAAAGCTTAATATACTTCTCCAAAATGCTTTGAACAAAGATCAAAAAAGGCAAGGGCAATCAAGCAAAGAAACTCCCCCGACTACTCAATACGTATAGTTGTACACATCTACTCAGTCGCCACACTGAACCAAATGGTTCAGTTAGCCATAAATTTGCTACCTAAATAAAGGCCAAAAGAGACCGTCAAGTTTATGACAACATCAACCACCTCAGCATCCTTGTTCAATGGCTGCATCCTGCTCTTCCTTTGGATTACTATTCCCAACTTGTGGTCGTCTGATCGCTGAAAAAGTACAGAAGAAAACATCAATGATTTTCATTTGAGTCCACTGCACTGGAGAGAGAGCAGAATCAAGTAGAGCATCCTCGGCACGCAACAGCCATGTAAGGAACTATAGACACTAATTTATCAGAAAATAAATGTCGCACAGAAGCTTTCTCATTTGGCAACCTACGCCCTTTCTACTGGGATTAAACATATTAGCTGACCACAGACCAAAAAAAGGAAGAGAGATTTGTAAAAAAAGTTCAAAGCAAAGATGAAAGTTTACCAAAATTACTGGTTCGATGCATTGAAAACATCGGTTGATAAAAGGAAATGAAAGCAATAACTCAGGCTTTCGAAACTCACATTTGAGAGAGGATCCAGCCAGACAAGTGAGCCTTGATTTTGTATTAGCCTCAGATAATGGACTCGGCTTCTCCTTACTAGTCATGCGAATGTCCCACACACGTATGCTCCCATCTGATGATGCAGATGCTACAATGCATGGATCATCTTCAGTAGCATCATCACTCCCAGAGAGCACTACAATACCTTTCACTCGGGCCGAATGTGCATCCTCGATAGAATATGCAACCTTCCCAGTTGCTGTGTCCCAGGCTGTGATATTCCTGTCCTCTCCACCAGTAAGCAAGATCCCGCTCTGCCACAGTTTTGGAAAACCAATAGATATTAAGAAAAATGATGAAAGCTGCATTACAAGACGGTCTAAACTCTTGAAAGCCTGTTAAATTTCCTTTTCTGCCCTTTCATTTGCATCCTACTAGAAAGGTGGTGCTCATTTACCATTTTCAAACTTCTTTTATGATTGCACAAAGAGTCAATACGAGCCGAAAACACCTCCAAGGCATTTCAAAATGGAAAACATTGAAACCAAAACAGAAAACAAATCAAAGTGGCAAGGGCAAGTGCTTTCAGTAATGTGCTGCATTTCCTAAACAATGATAGGGATACAAATTAAAGAAAACTTGTCCCGTCGAATGAATTATCACCAAGGATTGACAAAATATTCTACAAAAATTGTAGTATCTTGCAAAACAAAATGGTCTAAATAATGACTTTCTTTTAATAAGAAACTATTTTTTTTTCTGCTACTTACCAGCTAACGCTAAACACTTTTCAATGTGTTGGTGGGTTCTTCAGACATACCAGGGTTGTGATCAGTCCAAGATGAAGTGTTTTAACCCCAGGAAACCACCAACCAGGTTGACTATTTGACAGAAGCGCATGAAATTCGGGAGAGAGCAACGAGACCAGTTTCCAGAAAGAACGAGATAAAAGAATAGATCTTATATGTTTATAGATCGTACCAATTCCGTCACACAGACTATTTTTTATGCCTCATACCTACTCTGACACAGAAACTAATAAATGGAGATCTTTCTCCTTCTGCTAGGAGCTTTGTGAAATGGATGTTAAGAATGCCCTGGTCGTTATATATTAATGAAAAGTCTTAAGAAAGATCTGGTTTGATGACATTCAGGAACATGGATTCTATGACTCCGTCCAGCAGGGGTTGTTTTCAGGTGGTCTTCTTGACATTCTTTCCCTCGCTTGGCTTCCCACTAGCTCAAAGTGATGCAGTTGTAGGCTCCTCAGTCACCAATCATAGCCTAAGCCTTTGTGTACAACCACCCCCTGATGTTATCTTGACTTAACTGTATGAGAGCAAGACATCTTGCAAGTATCCAACGCTGCAGGCTGAGATGTCCCAGAGTATAAATCTCATTCTGTAGTCATAGGTCCCTGAGGAGCGAGGACAGTGCCCTTGAGGTGTGCTTCGAGGCACTTGCTGTATTCAAGATATGTCCTTAAGCTAACTAAAAAGAGGACATCCTTTGGGGTCATCAAGCGCCTCAGGACCCCAAGAATCATTTTTCATAAAATTCAAGGCCTTCTAGTGGAAATCTGTGCTATCTGATGCCATAAGGTAAAACTGCTGTTAATTCTCAAGATTATTATTTGCTTGAGGAATTCGCTCATATCTTTGAGGAGATAAAAGGTTACCACCACTAGAAAACATGATCATTGGATTCCCCTAAAACCTAGTAGTGAAGCTGTCAATCAAAGGGAGATTGAGAGAATTGTGCAGGAAATGCTTGATGCACCAGATCTTATTCATCTCCAGATATATTTGTTAAAAAGAATAATGGCGCCCACAGACTTTGTTGACTACAGGTTACTAAATAAGATGACAATCAAAAACAAGTTCCCCATCCCAGTCATAGAGGAGCTTCTTGGTGAACTACATGGTGCTACGGTCTCTTCCAGAAACGATCTTAAGACTGATTATCATCAATCATCGTCGCAGAGCCAGAAATGTACAAGACAGCCTTCAAGAACCATTAAGAACTCTATTGAGTCCGAGGTGATGCCCTTAGTGCCGATCAAGAACACAAGCTTCCTTCGAAGCCCTCATAAATGAAGCTTTTGGCCCTTCTTAAGAAAATCCATTCATGTCTTCTTTGATGACATATTAATTTACAGTAGTAATTTAGCAGAACACATGCAGCACTAGGGTAAAGCCTTTGAGATCGTGAAAAGTCATCACAATTAACTGTTTTGGAAACCAACAGCTTGAATACTTGGGGAAGGAGTCTCTGCAGATCTACGTAAGGTTGCTAGTATGCTGGCTTAGCCCACTCCAAAGTTAGTCTCCACTCCCTTTCCCACCCCAGAACCCACTATACTGGTGATGCTCCCACTCCGGAACGTCGCACCTGCTCCTGCTCCTGCTCCCACCCAGAACCTTGGCTCTTGCTCTGTGTAACTAAGCTCAGGGGCATCTTGGGTTTAACCGGTAAGACAGGAGGTTTATCAGTGTGTATAAACTCATTGTCGGGCCCTTAACAAATCCTCTCAAAAAAAGACAGTTGCATTGCACTAAGGAGACAGAAAAGGTATCTCAATATCCCAGAGATGCCATGTGAAACACCCCAAAACTTGCTCTACCTGATATGACAAAGACCTGTGTTCTAGAAACAGATGCTAGTGCAATAGGTATTGAATCTGTCTTAACTCAATAGGAGAGGCCTTAGCCTAACTCAGTAAGCAGTGGCTCCTAAGCACTTGGGATTATCTACCATGAAAAAGCGATGTTGGCTATTTTGATGGCCATTAACAAGTGGCATTACTACCTCCTTAGACATCACTTTGAGATCTCAATAAATCAACAAAGATTAAGGAGCTTTTTATATTAGAGTTCAACAACAGTAACCAACCAAAGTGGCAAAGCAAGCTATGTCGCAGTGACTACAAAATTGTCTAGAAGTAAAGAAGCTGAAAATAGGGTGGCTGATGCACTTTCTAGGGTAATGGAAGGGAATCAGACCGACAAAACAATAACCATCATTCAACCTACTTGGAAGCAGAGGCTTCTCTTCAGTTTAGAAGGTGATCCTCATGTTCAAGACATTATTGCTTAACTGACATTGCCCCCAAAAGTCTCTCGAGCTACACCTTTGACAAACTGACATGTATTGCGCGAGGTTTCAATCTTCTATAACCTCAGGCATACTTAGTTACAGGAATTAGACAAATCTGACCGAGTGACTGCTCAGGCATTACTGGTACATATAGGAGGTTGATACTATGATTTAATTGGCCTACTATGAAGTAAGATGCTCTACAGCGGGTGAAAACCTGTGAAGCCTAATCATTCCAAGCCCAGGGTTGATGCAGCCACTTTTATTCCTAACCATCCATGGGAGATAATCTCCATGGACTTCATAGAGGTATTACCACACTCAGCTGGCAAAGACATTATCCTTGTGGTGGATAGATCTTAGTTGCAGGAAACTCCTAATATGGTGACGTTTCTCTCTCGGAAACTCGCTTTTGCGATCCCAAGTGAGGAGCTCCATGGGATATGAGAACTCAATCCCATTAGCTGGATAGAAATGCATGGAACAAGTGAGAGAGTACCTGAAAATCAAGTCATTTTCAACTCAATTCCTTGTTTCTCTCTTCCTTCAACTCCTTAAAGCCTTTTTGTCTGTTGTTGCTGGCTATGTAAACTATACTAAACAAATGATAATACTATTTACGCATTTATTTATTCAAGTCGCTCCCAACCTCAGATTCTTCTTGGTGCTTACGCTCCCCCACCCCCGCCCCTGCCCCCACTTTGTGCAACTAAGGGATAGATTGACCAAATATGGTCATATCATTGCTCTAACTCACCCTACTTCAGCCTCTACCTTAGCCATAACCTTCTGATCACCTTCAAAAATTGCATGGCTTACCAACTCAATTGTCTGAGACAAGTTTTTTAGATCATCAATTGGTACGATACCAATTCTCAGTCAGCTATCATAAATAACTCCCTTTAAGATTCTCTGAGTTTGACCCTCCTCAACTTAATTTCCAACAAATAAATATCACCAGAGTAGTAGCAGGGGATGACTTTCGAATACACAGCTATAACAGTAAAACTACTAAGGGATAATCTGGCATTAGCACAAGCCAGGATGAGGGTATATGTTTATAAACATAGAACAGAGAAAGTTTGTCAAGAAAGACGTGGTGTATCTAGTGTTACAGCCCAATAGAGAGACATCCTTAGGATTTAAGAGGAACATGGAATTGGCTGCGAAGCAGTATGGGTCATATCAAGTGCATTGCCTGCCAGCAGCAAAATTCACACTGTGTTTTATGTGTTCTTCCTCGTAACTCGAGAAGAAGCTGGGCACTAACATCTCTCCTTGGAGTGTCTTGCATGAAGTGAGCAGCTATGGTCAATTCAGGGTCGAACCAGCGCACATTAGAAAGGAGAATGGTCAAGAAGAGGAACTATGTGCATAATGAGCCTTGTTCAATGGTCCAATTCCTATGCAACTTGGGAGGAATGGCAGTCCTGAAAGCGGTGACTTCCCTCATACCCACTTGAGGGAAAAAACCAAAAAATAAAAAAGAAGAACCTAGTTTGAAGTTTAATCTTCTACTATAAATTAACTCTCTGTTGATAGCCCGTCTTGGCTACACGTTCAACTGCTCTTAGGCTCCGCTTTTCGAGACGCGTCAACAAGTATTTAGCAGTCAAAAGTTCAACCCCGGAAAAGGGGGTTGACGGCGCGCCCCTTGGCCTTGGAGTGGCCTAGGCCTCCCCTCTCTTTAGGGGTTGGCCGGCCCCCTTTGGCAGCCCAGCTCCGTTGTGGGTCCCTATTTGGTCCTCTCCCACTTGGAGGGGTGGGGGGGGGGGGGGGGGGGTTCTTCTCTCCTTATTAAACTCTTTCTCTCCCCGCACCTTGGAGAAGGAGTGTTTCCTCTTCTTTGGGGGTCTCCACCCCACTCTCTCCTTTCCTACATCTTCCTTAGGGTCTACTTGGGGGCTTCGTGCTCTATGAAGCCCGACCCGGACTACAATGTGAAAACACTTATTCGCATCATTTATCAACCAAAAAAAAGGAATAAAATTAACAGCAGTGTAACTAACCATGCCAGGTGCAGCACAAAGAACTCTTTTTTGACTGTTCAATTCCATGACCAACCTGGCGTCCTCCGATTCGTGGACACAAACTTTGTCATCCATAACCACGAAGAACCTGTCGCCGCCGCTGCTGGGATGGAACTTGACAATGGACGCTTCCTTCCCCAAACTACAGTAGAAGCTTCGTCTGCCCCTGACCAGATTGAGCATGGCCAAGCACGAGTCCCTCCCCACGGTCAGCGCCAACTTGCCGGAGGGATGGACGGAGATGTCGTTGACGCCCTTCTTGTGGGCGCTGAGGGTCTTGAGGTGGACAAAGGGATCGGCGTCGTAGATGGAGACATTGCCGTCGTCGGAGGCGGAGAGCAGGTTGCGGGGGAAGGAGAGGGACGGAGGGGTGAAGAAGGAGAGGGCGGTGACGGTGGCGGAGTGATTGTTGAGAGAGCCGATCTCGGAGCAGGAAGAGAGGTCGTAGATCTTGATGGTGTCGTCGGATCCGCCGGAGACGGCGGCGGAACCAGAGACGGCGACGGACTTGATGGGATGGAGGTGGGAAGGGAAGGAGAAGAGTGGGGAAAGGGTTAAGGAACCTTGCTGGGAGTGCTTCAGAGTCTTGAGCTTGAAGCCCCATACGAATCGCTCGTACGACCCCGCCACCAGACTCATCTTTCCTCTGCCCTGACTCACTGGGGTTTTTGGGTACGGGATTTGATAACCCCTAACTGCGGCCTTTACATCTTAATCATGATTAAGAGTCTCTTAATCATGGTTTTAAATCGAAAGAAAAATGATAAAATACATATGGTCATATGCTTAAAATTAAAACCAAAGAAAATAATATACACATGATAAAATCATAAAAAAAAATCACTAAATGATACAATTACCTTATCCAATTTATAAAACAGTTTTCTAAACAATGCACACCCCCCCCCCCCCCACCCCAAGATAATCATTCCACATTTTTCCTTTTCATTGTTCATTCAAAATGTTCTTCCCTCTCTATGTTCTTCCCTTTCTCATTGAGTTGAATCTCGTTCTCGTCCACTTTGCCGTTGGGATTCTATCTCTCGAATAACATCTCGCGTAATTTGGTCATTCGGATCCACACCCATGATGTAATTATGAATGACACAACATGCGATTACTACATCCACCTGTCTTTTGAATGACCAATGTGGAGCAACATCTAACACTCGAAAATGCCCCTTCAATACTCGAAAACCTCATTCAATAGTTATTCGCAAAGAAGCGTGGCGGAGGTTGTAAAACTCTCTCTCATCTTGAGGTGAAAGCTCACTAAACTCTTCTAAATGATAACAAACACTACGATAAGGAGAGAGAATTACATTTCTAGTACCATAATCAGCAACTCCAAGATAATATTTTCCTGAATGATGTAGTTATGAATGACACAACATGCGATTACTACATCCACCTGTTTTTTGAATGACCAATGTGGAACAATATCTAACATGCGAAAATGCCTTTTCAATACTCCAAAACCTCTTTCAATAGTTATTAGTAAAGAAGCGTTGCGGAGGTTGTAAAACTCTCTCTCATCTTGAGGTGAATGCTCACTAAACTCTTCTAAATGATAACGAACACTACAATAAGGAGAGAGAATTGCATTTTCTAGTACCATAACCAGCAACTCCAAAATAATATTTTCCTGCAAAAATGAATAAAGAAATATCACTTATGGCACACTACTTGTTAGAAACAACGGAAGTATTCCAACTTCTATTAATACCTTCAGTAATGCTTGAACCTCTCGGCCTTAAAAGTGCATTAGTTACAATATGAGAGTCATGCACACTTCCTTCCCATCCCGCGAGTACATAAGTGAATTTCAAGTTGATCGCACATAAGACATTTTGTGTCGTTCCCTCCTTTCGACCACGAAACCTCCCTTGAATATTTTGGGGAACCTTAGAACAGACGTGAGTTCCATCCAGTGCACCCACACAATCCTATTATTGCTCGTAACAACATTACAGACAGTTAAATAAGAGCATGTATTTCTAATTTTATTTCACGCCTACTATACATGATAACTAACCTTAAAATACAAGAAAAACCAGTGGCTATTCCTAATTTTTGTGGGAGTAGAATCCTCATTTTGTATCATAAGCTCTTTATACAACTTCAATACTTCAATCCTCATTTTGTATCACCCGAAATCTTACGTTGTGTCCAACTACGTATAGAAAATTTAGAACTTGTTCCCTAATTGACATGTTTGTAGTTGCATGAAATAAAATTTTCTTGGTTAGAAGTTCACATAGTTCGGAAAAAAAAGGGAGGCCTCATACGTATTGGGCTTATGCAATGTCGATAATCTCTCATAATGGTGTTCATGTACCTCTCCCTCGCAACTTCATCGTTTACACGGGACTACCTTGATATATGATCCCTATTCTCCCGAAAGTTCTCCAGCACAACAACTCCCACAGACATGACGGAGGCAGTTGCACCCAATATCGCATTATGAATGCATTTATTATCCATCTATACAACCATTTTGAAACAAATAGCAGATTTTAGTGCACTGTATATATCCATCCAAAAAGGAATGCTACAAATGGTTATGAAATGAATATCTTCTCAAGAGCTCATATATTTAAGATAACACAAAAAGATGACACGGGCAGCAATATTACACTAGCAATCAAGAACAAATTATACACCTGCAGTTTATTGTAGTTTATGGCAGGGGGTGCATTGGATGTTGTTGTTTAATTTATTGTAGTTTGCACCCCCCCCCCCCCCTCTTTCCTGTTATATAATTTCTTTGTTTATTGTAGTTTACGACAAGTTTGAGAAGTCCAGCATGCATTTCTCAGTCTGGCTGATTCTGATCAGTCCTGTCCCAGGGTTTTGCATGAAAGGGTATGTCTAGCACCGTAAGGAACTAAAAACTAAACAACTGACCAGTGATGGTACTTCAAATGCAGGGCAGATAGACTAACTTCAAGCAAGTCCTTCAGACTAGAGAAGAAACAACAAAAAGTGGATCAGAACTAGCAAGTGTACGTGTTTGTTGAGAGAAAAGGGAAAGATGCCAACGTACAAGAGAGTAAGATGGAAAGAAGTCAAGGACCACCAAGTAAAGAACAGAGAAACTCAATAATGCATATTAGAACCACCATTACTCCATATACTAATAAAATAAAATTAACAAATAACCTTTTGCAAGCCTATTATTGTATATTCTTCATCTTCATCAGTCAAAGCCACTCTTATCCAAACTTACAAGTCCATTTTTATACAAACATCACAAAAGATTAGCCTAAACAGGCTATTGGAATATCGCTACTAGCTGGGAACTGAATCCCTTCTTATTGGTTCCACAAGAAAAGCCATTTTATCATAATCTCAAGTCATGGCCACCTTCTCTTCTACATGATACTCGTATCTATGTAACATGGGATCGTCAACCAGTGACTACCAAGCTATGAGTTTCACAACCTAAGATACAAATTACAAAATATCTGCGTGTGAAAAAAAGATCAAACATGTTCTGACCCACTCATCGATGTCTAAAGAGGGTTCAAGACAACCTGAAAGAAGTACACAGACGAGTGCGTGTTCTTGTATCTCGTCATTTTAATTTCCTCCTCTTCTTCCATATCATATTACTGAAAATTCTACCACCTAGCATATAGTTGCAAAGTAATCAATGACTTCATAATTGTTTTAAAGTTTTCCCTCTATCGGTTCATTGTCTTTTTACTAGATTATAATAAAAAGATCCTAGAAATTTTCCCATGTTACCACAAACACAATATTGAACGAAAGGTCAATTTGTCCATAAAAAATTTCAGGGCTACTCCGATGCTTTGCTACTGGAAAACCCATTGTCCTTGAAGGACATATGTAGGCACTCCGAAATCCCTAATCAGGATTCGCATATAGTAACACTCCGTCAGTCTCATCATTTTTGTTCCTTTTACTTTTTTCATTGGCTTCCATATGGTACCCTTGTAATGCCAAAGAAAATTTGATAGCCACTCAACTGCATAACAGATGTTCTGAAACGAACCTGCGAAAATACTTGCCAATCCTCGAGAGCCTCTTTGAGCATGCTGATCCCCATAACAAAAAACTAGAGGAGCCACCATACTAACGAAAGAAAAAGGAGCCAGGGAAGTAAGAGTGAGAGATAAAACAACCACAGTTATCAATACTGTACTGGCCGTACGTACCTTTTTTGTCTTCTACTGGTACAATACTCCTTACAATTTGTATCGGCTAAAATACCACTTTGTACCGGTTGCACCGGCCACTACAAGTGGTATCGGCCGAGAACGACGTACCGGGCGAGATATTATGTTTTGTACTGGTTCCTTAAAAAATGTAAAAGTAACAAATTTTGTTCAAAATTTTATAAATTGACTATATAAAGACTAAATAGAAAAAACACTCTACGTTTTTTTAGACCAATGAAAGCCTTTGTACCTTCTTGCTCATAATATTCACCTAGCTTTGATTTACCTTATATCTGGAAGCTTTGATTATATTCTTTCATCTATAGAATGTAATGCTTTACACACATGTGCGCAAGTACACACGCCCGCGCACGCACAAAAATAACTTATTCTTGAACATGAAGATGTTATTATTGAACAAATAGCTTATTTCTACAAAAAAATTTGCGAATGAGATCGTTGACAAGGAAAAATAATTCTAGAGGAGGTAATTCAATCGAATAAGCTATTTAGTTTATTCAAAAATTCACGTAATTCAAGCTCTATGGACAAACAGTTTATTCTAGAGGAATTGTTAGTAAAAAAATATATGTATATTTTGTTAGTTAACCAATGGATTAATATTACAAATGTATATTATTGATGAAAATTTGGAGACGGTACCGTAGTGGTACGTACCGTTTTATAGGAAAAAAAAGGTACACACTCCGGTACAGTATTCATAACTATAAAAAAGCTGGCAACAGGAAATACAAATTCGTAACTCTACGGAATTATTTGAAAAGGGCTTTGGGAAGAAATGTTATGGATACGTAGTTGTTGGCACCACTCCCACAGATTAATTTCATAAAGGGCAAATTACACTTATATCCCTGAGGTTAGGGTATAATTACAGTCAAGGACAACGAGTTACAAAATGTAACATTCCGTGACCAAACACCTTTAAAATGTATCATCCGTGTCCAACAGTCATAATTCCGTCTAAAAAGTGTACATTTTTAATGATGTCATCAATATGTATTTTAAAAATACCAACTTTACCCTTATAATGTATAGAACAGTATAAGACAAAAACTCTCTCGCGTGCCTGTGGTTTGGTTTCCCGCTTACATTTCAAAGCTACCTTTTTAACCAAGTGGGTATTCTGTGTAATTGCAAAAGGAGAACAAAAATGGCAGTGAAGGACTAAGGCAAACTAGGGTGCGAGGGTGGACAGCTTGGATAACACATGATTGTAAAGGATAAATATACAACAGCGTTTCATATTAAAGGTAAACTGAGCTTATCTTGAGTTACAAAATTATGGTTTTGCAAATGTAGGGCTGTAATTTGGGTGTGCTACAAAATTAGGGTTTGTTACGAATTTAGGGCTTGTCACGAAATTAGGGTTTGCTATACTTGTTAAACTTGGTCTTTTTTGCTCTACAAGTAGAGCAAAAGAGCAAAATTTATCACTTACGGACCTGTGCACACCAGGTGTTTGATAAAAGTCCCCAATGTGTTTTCCCCATTTTTTTCCTGTTTGTTGCCTAACCACTACTTTCCTTTTCATTTGCAAATAGTGAATGTAAATGTCTTTGTCATCTTCGAGTATTGGACGTAAGAGATCAAATCAAGCATGTGACCTGAAATATGAGGACAAAAATTGCAATTGTGGACAGAAAGGCTGCAATTAGGGTTTCATGGTCCCATAATAACAAGCAGAAGCTGTACTACACAAGTCCATTCGGAGAATGCAACATGTTTGCGTGGTGCAATCCTACCAATCTTGGGCTTCTTGCACCCCAACTTGGCAGCCAGACTGTACCTGAAGCACATTTACAGTTTGGTGGTTCAATGGAGCATGACAGGCTACTGCGTATGAGGGTTGACAGCTTGGAAGAGATCATGAAGATGTTGAAAATAGCTTTAATAGGATGCTTCTTGATGTGTTTAGTGGCCATTGCCATTGGAGTGAAGTAGTAGTGTTAGGGCTGTAATTCTCTAATTTATGATTGTGTATTCTTCTTTAGTGAAGTAATTTGTGTTGTCAAACTATTTGGCTTTATTGTTTGTAACAGCTGTGCACAGTAGCATCTACATTAGACATCTACTATAGTTTATGTTATGGTAAATATTTCAGAGATATCCTAACTTAAAAATAATGTAAAAGTCATGTCCAAATAACAAGAGTTTTAAAATATAAATGTCCAAACGTCAACAATAATGTATCATTAATGTCCAAAAGTCAACAATCCTGCAACTGGGTAGACACAACCCATTCTCATCCTAATGTCCAATTGTACCCATCAATTATAACAACATTGCAGCTCATACATACAATAGTCATCTCAACTCCAAACGACATATTTCATTTACAGCCCTGAATACAGTCATGCTAAAAAATACTGCCAAGTCCAAAATGACATCTTTCCAATTACCCTAAGCACATCCCTACGCAATTACAGTCATGTCCAAAAAGACTGTCAATTACAAACTTGGATCCCTAAGCACATTTATGTAATTATAGTCATGTCCAAAAAGATTGTTAATTACAAATATGGATCCATAAGCACATTTACAAATTCAATCCCTAAGCAATTACAGTCATGTACACAACAGATTATCAGGCTATGGTTGTTGATGCAGCTTGGGAGTTTGAAGGAGTTTGGTCATCAGTTGTCTCAGAAGCAGCAGTAGCAACAGAAGTGTCAGCAGCAGCTCTCCTGTTTCTATTTCCCTGTCATCTAGGAGTGCAAAAATCCCTTAGAAAGAATAAATGAAACATGAAAAACGATTTGCAAAATTGGTGAGTCTTAGTCATACCCTTGCCCTTACAGGAGCCCTTTGGCATGTCCTTTTGTTGTGTCCAAGCTCCTTGCACACTGAGCACCTAAGTGTACTTGACTTGTTTTGACTTGGTCTTGGCTCATCTTCTTGCCTTTTTCTATTCTTCCTAGGCCTGCCAGGAAGCCTTCTCAGAAGTGGGGGTAAAACAGTTTGAGGAGTGATGAAAATATTAGGCCACAACTTCATGTCTGGTACAGGATGTATCATACCCTCATAGGTCTTCAAAAATTTGTCCTTGTGGAAACAAGGATCACAGAAGTCTTTAAACATACCCTTCTGTAAGATATGCATGCAGCAGCATGCCTACAGGGAATCCCACTCACATCCCATGCCTTATATTCACAGCTCATCCTCCCAAGATTAACAATGTAGTTGATGCTCAACTCACTAACTTGAAATTCATTGTCATCAGCTTACTAGAAGTGTACACTTTCTACCCTCCTCTCTATTCTTGTTCAACTTTGCCAGAACATTTGGGGGTACAATAGTGTTCCATGTTAATACTGATTGTAACCTCATGTGAAACGTGCCCATCAGTTTTCTCCTTAGCTGCTCCACCAAGCTCAATATAGGCAGATACCTCAAGTCCCCTACCCAATTGTTGAAGCTCTCAGTGATGTTATTTGTGATACTATCACACATTGCCATTGGATCAAACCCAAACCTTGTCCATGATGATAATAGTAGGTTAGCTAGCCAATCATGAGCTTCCCTACTCTGGTCCTTTATTTTTTCCATTGCATACTTAAATGTTTTTGCATTATAAGCCCTAGCAGCCATCCAAAAGCTATTTCTCAACAATAAACCAGGGTGCTTGGCTTTGAAATTTACACATACATGTCTGCAACAGTGCCTATTGTAGACATTTGGGAAGATATGGTTGATTGCCTCCCCTAACCCTTTCTGCCTATTAGTCATAAATGTCCAAGGCTGCTCATCCCTGCCCTCCCTAATCTGGCTCTTCAAATGGCCAAAGAAAAACTCTCAACTTCCCTGTTCTCACTCTCAACAATGCCAAATGCTACAGGAAACAAGCCATTATTCCCATCAATAGAAATGGCAGCCAACAGTACACCTCCATATGTTCCTTTTAGATGGCATCCATCAAACCCTATCCATGGCCTACACCCCTTTAAGAATCCATCAATCATAGCAGGAAATGTGACAAACAGCCTTTTAAATGAAGGTGGAACTGAGAGGTCAGGCCTATTGTATTCTAACTCCAATACTGCTTCAGGGTTTGTCCTCTTAACCATCTCCTTATACATTGAATGCTTAGCATATGACTCAGCATGTCCTCCATCTATCTCATCTAATGCCCTCTTCTTGGCCCTATACAACTGTATTATACTAGGTTGCACCCCATACTTCTGTATTTCTGCCATCATTCCAACAATTTTGATATCTGGATTTGATCTAATGAGATCTATGAGCTTGTTAGCAATCTAAGGTGATGTAGCTTCTGGGATTCTACCTTCTTTAACACAAGTGTGGGCTGGTCCAATAGACTTAATCTTGAAAGTTGTTTTATCAGGGCATACATATGCATGAATTTTCCAAGGACAGTTATCTCTTGCACAATGTCCACTTACTCTTACCAAATCACTCTTATCTCTGACCAATTTAAACCCCTCTTGTATCATATAGTCCTTCAATGCACTTCTAAAAGAATGCACATCCTCAAATATCAGGCCTACCTCAAAAGAAATAGGCCCAACAGTTGTCTTTTCAAATACCTTTCCCCTCAGTTGTTCAGTTCTATCCTTCACAACATCAACACTTGATAATCAGGCATATTTTGGTTCACAGTCATCACTCCCTTCATAATCAGGCATATCATCCTCATACAAACCCACCCCATCATCATCACTTTCCCCCAGGCTAACAGACTCATCATCACTATCCTCACCAATATCCTCATCACTACTGTCACTTGCATTTGTTTCTACCCTATCCTCTTCACTGCTCAATCGTCCACATGTTTCATTATTATCTTCTTCATTGCCCTCCCTGTCTCTTGTCTTATCCTTTTCCTCCTCACTGCTCACCCTGTCCCTTGTTTCATCCCTTTCTTTCTCACTACTCACTCTGTCCCTTGTTTCATTTACATCCTCTTCACTGCTCTTTCTGTTCCCTGTTTCAGTTATATCCTCCTCCCTGGTAAATGTTTCAGTTATACCATCCTCCCTATTCCCTATATCCTCCTCTCTGATATCTGTTTCATTTGTATCCTCTTTCCTATTTTCTGTTTCAGTTATTCCTTCTTCCCTGTTATCTGTTTCAGTTATTTCTTCCTCCCTACTTGCTGTTTCAGTTATTTCTTCCTCCCTACTTGCCATGTTCCCTGTTCCAACCCTATCCTCATTACTGCTAACCCTGGGCAATGTTTCAATTACAATTACATCATCATCTACTTCCTCAGCTTCATGTTCAGGAGCAGTCTCAAGTTCTAGGGTCTCATATACTATTTCTGGTACTTCCTCCACAGCAGACACATACACATCTATCAGTTTCACACTCTTGTTTAACCAAAACATCTCCATCAAACTACTACCATCTACAATGTCAATACACATCTCAGTCCCACCAACTAAAGCACTCATAGCAAACATTACACTAACATTGCTCATAACATCACTAAGTCCCAGATTACATATGTCCTCTAACTGTACCTATGTGGATCAGCGTTGGGTATATTGAACTCAAACTTGTTGTCATAATGCACCCTAAGATCATCGTAAAGAGAAGCCATATCTGAACCTGGTATAAGATGAAAAGAAAATACTCCTAACTTTAAATACATATGTAAAGGGTAAAGAATATCATGTAAGGACAAAAGAATGCAGACACAACAATATTACGGCATCATTTGTCACTAATTAAGCTTTTTTCAGAAAAGCCCCAATTTTTCATTCCCGCAAACTACTTAACCTAAGCAGATACAGCAAATGCATGAGGAAGAACTAAGCTACACAACATACAACCCACTACACTTTCAATTCAAGGGATATCTCAAGTGCAAAAACCCTAGACATCCTTACATTTGCATGATAGCACATACATACGTTTAAATCGAAAAAGAAAACCCTAAACTGTAAAATTCAAATTGAGAGCAGATGAAGATCATAACATGCAGTCATCTACTGGGGTGTTGATCTACGAGAAAATGAGTTTTAAAATGGCTACATTTTGCAGAAAAAAACCCAAACATTGTGTATTCACGTTCATACAAAATAGCGTAAATGGCTAACAAATGGGTTCGCGATTACTAACCTTAAATTGTTTCTAGCACAGCCTTCTCACGCCGACCACGACTTCAATCTTCCACGAACTAGGGTTTTTTTAGTGTCTGAGAGATGAACTGACGAGAAACGAGGAGAGAGAGAGGGGGAGAGAGAAAAGAGATATAATAAAATGTCGCACGAGCTTCCACTTTCCCGCTTTTTGCCTCCCAGGGGCAAATCAGGATTTTAACTTTTATTTAAGGGCAATTGGGTCTTTTTGTCAGAACCGTTATGTATTTTTGTATTCCGTCTGGTCAACGGACATATGTGTAATTTATCCAAACTATTGTCCTTAACTATAACTATACCCTAACCTCAGGGATATAAGTGTAATTTGCCCTTTCATAAATAATGCTATACATTTTAGACTACTCAACTAAGCACGGAGAGTACAGTCACTTGAAATGCATTTTGAGTATTGTTTGAAGCACCATCCATACTCTTTCTGATCAAACGAGTGGAAACACACACATACATATCTAAAGACATTTATGTTACATGCTCTTTGACACCATCCATACTCTTTCTAATCACTTGAGCAAGTATGGGCTTGAGTATATATCAATGTCATGATTTGGTGAGCTTTACTAATCTTTTTTTCCTTTTCTCATGGAATCCCACGATTACCATGAGCTCACATCTCTATTAGACTATTACTTACAATAATTGGAACTAATGACAAAATTATGTTTTTCAACTCCACAAGCTATATCCCAGCAATGAATCTACAAAAAGATAACATGAAACTAATGACAAGAACCCAAATCTATTTCAAAATCCAATTAACAAGGTGAATAAGATCACTATGAATTCACAAGATTTTGCATCAAAAATGGAAAGCTTAATGAATTGAAGAGGAGTCATAAACTGGAGGATGTGCTAAATCTATTGAAAAGACAGGTGGGTGATTGAAGAAGAAAAAAGAAGAGATAGTGAAGAAGAAGATCCAAAGACAGTGATAGAATGCGAAAGGACAAGACTCAAAGAGGCAGAGTTAGAGGTGGCAGAGATAGAGGCAATGGCGAGATGCAGTAGTGGCGGAGGTAGTGATGGAGTCAGGCAAAAGGGAAAGAAGTGATAGGAGTTTTTTTTTGGTATAATATGAAAATTGCATTGAAAATGAAAGTTTTACAAACGCTCTGTTGTAGAGCTTACAAAGATTATAGGTCACGACAATCTCATGACTCAGTACACATCACCAGAAAGGTCGAAACGTAACAAAAAACATAATAAGTTTATACATGTTTCAATTGAATTAAAGTAGAGCATATCCTACACTCTAACTCAACTTAAAGAAACATGCAAAGGCTACCGGTTTAAAAACCAAAAGAATGGAAACTAAACAAATGCAAAACAAACACAAGGTAGTAAAAATACAACAGACAATCAGGACTGAACAATCCAAAGGTGAGCACGTCGTTTAAGAAGTCGCGGCTCCTAAACACTGATTTCCAACATCGCTATGTACATCTTCCTACTTTCACGTATCAAATCGAACCAAATTAGCACAATATTGGACAGAGGACCACTATTAACCCACAACATACCAAAATAGCAAATTAGGACGCTCAAAACCAAGAGAAGAGCCCTAAACCAACCCCCCAACCCCCAATAACAGGGTGCCCCTAATACCCCACGGTACAGGACTCTGCCCCCTTCCCCCCTTCCCAGGGCCCCGGATCCCCCCTTTTCTTCCCAACAGAATTCATTCCCCCACCCCAACCCCCCCTGGAGACCCTATCCTCCCCACCCTCCCTCCCGATAGGAATTGTTTTGGAAAATGGCTTACGATTTTTGTTTTCATAAGTGGCTTTTCGAAAAATTTGTCTTGTGATTTGATGGACCGTAAACAATTTACATAAATAGTTTTCCAATGAATAAGCCAAACACCAAAAAGTACGAAAAAAATTTTAGGAAAATATTTTTCGTGAAAACAAACAGAGCCTTATGGATTGCGATCGCGATATAACGGTGTCGGGCGTATCAAATGTTACATGTAACGAGAATACAATGATCGCAACTGTAAAACTTTTCACATGTTAGTAAATTATTAGACTCAAAGAAATGTAGGTAACAGTACAATTCTTATCTTTTAGATAATCGTAGCTCAAGTTTAGCATACCCAAATATAATACACACCTATGTACTAATTCTAAGTCCAAACTCCAAAGTCCATCCACATACTTTTAGGAGTATACCTGAACCTAAAAGTTAGCCACCACGACGATAATCAATAGACTAAAAGACTTGTGTTTTTCTTCTCCACTCTTATCGTTTCAAGCTAGTGCAACTCTAAGCAGATTCAACAGTGCTGCCCTGCAATGGTATGTAACGGCAAATAACGACGTTACAGCCAATAACGGAGCCGTAACAACGATACACATGTGAAATCAACGAGCACCAAAATACAAGTGTATAATCGCTTCCATCTCCTAAAATTGTGTTACGATTCTCTTAATACCTTCACCATCCATCATTCTTCAAATGTTTTCTATACATGAATAACATTTACTTATTAATCAAATGGCACCAATATTCACAATATTAATCTTCTAAATATGAGTACTTAGATTGATGGCCAAGTTGTGATATTTTCATTTTGACTTCAAGGTTTTTATAACTACATTTTGGCCTATAACTGAATTCTAATCCACATTGCTAATAAAGATCATGATTATGTTTTCTCTCAACAAAAGGGTAATTATTTCGAGCACCTCTAAAAAGTCAAGGCGTTACAATTGTCATGAAGTACTATGTTCCTTTTTGAAAATACAAAATCTCTTTAAGTTTAATTCATCGTTGATCACGAATCTTGGCCAAGGTCTTTTAGTAAGGCAAATTACTACAAAATTGATTATAATTTGTTAAATGGATAGATGATCAAGGTTATGAATTAAGCACTCAATGATTATATAAATGTTTTGAAACTAAAGTGACTTAGTTTTGAGACTTCTATGAATATCTTTTAAATGAAAATTTTGCGAATGATTTGAAATAAGGACTTAAACCAAATTTTTTGGACAAGAGTGCAGTGTAAGTGGTGTTTACTATAGTTAATAGATTTTAGACAAGCTTATGAGATAACCTAATGTTTTTAGAATTCTATTACAGCTAGAATAGGAAACCTTTAAAGATCCCCTCTAGCCTTAGTTGTGACCATATTTGACCTAGTAGTATAAATCATAGGCTTAATCATGTTTTTTTGGTGGCGTATCCAAAAGAAATTTGAATCTCTCTCTTTCTCCCTCTCTCTTATGAGTACAAACTTTTGAAACTTAGGGTTTCACGACACAAGTTTGAAGTCCATTCTCTCTAGGATTCGATGAGGTAATAGATCTAAGGACAAGCTCAAGACCTATGGATCAGTGTGCAAGACCTATGGATTGACTTCGACTCTTCGGTGAAAATTGGGTTACTATTTACTTATTTTTTAGATGAAAATAATGAATTCTTTTAATAACTAAAATAAACCCTCGTTTACAACATTCGAGTTGGAGAGAGAGTTTTCTTTTCCATGGCATCCACTATTCATTAATTTATATTAAGGATTACTTTTATTTTCCTACTGAAGATGTTTATACACTGGTTAAAAGTAATAGGCTCTGTTTGCCAATACTTTCAATTTTGATTTTCTGTTTTCAAAAAAATAAAAACCACTTAAAAAAAAATTTTTACAAAAAATAAGTGGGTATTTGATAACTCATTTCCAGACAAGTATAGATTTCCAAAAAGACAAGTTTTCTTTGAAATTATTGTGGGAGAATACACTTGTTACAAGTATACATGCTTTTATATAACCTGACAATAGTATACACCTGATATATATGATTATACTAATTTTTTCTACATCTGATGATATATATTATAGTTATCTTAAAGCCAATGGTTAGCAAGAAACAAATGGGTAAGTGATTTTTCTTTGTTAAGAGTTAACTAGATATGAAAAGTAATGTAACTATAATTTTAGTCTTTCTTTGGTTCAACAATATTTGTGATTAGGATACCTCTGTAAGATTTATACTTTGGCTTTAAGGATCCATCTCATATTAGTCGCTAAAGTTCTTTATGCAATCATGATAATTAATGGATGCATGTATGCTTATTATTATTTCAGTTGTCGTTTCTTCATTCAATCCACTTGTTGTCATCCCGAAAGAGAAACAATCAAACAACCCTAATTATGTTGATTGGGAAAGGAATTTGGACATTATACTGATCTCTCAAGAAAATGAATTTTGTGCTTTGTGAACCTTGCTCAGAGGAACCTGCTCTTGATGCCCTGGGTGTTGTGTGAGAGGCCCATGCTAAGTGAGTCGCCGATTTTGTGCTCTTTATCAAATTTCTGTAGCATTAGCCCATGAGCATAGCAATTGCCAATCCTTTATGCGGGCATGTTTTATGCTTTGTTGGGTGAGTAAACTTGTGTGGCAAGGTAGAAGCACATGAAGTATCTCATGGAAGAAAAAATGGTTAAGGGAACTCCAGTTCGTGGAAGTCCTCTGAGCAAATATTGATGCAGCAATGTAGGTTGATATGCTGCTGCAGTAATTTCTTGATACTTATGCTCAATTCATGGTTAACTATAACTTGAATTTACTCTCCATGAGTCAATGCAAGAGCTCCAGGCCGTGAAGGTATTCTTCTACCCAAGGTTAGCAACCATGTGGCTGGACTTACTCTTCTTGGGATAGGGCAGAGAAAAAGAAGAACATTAAAAAGAAAAGGGCTATTTTGGCTGCAATTGCTGGAGTTGGCTAGAAGCAGGTTTAGGGTGGAGTCAAAGTCAAGCAGAATGTTTGCACTGCGGTGAGGTCATAAACTAGAAGCATAATCGTGATGCATATATTGGTAACCTGAAATAAAGGGTAAGAGTAAATCACTAGTAGTTGAATCATGTTTATTCGTTGTCTCTACGAGATCCCAGTGCATAGACTCTGGAGCCACTAATTGTAGAAACTCAGTCCATGGGCCCACCACAGGAAAATATTTCTCTTAAAAGGACTACCCAAGTATATATTGGTAAGATCATATCAAGTCTTGTAAGGTCAATCTTGTAGCATCCCACACCCAATATGAGATATCACAATCTCTCTTCCTTATGCCTTAGCGTCCTCACTAGGGATCAATCACACATAGACCAAAACTCTTCCTCCCTAAACAATATGGGATATAACTGGGTTACCCTTTGTTGCCCCGACCATCCTCTTCATGTTGGATATACCTTGGCTTGCCCTTGTTTCTAACCATTAGCAACTTGACTGGATAGACCAGACATAGCTTTTAAGAATCGGTTCTAATACGACCTATACGACCCATTCCGGACCCACCATAGGAAAATGCCTCCCTAAAAAATGCTAGTTAAGTGGGTACTTATAAATTTATGGTTAATGTATCATAAGAGCAATCTCATACTATTCCACATCCAATGCGGAATATTATAATCTCCATCTTTATTACTTACGGTCCTCGCAAGGGCTCACACATAGCCTAGAATCTTCCTCTTTAGCGAATAAGGGATATACCAGGCGTAACATTTGTGTCCCTAATCCTCCTTATGTTAGATATATCTGACTTGCCTTCATTGCCTCTAACCATCAGCAACCCAACTGGACAACCCTACCCGAGATTTTGAGAGTCGGCTCTAATACCATCTATAATGACCTGATCCATGGCACCAACAATGGACAATATCTCTCTCGAAAGTGCTAGCCACGTAGATACTTTTAAGATCATAAAAAAGGTCTCATTAGCACAAACTTATACTATCCTACATCTGATGTAGAATATTGCACTGAGCATGCTTGTAATTCATTGCATGGTCCAGGAACCAGAAGACTAAGTGAAGGGGAAATTTACCTCAATGCATGGGTGGATCATAGAGTCTTTGCAGTTTTCTAGTGGCAAGAGCTAACTTTCGAATTATGCACTTTTGGAACCAAATGCTCGTAGGATTTATATTTTGATTTCTTATTCACTTAAATAAGGATACTCGTGATCTTTTATTCTAAGGATGTGATTAAGAATAATAATCCGTTTGTTTGTGATTGCACATTATTGAATGGTATTTATGTGTTTATTCGTGATATTTATTTATTACAAAATGAAGAATTAAACAACTTACAAAGAAAAGAAAATTTTCGTCACCGACTCAACCTTATCTATGGCATTTACGTTTAGGTAGTAAAAGTGTTTGTGAATTTATCTAAAAGGCGAAATGACCAAGAGGCCTTTTAAAGCCATAGCCATAAAAAAATTTAGAAATGGTTCACACCAATGATTTGGCCCATTACAGTAAAAGCTAGATATGAGTATTTCATTACTTTCACTCATGATTACTCAAGATTTCATTACACATACCTAATGCATCATAAATCTTAGGGTTTTGAGAAATTCAAAGATTTTAAGCAAAAGTTGAAAAACAAAAGCCCTTTCATTCTCATCAAAGTTGTACATACCTTCTTACTTATGTCAAGAGTTACCAATCAGAAAGTGGGATACTATGATTATTGCGTGCACTTGGGACTCCAATGTAAAATGGTATAGCAAAAAAAAAAGGAACGAGGACTTGTTTGGGCACTATGAGGTCTAGGCTAAGCTATTGTACTCTACATATATCAGTCTAACGATATGCTATACAACGGAAATGAACTTATTGAATAATTTTACATCTAAATTAGTGCCAAACGCACCATCTCAGTTGTGGTCCGGGTGTAAGCCTAGCTTGAATCACATTCATATATGGGGTTTTCTTACATGTTGGGAATAGGGAAGAAGGAATTAGATAAGCTAGGTTCAAGATGAAAAATATGTTTGTTCATAGGGTATCTGAAAGTAGCAAGGGGTGGACTATTTCATGATCTAGAGGACAAGAAAGTGATTGTTGGTGCAAAAATTTCAAGAAGGTCCCCTAGTAGGATAAACAGTTGAATTGACCAATCACTTCAAGAATTTATAGAAATGAAGAATTTATTATCTTAAGCCTAGTGATCTATATTGTTGACAATTTTTTTTTGTGCTTTGGGTGATGATCATTGTCTTTTTAAGCTTAAAGATTAAACTTTCCATTTCTTTAAATCTATAAATATAATAGATAAACTTCATTTGAAATTTTGACATTAGAGTGAGAATTAGAGACTATCCAGAAGAGGTTGTGACTTTTTCTCTTAGAAAATCTCTACTATCCCTTTCTCGATGGAAGCAAGCCAGTTCTTACGTTACCCTCTGAGATAATAAGGTGTCACATTGATATCAGGACTTTCAAAGCTCGCTCGTTCTTTAATAAAATGGATCACTTATTTCGTAAATCCTAAAAAGGGCCATTTTAAACAAAAGTTAGGGCGCCAAAAAATAAAGCCCTTGAAAAGAATGTAGCCTTGCATGAGTCTTCCTTATAATGAACATTCCAAGAGATTAGAGGTTGTCGTTTGGCCGCTGTATATTATCCTTATTACCTATGCTTGACTTTTCCATTTGCTAGCCCTTTTGAGTCTAAACAATATACCCTTTCTTTTTGGAAACCTACAGTCCCGACATTAGGGCGGTAAGCCTCTCTGTTTGTGCTATGCCCCAAGTATTGTTGTTCAAGTTGGACTCAACATGGAAAAGATTCTTTGTGATAGACCAACTTCTTGATGATAGAGAGGATGATGAGTCTAAGATTGATGATAATTTGTTTTGACCTAGAAATAAAAGGTGAAAGAAGAAGCAATGAAAAAAATAAAGGAAAAAAAATAAACATTTAATTGTCAAGATTTGATGCATTGAAGATACTTCTAGAATTCGAAAGATAAACGAACAAGATGTTCAATATTGTCCCAACTACGTTAGTCATGATTCTCTTAATGGAGATACGTAGGAAGTTTAGTCACTATCTTAGATCGGTCTCCATGGGCACACACAAGGGCTTTGATATCATGCTTGAATTTTTTAGTCTTATTACCATATGTTTCTTAGCTCAAACACTAGCCTATATTATGTCCAATATAAAGTCTTCCTTGAGGTTGTATGTGTTTAGGGGAGTCTAATGCCCTTTACATTTTTATGAAGTAAAAAATAAATGAAAAATGAGGGGACAAAAAGGAAGACATTGGTCCATGCTCACCTTTTGAGCTTGGTATGTTGTGGCATGATATGTTCATCCTTCTACGGCTTTTTTCATGACCTTTCAATTCCTCGTTTGGAAGACTATCATGTTTGTGAATTTTTTTAAAATAAAATTACCAAGAGGCCTTTTAAAGTAAAGGGAAGCATAGCCAAAAAAAAATTAGAATCGGTTCACACTAATGATTGTGGCCCATTAGCAGTAATAGTCAGAGGCAGATACGAGTATTCATTATATTCACTCAGGCTTTTGTTATGTAGACCTAATGCCTCATAAATTTGAGGCTTTTGAGAAATTCAAAGATTTCAGACAAAAGTTGAAAAACTTAATGGCCCTTCAATTTGATTAAAGTTGTGAGCACCTTCTCAATGATGTCAAGAGTTACCAGTTAGAAAGTGGGATACTCTCAAAATTGCATGCACCTCTGACTCCTAGTAAAATGGTGTAGTAAGAAGAAGTAGGACTCTTTTAGGAATTGTGAGGTCTATGCTAAGCTATTCTATTCCATATATATCATTCTAGGGATGCTTTACAAAGGAAATGAACTTATTGAATAATATTCTATCTAAATTAGTTCCAAACACACTATTTTAATTGTGGTCAGGGTGTAAGCTCAGCATGAACCACATTCATAACCGAGGTTACCGTGCATATGTACGAAAAAGGAAGATGGATTTGGATAAGCTAGGTTCAAGATGAAAAGTGTGTTTGACTGTACGGTATCCGAAAGGAACAAGGGGTGGATATTTTATGATCCACAAGACAAGAAAGTGGTTGTCGGCACAAAAAATCTAGAAGGTCTCCTATTAGGATAAATAATTTCATTGACCAATCATTTCAAGAATTTGTAGAAATGAAAGGATTTGTGAACTTTAGCATAGTGGTCTATCTCGTTGACAGTTCTTTTTTACGCTTAGGGTGATGATCATTGTCTTTTCTAGCTTAGAAATTATTGGTTAGTTTCTTCAAAATTTAATTTCACAAACCTACTAAACGAATTTCGTTCAAAATTTTGACATTAGAGCGAGAATTTAATATTCTATCTAGAAAAATCTATAACTTCTTCTCTTAACCTGTCTCTCCCATCCCTTACTCAATAAAAGTGAGCCAGTTCTTATGCTACCCTCTACGATAATGAGGTGTTACATTGATATCAAGACCTTCAAATCTTGCTCATTCTCCTAGAATGGATCACTTATTTAAAAGAAGTTTGCTGAGCTGAAAATCCTGGAAGGGGCAATCTAGACACTAGTTAGGGCTAAAAAAAAAACCCCCCTTAAAAAAGTGTGGCTTTCAACAAGTCTTCCTTAAAATGAGCATTTTCCAGTGCTTGAAGGCCGTCGTTTGGGCACTGCATATTGTTCTCATTATCATATGCTTGACTTTCTCATTTGCTAGCCCTTTTGAGCCTAAACATGTAGCCTTCCATTTTAAACATATAGTCCTAACCTTGGGGAAGTAAGCCTCTCTGTGTGTGCTATGTCTCAAGTATTGATGTTCAAGTTGGACTCAACATGGAGGGGGTTCTTTCTCATTGACCAAATTCTCGATGGTAGAGAGGATAACGAGTCAACATTGATGATTATCTTTTTTGATCTTTAAAAGAAGTGCAAAAGGAAGCATTAAAAAAATTAAAGAAAAAAGCATTAAAGGCATTGAAGAATGATTGTCAAGATTTAGTGCATTGACGACTTTATGATAGAATCCAAAGGATAGATCCATAGCATATTCAATGGTATTTAAAGTATGTCAAACCTGATTCTCCAAATGGGGATTCGTACGCAGCTTAGTCACTATCTAGGCTCTGTCTCCGCGAGCACATTGAAGGGCTTGGTATCATGTTTGGGTTTTTGAGCATTTATCATACTAAGTTTCTAAGTTCAAACACTAGCCTACATTGTGTCCCATATAAAGTCTTCCTTAAGGTTATATGTGTTTCTGGGACTCTAATGCTCTTTTACATTTTTATGAGGTCAAAAATAAATGAAAGATGAAGAGAAAATAAGAATATATTAGTCCATGCACAGCCTTTGAGCTTTCTATTCTATGTTGCGGCATGATATGATCACCCTCGTATGGCTTGTTTGATGACCCTTCAATTCTTTATTTTTTGGACCTAATTTGTTCACCTCCCAGTGGCTTGATGACGACCCAATATTTTTTTATGACCTACCTTGCATGCATTATTTGGTGCAGCATGTTGATGTTTTTGCCACCAATTTAGTAATAACGTGAAAAGCCTTATGACTTCATCTCGTACCTTGTGACTTTGCTATCATGCACTTTAGAATCAACTACTTTTGCTCAGCCCAGTCACATATATATGACCTCGTTGGCTACTTATAGGCCAGGTTCATCTTAGCCTCGCATCTCATACATCGACATTTCCTTACATCCTTATTGTCCACCTTTTAGGCCCAAGCTTTTGTGGTAGTCTTAAGGATCCAAACCTGAGTGTTTAAGTTAAGAAGTAATTTTTTCTATGAATTTGAAGGACATTTTGCAAAAGATTACCTTGAATTCTAGGTGACAAAATGATTTGTGAAAAAGAAAAAAAGGAATATACCTTGAAGTGAATGGTTAATTTATTATATTGGCGATCAAAAAAAAAATTGGTGTAAACATGCTCTCACACTTGCCAAAGATATTCTTCATGTCATAGGTTTCCTTTTTGAAGTCCTCAGGGCTTACCATGCGATTCCCCTTCAATTATGGTTATGTTCAAGACAACGTATATGCGTTTTGCCTTGCGGCTCTTTGTGATTCTATTCGCATGACAGTCAGGATAATGTCTGTCTTCGTGTCTTTTTTGTTTTTATTTAGAGGCTTCATGTGATTCACCTCTTTTGATAGTCATGGTATTACTTGTTTTTATCCAGTCCATTGCCTTGTCAGTTTCTTCTTCATTGGTTTTGTCGAGGGGCTCCCTGTGATTCCCCTCTCACATTCAAGATAATGTCTGTCTTATGGGTGTATTCTATTTTCATCTAGGGTCCCCCTGTGATTCTCCTATCTTAACAATTAGCAACTTCTATCTATGTTCCTCTAAGCCTAGGTCTTAGGATTCTACTACTGGCGTTTGGTTTCCAAAAATTTTTCAAAAGGATAAAAACTATATAAGAGAGAGAGAAATGAAGAAACCCATGAAAATTTTGAGGACTGTTGTGACTTTTCAAGCCCTATTCCGATCCATCTTGAAGATAACTCGACTTCATTTGCTCTGGCACTCAACGACCAGTTCTCGTTCTACATTGTTGGCTCTATCTTTGTGTGGCTCGTTCTTATCCTTCTCAGCTCTAGAAAAGAGTTAACCTAACCTATTTACCTCGCTCAATGACCAACTACCCTTGTGCAATGTTGGTTTTGGCTTAAGTGGCTCCTCTTCAACTATTATTCGGTGTACCTAGAAGACTAGCCACTTTCACGGTTTGTTGCCTTTGGCTTATAGATATGATTCTTTCATTTGTATCTAAATGACTAGCCACTTTAATTGGTTGTTGGCTCAGGTTTATTGATTCTCAAGTCGTTAAATGAGTAGCCACTCTCACGCATTATTGGCAACGACTCGTGGTAACATGTCTAGTGTGTCTAGAGGACAAGTCACTTTCCTGCATTGTTAACTCCAGCTTCTAATCATGCTTCTTTCCGTATATCTAAGCACCAGCTATTCCATGCATTGTTAGATCTGGCTCTTAGATATAAGTCTTCAGTGTTCTTAGACAGTCAGCCACGTTCATGTGTTATTAGCTCTGGCACTTAATCATATGTCAGATGTGTCTCAACAACTAGTAGGTTCCATGTATTGTTGGCTCAAGCTTATAAATATGCTTCTTCTCTTGTCTCTAAGCAATCAACCACTTCTACTTGTTGTGGCTCTGGCTCTTAGATTTGAGTCCCATGTTTATAAGTGATCAACCACTTTCAATCGTCGCTAAATTCAGCTCTTACATCTGTTACTTTTCAGTATGTCCAGACGCCCAACAAGATTGATTTGTCACCTCTGTCATCTAGATATAATTTCTCCTTATTGTCTGAGCAACCAGTCATTTTTTCTATTAGCTCTAGCTATTAAGCGTGAGTTTTTCGTATCCTTAGATGACTAATCATTGTTACTATTGGCTATGGCTTCTACGGGTGCACTCTTGTGGCTAAGTGACCCATCATCGTCACTATTGACCTTGGCTTATAGTTATGAGTTTTCGTTATGTCTAGGTAACCAATTGTTGTTATCGTTGGCTCTAGCTTCTAGTTATGCTTCTTTTCATGTGCCTGAGTAGCCTTTCATCTTTACTGTTGACTCTTGCTCCTAGACAACCAATCAATGTTACTATTGGTTTCGACTTCTAGGGATGTGCCTTATGGCTAAGCGACAGCTCTTTGTTACTATTGTTTGCGACTCTTAGGCGTGAGTTACTTGTAGTATTCTTAGACGACTAGTCGTTGTTATTGTTCGCTCCGAGTTCTAGTCAAGCACGCTTTATTCGGCAATGAATCGTTGTTACTATTGACACCGGCTCTTGATAAAGTTTATTCCATTTTCAATATTCCTAGATGATCAATGGTTGTTATTCTGGGCTCTGTCTAGTAGGATTGCGCTTTATGCCTAGGCAACCAATAATTGTTGCTATGGGCTCTAGCTATTGGGTATGAGTTCACTGTTAGTGTTAGAACACTAATCCTTGTTATTGTTGGCTCCAGCTTCTAAGAATACACCCTTTATTTGGTGACCGATCATTGTTCATGTTGATCCAACTCTAGATTAAGTTTATTCCCTTTTCGGTATTCCTGGACGACCAATGGTTGTTAATGATAGCTCTCGCTCTTAGGTATGAGTTCCTTTTTAGCGTTCTTAGACGACAATTGTTGTTAATGTTGACTCTGGCTTCTAGGAGTGCGCCCCTTACGTGGCGACTAATTGTCATTACTGTTGGCTCCGGCTCTAAGTAGATCTCCATTTTCGATGTTTCTTGATGACCAACCTCTTCCACTCATTGTTTTTTCCGTTTTGAGTGAAGTCTCTATCCAGTTTTTTGAACTGCATTGGTCTAATTCATAAGCAGAAGATATTTTGGAAATCTTAAGAAGATCCATCTATTTTTGTGTAAGTCTTCACGTCAGTGATCTGTCCAAGGGCCTTTTCCATGTCTTAGCTACAAAAATGTATTGTTTATAGTGATGTTCTCTCGTGCGAGTTCCTTCATGGAGGGGCTCTTAGACACCCTATTTTTGTAGCTTTATTAACATATTATTGCAAGCTTCTTTGTAAAAAAAAATTAATTAATCCTAATAGTAATAATTTGCATCTAGTTTAGTAAGCCTAGTTCAGTTGGTCCAGTCTAGTTACTTAGTTCAGTCAGCTTGGTTTAACCCAAGTCAGACTCTAAATAGAATAGGAGGTCTAGTAGTAGGTTTGACTTTGATTTGGATGTTTACCTCAAATTTAGATTAAACACATGTAATTGTTAAAAAAGATGGTCTTTTCCCTCTAGAGTTGCGTTAAAAGAAGACTAGGGAAGGGAAGAGAACCACTTGGTTTTCGACTAAGACACCTTGTTCTCCTTTGACTTTCGGCCCGTTCCCTTTTGAACCAACCGGTTCTTGAGTTGGACCAGCCTATAAAGTTGCTAAGGTCTTTGTGGTCCTTTTCTACCTTAGCCCTTAGAGGTGATAAACACGACCAAGTATTCTCCTTTTGTATTTTACTGCTCCCAGATCTCAATAAAAAGACCCTCTGGCTAACCCAAATAGGGATAGTCAGTTTGAGAGAGAAAATACCCTAAAAGACTACTTTTTTTTAGAGCAAGACTAGCAAGAGAGGAGTAAAAGAGAGAGAGTGACTAGAAAAGTTCAGGTTTCTTTCATTAGTGTGGTTTCTTAGTATGTGGCTTGCATCGCATAGTGGATGACCTGGAATTGACGATCAGACAGTCTAATCCAAGAGGTATAATTGTTCAGCGTTCTTTTGCATCTTTTAGATTAGATTAGGTGGCCATCTATTAGATTTTGCTTCCTCGCGATTGAGTGTTGGTCTATGCTAAAAAAATCAAATAAATCGGTTATCTCAACTTGTCATAAGAAGAAGTTGGTTAGGATTAGAACTTTGTTATAATTATTGTTGTTAGGATTAGACTTTTTTCTCAATTATATTATGAAGGAACTATAAGAGTTGGTCAAAAAGATTTCTGAAAGCAGTCAACTAGAAGAAGTCAAACTGAATTATATCTCTACAAACTAAGATTTAGGTCGCCTCACCTAGGGTCCGTCGAATTACGATGTTTAATCCCGACTTGTCCAGTTGGGCACATAGACCACTCTATCGCCATTGTCGAACTTAAACCCCATTTAGTTTTTTCTTTTTGTTTTGTTTGCCTTAATCGTGTTTTTGTTTAATTTGTGTTTCAGCATAAATCAGAAAAATTACATAAAAACAGGTTAGAGACCGTTAGGGTATGTCAAGGTGTCTAATACCTTCCCATCATATAAATTAGTCCCAGAATCCGCATCTCCGACTTTGTAGGTTAGAAACTTTAATTGGACAACTTGAGTCAAATTTAGGGATTTTTTTTAAATTTCATTGTTGATTATTAACTTAACTTAAAAGAGATGATGGTGACTCGAGATAGACTTTGGTCTTTTCCAAAGGCGGTCTGTCACACCAATCTTCACGGACGATCCAATCTAGAGCTGCAACATGTCCTAGCGTGCTTGTTTTATCGCTCTGCTGATACTAAGCTCCATTTTGTGATCTGAACTTGTCATGTGCTGGGGCTGGAGAGGACCTCGTTTTACCCTCTTGATAAAGTTTTCATCCAGCCTTTGATACATTTTTCACAACTCCTCCCTTAATGACACATAGCATGGCAAGAAATTTAAGCCCTATATAAGGAGTCACGTGTCTTCCACACTCTCAAAATTTGCGATGCGTCCTTTAGCCGTTGTTGTCTTCAATTTGATAGTTGATTGTCACCAACTTGTCCAACTTGCGCTATGATGAGTCTGCCTTAAGCGGGGCTTGTTCTCAGGTAAAGTACTCACCTACAGATGACATGGCATGCTTGATGCCTTCGAATACATTTGCTTAGGCCGATACATTATAATTTCTTGGTGTTGACAATCGTATGTAATAGCAGCTTACTGCTATCGTGGCTTAGATCAATGGTGATGAAGCTTGTCTGGGGGTCTCCAGAGCCCAGATCTCGATGATTTGCAGCTCGAAGCGGGTTGTCATCATTTTCTTTCACAAGATCCAGGTTAATCGACAACAAGATCAGATCTTCTCAACCACAAGAAAGCCTCCATCCAACTCTTATCCACAAAGCATAAAGCTGGGACTAAGATGTTCCTAGATTATCTTGAGGATGTAGAGGCACCAGCTCTCATTGGAGGAGGGACATGTCGGAGGTCAGAACTACAAGAGAGAGAAGGGAGCAAAAATAGAAGAGAAGAAACATAGAAAAGAAGTGCAAAAAGAAAGGGAAAAAGGACAGAGATGGGGAGTGCTCATCAACGATGACAACTTCTTCACCTAATTCCAAGCACTGGCATAAGAATAGTAGCTCCATAGAGCGCTATGTCATGACCGTTACAAGATGAACACATAAAACTCTCAACTCGGTTGGTGGAGGAAACCATCGATTGTCGCATCCTCACTCTTTCGTTGCATTATTTTACCGTACAAATAAAGTAGGCACCTGTTGTTGAAAAACATGTGCTGGTAACCTGCTGCTTGCCTAATGTAGAACATGGCATCTGTCCTACTGGCTGCTTTAGGTTTATCAGCATCTCCTTGTTTTTCTTTATTTGTTAACCGAGTCTAGGTATATATGACTTTTCCTTATAAACTCCGAGATGTCACAATCTGCTCTTGGTTAGCCCAACGCCTCAACCATATTCATAAACTAGTATTCTCAAAACAAATTTCAAAAACTTTAACCTTTTAATACTTGATGAAACATACTATCCAACAGAAAGATACAGCACGTGAGGGCCATTAATAACATGGTACTACTGAAAACAACCAACGCTAATTTCACTCACAAACTTTATGGTCCATAATTTCAAAACCCCTGATTCAGTCAAAACCATTCAACCTCACAAACGACGTATAGAATGCTTCCCCATCCATTGAGACAGAAAATGCGTACTAAACATAGCACTTGCATCATTCAACCTCACTCACTTCTCACAGTTAAAATATGCTAAAATTGACAAGACATCGAGGGACGAGAATCGCATAGACATGATAAACGGTCTACTGTGAAAATTTAATTGCTTCAAGTCATTGTATAATGGTATAGCATTCTTTGCAAATTGAACACTACATATCATATAAGAGAAGAAAGCACAGGCAAAGGTACCAAGTACCAACTACATCCTAGATTCAAAATGCTGGCAAGTGCTAGTTGCTATGATCAGCAAAATGACCTACTTCTTAGTAGCGTTCTTTTTTGAAGTAGAACTAGCAGCGTGCGGCTTTGGATGCTTTTCAGCCTCGCTCGGGTCCAACCACTTGAGAGGGTTGCGGTTGAAGAAAGGCCAATTGGGAACAGTTATCAAAGTAGTTAAAACAACCCCACCAAGCATAGACAAGTAACATCATCTGAAATGAACCCAAACCATAGCCTATCACGAACGCTATCACTGGAAAGCCGCCAGCATTATCTGCATCAGCTGCTCCGCTAGCTTTTGCCCTTGCCAATCCATCTGTTCACACACATGCGCACACACGAAAGGAATCAGACTTACTTAAACAATCCCAAGACTTCCAAACCAAACCTAAGGCTACGTTTGAATTGCAATTACAGACAAAAACTTCTTTTCGAAAAGCTTTACAACATCAAAATATCTTGTTTATGTAACATTTTTGGAAAATACGAAATGTTGAGTTACCAGTTGACCTAAAAGCTAAAGTTGTTAAAGAATGCGACAAACAATGTACATCGTGCTTAAAACTCTCCCTCACGTGTGACCCACCAATTGCACGTGGAAGACGAATTCATGAGAAATAGGCCGAGGAGCATCACCACCAAATGCACAAGTAAACATAGTACAAATTGCACTCTACAAACGGTGGACCAAATATACAAACTGAAAGAATCTAACCCAAGACATTGCGCAAAACGAGCTTCTCTACCATGTTAACGTACCATAAGTTCTAAAAGCTTAAGCTATTAGACAATGGAGCTCATATGCATATCATACTGGAAAACACCACAAGCAGCCCACACTTGTCTCTATCCAAATCCAAAATAAATCATAAGCATTTGAAGCGACAGAAAAATGCCTTAATTAATTCAAAGGCCATGGATCCTGATTGAGAAAACTTATACATACGTATATTTTTTTCTCAATTGACAGGGGATCGATACTTGTGCTCCACTTTTAGACATTTTAGCTCCGCTCACCATTTTGGCAGCAATTTACCGCAACAAGAATTATCAACATGGGTATGACCTAACAGAACTAACCAATCGGGATTCACATTCATTAGCGAAAAAGAAAGAAATCAAGTGATTGGGGTAATATATGTACAGATATGTGTGTATAAATACACAATATATATAAACATACACATATTACGTATGCATATACAGGAAATTAAAGCCCTAATAGAGGTGACTCACCGAGAAAGCCAACAGAGAGATTGTCTGAACGAGTGAGGTCAAAGTGAAGAGAGAACCGTATGCATATTACTCTGTGTAAGTTTTGGGGGATTTTTACCAGCCGTTGGATTGTGTGACAATTGAAATTGTGACACGAGTATGAGATAGTAGCCGTTCGATCAGCTTTATTATATTTCTGAATTCAATTGGGCCTGGCCCTAACATGTGTATGGGCCTCAGGTGTTCTTTTAGTTTATTGTTTTTGGCCCAAAAGTGTGACTATCTGAAGTTCACTTTTGTTGAGTTTGGTCTTTATTAGCTCGCCATTCTTGAAGCAATCTACTCTCGGCACCATGACTCATAGGCCAAGCTAATCGCGGTGTCGGACACGGTATCCGTGTCCGTGCTACTTAGCATGTTATAGGTTTGAGTGAGTACCGAATAAGACATTAAACCATGTCAAGGTATAACGTAGCCTATAGAATATTGCACGGGAAGCAGAAAATATGGCTAGCTTGATATTACGCTCTGCAGTAATTTTTTTATTTTTTTCACGACCATGGTATTTTATCTTATAACCGATTTTCAATTGGGAGATGCCTAGCAAATAAAAATAGCATGTAATGTGAAGTATACCGTCTTCCTTCTAGGGTTGAGGTTATGAGGAGATTTAGAGTTCAACTAGATAGTTAAATAGACTTGAATTGGGATCACTAGAAATTACCGCCCTAAATTACCACCACCTTCAACACCGCCTGCTGAATGTCTACTACCATCAGAGCAATACAAGCGAGCAGATGAAGTCATCTATATCTACATGGTTGAAACTTTTATGTCCAGACAATGTGCCTTGCAAGATGGTTTTTCATTCATATTAGTATCTATAAAGCTTGAAGGGTAATTAGAGTCAAACAAATGTCTATAATAATGCTAGAAGTAAAGCTTAAATGGAAAAATCAGGGAGGCAATTGTTTAGAGGATTGCTAGTTTCAATTTAGGAGACAGACAAAGAATGAAATTGTCGTTTTGGTGAACATCATCCAGTTTAAAAAGCTAACTGCTTTCACAAATAGCACCACCTAGAAACTTATATGGAGTATTGCAAAACTAATGAAACTTAGATGAGCTGCTTAGTCATCAATGACAAGTTTTTGCAGCAAATTTGTATGCAGAACAAGCTGATAAGAACATATATAGTAAATGCGTCAGGGGTATCATATCATTGTGAGTAAGACAGAGACCTGAACTCCAAAGACCAAAGAAAATTTAGTTTAGAATACGAAATATGAAATTGTATCAGCTAAAAATCTTTTGAAGCCCAGAATAGTGAGACCGCGCTGAAGCCCAGGATACAGCAGATTATATGGGAATGATCCATATACTCTAATGATTCAGTGCCTTTCCTTTCCTTGCTAAGGAAGGATATAAATCAATCTCACTTGTGTTTCCTTGCACTAATAGTAAAGTATGTAGAACACTTCTTTTTCATTAACAGCATCTGACTTGTCTTTCTTCTCGACATCTTTGTGTCCATACTGATCTTTCGCTTGCCTCGACATGATTGAAGCAAGATGCCTATAGCTGCTGCTAAGAAGGTGGGCGGTGCTAAGAAGCCGAAAAGGCAGCATCCTTATTAGAATTCAAATTTGTTGCACTAGAGAAAGCTTTTCTTAGTTCTTGATTTGGATCACACTCTCCTTCATTCAGCTGAACTAAAGACTTTGGCACCGAAAGAGAAGTATTTGACAAAAAAAAGTTCAAGATCTCGAATTCAAGCATATGCTTTTCGAATGGGGTTCTTTGCTAATCAAAATAAGGCCTTTTGTCCAGGCCATCTTGAAAGAAACAAATAATTTGTTTCAGATGTGCATATACACAATGAGTGATGGTGTATATGCCAAAGCTATGACAAAACTACTCGACCCTCGAGGTGTTTACTTTGGTTCTATAGTGTTTTCATGGGAAATTTGCATTCGCGATGACGAAAGAACTTTGACATGGTGGACGCAAAAAAAAAAACTGTGTTCTGATTTTGAATGATACGGAGAAAGTTTGGTAGAAGCAGAAGGAAAATCTGATGGTGATCGAAAAATATATGTTTTTTGCTCCGAACTTTCCAAAAATGAGAAACAATTACAAGTTGCTTTCCGAGACAAAAAGTGATGAAGGTGAGGCTGATGGAGCTCTTGCTGTTGCTCTTCAGGACCTGAAGCAGATTCCCAGCTTGTTCTTTGACCCAGAACATGAAGACAATTTTGCAGAACGAGATGTACGGAAGTTTAAATAGATGGTAAAGTAGAGACATTTTAACTTCTATATGCGATTTGTTGACAGGATTCAGAGCTTAATTCTGGACGGCATTTTGTGAGTATAAGGTGTAAGCATTACTCACACTTCCCTTCTGCTGGACCTACTGAAGGGCATTTTTAGTGATCGCCAACTTTTATTTTGTAGCGCAGGTGACACGACAAGTGACCCCTCTCGTGATTGTTTATCAAATGGACGCCACTTGCAAGTAACCTAAGATGGTCGTTTATCAAATACATGTCAATGACCATGCTGTATTAAGAGGAATTAGCTTGGCCTCTGAGTTATGGTGCCGAGAGAAGATTGCTTTAAGAATCGAGAGCTAATAAAGAACAAACCCAGCAAAAGTGAACTTCAGATAGTCACATTTTTGTGCCCAAAAAAAACTAAAAAGAACACTGGAGGCCCATACACATATTAGGATTCAGGCCCAATTGAATTCAGAAACATAATAGAGCTGATCGAACGGCTATTATCTCATACCGAATGATGAGATTTAGGAGGGAGTAAGGAAGATTAGGTCAATATTGGTACATTACTCCTTATAACAGGCTAATCTGACTTGCATGTGACACTACCATATTGGCCAGTAACTTAACAAAGATATAGAGAGTTCTTACAATACGCCAGTAACTAGATGCCAACAGCAGGAAGAGAGCTTTACCTCCAACCAGAAGGTCCAGTTCTCGTGCCCTACTCTCTGCTAAGTCTACATATGTATGATGGTGGACCACCACCGACTATTTCAGGAGCTGTGAAAAGTTTGACAAGGATCGTTATGCAGAAAACTCCACCAGTCGAAGTTAAAAGAAGCTGCAAAAGAAGAATTTAAACCCGCACCAAGCAGAAGTTAAGAGAATCACCTGGAATTATATTGTTTGCAAGTGACCAACTGGATATTTGACAAATAATGTTAAGGACTGCAACCAAGACCTCCTCTAAAGAACTGAAAGGAAGAAAATATAAAAAGCTATAGAGTGTAGGCACTAATCATTTAAAATGCAGACTTTACAACCTCGTAAAAATCAATAATGCTGTGCAGACTCGATAATAACTGAATTGCATCTAGCAGCTGACAAGTACTTAGTTGCATATAGAAGTTGAATTGCATTTGCATAATGAGGCACTTAAATATTGAATCTTCATCTATTCTCAGCAGGGAAATGGTTTCCAGACCTTAGTTGCTGTATTATCGAGTTAAGGTCACAGATAACTATTACCCTGTTCACTTGGGAATTTTTAAAAGCTTGCTCCAAGCTAAGATGGGAGCTCGCTTCAAGAAATAATGGCAGCTGGTCTCAAAATGTGGAAGTAGGCACAACCCTAGATTCCCCTAGTCCAAGTTTCAAGCTGTTTCACCAAAGCCATAGGCCCATAGACATGCTTCCAATTAAAGTCTCAAGCTTACAGATTTAACTTTCTCCCCCTCAATCTGAATAAAGTTGAGAACTGTATTTGAGCTTCGTCGAGGAAACCGCTCTGAACCTTAAGACTCGTCTACAGGCCTTCATTTCCACGCTCCCGCAGGCACTTGCTGCATGCAAAAGTTCTGAACAACGGGGCACAGGCAATTTTCAAGCTTTATGGACACGTTTTTGTTTCATGCCGCATTCCTATCTCCTAGATCATAAAGGAAATCGACAGTCATGTATGACCAAGGAAGTTAATATCAAGGTTGTTCATCACCACAGCACATAAATGATTTAGAAACATGCATTTCTGCATGACAACAAATATGCACAAAACTAAAACATAAAACAGTTTGACCATCATGAAGTGTGTTAAGCAACACACTTTATAAACTGTAAACCTGCACAAACAGGCTTCCACATAATTATTCATGAAACACCGCTGGTATTCAGATCTCCTAACACAAAAAATTGCATCAACGTGTTATAAGTGCTTTTCATTTATATCTAGAGTATGGAGTATGACCCTTTTCTAAGATGTTAATCGTCTGCACTGAAATGAGTATCAATCAAATACCAGCATTTCAACTTCTTACATAATAAAACAAAAAAAGCATCAACATGGTAGAGGCACATTATCTTTATGACTAGAGTATGGACTATGACAATGTCCGCTTTTTTATGATTTTAGTCCTCTGCAACACACCCTGCACCCTTTCTGGCATTCAATAGGAGGCATTCATACTGGAAAACATAAATCCATTTTGCAAGTTGCAAATAACAGAGATGTTTCACGAACAAAAACATGCCCTATTCATAATGAACAACCAAATTGGCTCGCATAGGTCTCCTTTGGCCGAATAAGCTATGCCAACAGCTTTACCTACATGGACTCAAAAATTAACTATGACATTCCTTGAATTTTACGGGACTTCAAAGACAATACTAAGCAACCTATGTCCTATTCCACACACACACACAAAGAGTGGGGGGGGAGGGGAGCTGCCAGAACCCTTAAGTAAATATCCAGGATAAGACATTGTCATTCTCATTAGAGGATTATTTCCAACTATTGGCTGTTCGGACGCTCATATCTACCAAGATTCCAAAGCAAAAAACCTGAAGCACCAGCACTGATAAACTTAGCTATCAATGTCAATAAAGGAAGACTAAATCTCATTGGTCTACCAACCCGATTCCCAAAATTCAGCTTCACCAGGAGAGTAGTTGTAGGCATACTCTGTTCATCCAGGTTGACAACTTGCTCATCCACTCTAAACTCAGTTGGCGGAGGAAATCATCGATTGTCGCATCAGCTCACTCTCTAGTTGCATTTTTTTCCTATATAAATAAAGTAGCCGCCTATTATTGAAAAACATGTACTGGTAACCCGCTACTTGCCTATTGCAGAACATGGCAATCAATCTGTCATACTGGCTACTACAGGTTTATCAACGTCTCCTTCTATTTCTTTATTTGTTAACCGAGTCTGGGTATATATGTCTTTTCCCTATAAACTCCGAGATGTCACAATCTGCTCTTGGTTAGCCCAACGCTTCAACCATATTCATAAACGAGTGTTCTCAAACACAAATTTTAAAAACTTAAAACTTTAATCTTTTCATACTTAATGAATATAATATACAGATCAAGCACCGGATCATACAAATGAACCTCCGAATAGTATCCAACAGAAAGATATAGCACGCGAGAGCCATTAACAACATGGTACTACTGATAACAACCAACACTAATTTCACTCACAAACTTTGTACTGCATAATTTCAAAACCCCTGATTCAGTGAAAACCATTCAACCTTCAGAGGTGAATTGCTCAAACCACATATAGAATGTTTCCACATCCATTGAGACAGAAAATGCGTACTAAACAGAGCACTTAAATCAGAACTAATCATTTCTCACAGTTGAAATATGCTAAAATTGACCAGACAACGATGGACGAGAATCACATAGACATGAGAAACCGTCTATTTTGAAATTTTAATTTCTTCAAGTCATTGTATATTGTATAATGGTATAACATTCATTGCAAATTGAACAGTACAGATCATATAAGAGAAGAAAGCGCAGGCAAAGGTACCAAGTACCAGCTACATCCTAGATTCAAAAAGCTAGCAAGTGCTAGTTGCTATGATCAACAATATGACCTACGTCTTCATAGCCTTCTTTTTTGAAGTAGAACTAGCAGACTGCGGCTTCGGATGCTTTTCAGCCTCACTCGGGTCCAGCCACTTGAGAAGGTTGCCGTTGAAGAAAGGCCAATTGGGAACAGTTATCAGAGTAGTCAAAACAACCCCACCAGCATAGACAAATAACATCATCTGAAATGAACCCAAACCATAGCCTATCACGAATGTTATCACTGTAAAGGCCGCCAGCATTATCTGCATCAACTAGCTTTTGCCCTTGCCAATCCATCTATTCACACATGCGCACACACGGATGGAATAAAACTTATTAAAACAATCCTAAGACTTCGAACCCAAACCTAAGGCTACGTTTGAATAGCAATTTCAGACAAAAACTTGTTTTCAAAAAGAATGGAGCTAATAATGCATATCATACTGGAAAACACCACAAAAAACCCATACTTATCTCAATCCAAATCCAAAATCAATCCTAGGCATTTGAATCGACAGAAAAATGCAACCAAAGCCCCAACACCCTCTAACCACCCCCCCCCCCCCCCCTCCCCTCCGCCTGGGCCTTAATTAAATGAAAGGCCATGGATCCTGATTGAGGAACCTTATAAATACGTATAATTTTTTCTTACTTGACAGGGGATCGATACTTGTGCTCCACTTTTAGACATTTCAAAAAAGAGAAAACTAGCTCAAAAAAGAGAAAAAATGAAATGGAAATTAACGAAAATGAGGTGGCTTCATGTCTGCACGTTAAAACTAGCATCTTGAAGTTTACCAGGTCCATTGCTTTCATTCTAACGTAAGAAAACTAACTCTATTAAGAAATAAACAAGTACTGCTGCAGAAGATAAATATCTAATATCATTTGGCAAACATACAAATAAAAAACAAGCTTTGCCTAGTAGGTTCAGCAGATGTGAAGTGTGAGTAATGGTTACACCTTATACTCACCAAATGCCATCCAGAATTAAGCTCTGAATCCTATCAACAAATCACATATAGAAGCTAAAATGTCTCTACTTAACCATCTCTTTAAACTTCCGTACATCTCATGCTGCAAAATTGTCTTCATGTTCCGGGTTAAAGAACAAGCTGTGAATCTGCTTCAAGTCGTGAAGAGCAACAGCAAGAGCCCCATCAGCCTCACCTTCATCACTTTTTGTCTCGGAAAAGCGACTTGTAATTGTTTCTCATTTTTGGACAGTTCGGAGCAAAAATCGTATATTTTTCAATCACCATCAGATTTTCCTTCTGCTTCCACCAAACTGTCTCCGTATCATCCAGAATCAGAACACAGTTTTCTTTTGCCCCTACCACATCAAAGTTCTTTTTCGTCATCTCGAATGCAATTTTTCCGCGAAAACACTCTAGAACCAAAGTAAACGCCTCGAGTGTCGAGTAGTTCTGCCATATCTTTGGCATATACACCATCACACATTGTGTATATGCATATTTGAAACAAATTATTCGCTTCTTTCAAGAAGGTGTGGACAAAGGGCCTTAACTTGATTAACAAAGAACCCCATTCGAAAAGCATATCCTTGAATTCGGGATCTTGGAATTTTCTCGTCAAATACTCCTCCTTTGTTGACAATGTCATTAGTTCAGCTGCATGAAGGAGAGTGTGATCCAAATCTATATCTAAGAAAAACTTTCTCTGGTGAAACAAATCCTCAATTTTTGCATTGGATACTTGGCCATTCTTGGGATGAGCGCACAAATTTAAATTCTGATGAGGAGACTGCTGATTCCCCTTCTTAGCACCGGCACCTTCCCAGCAGTAGCTATAGGCATCTTGCTTCAATTATGTCGAGGCAAGAGAAAGATCAGTATGGACCCACCCCTCACAAAGCTGTCGAGAAGAAAGACAAGTCAGATGCTGCTAATATAAAAGAAGTGTTCTAAATACTTTACTAGTAGTGCAAGGAAACACAAGTGAGATTGATCTATATCCTTCCTTAGCAAGGCACTTAATCATCAGAGTATATGGATCACTCTCGTAGAATTTGCTGTGTACTGGGCTTCAACGCAGTCTCACCATTCTGGGCTTCAAAAGATTTTGCGCCCTTTTAGCTGATACAATTTCGTATTCCGTATTCTAAACTATATTTGGCCTTTGGGGTTCAGGTCTTTGTCTTACAATGATATGGTACCCGTGATGCATTCACTATATATGTTCTTATCAGCTTGTTCTGCATTCAGAGTTGCTTTAAAAACTTGTCACTGATGACTTAGCAGCTCATCTAAATTTCATCAGTTTTGCAATACTCCATATAAGGGGTGTGCTAACTCCTGATATATAAGAAAAAGTAAAGTGTCAATTAGGAAGTGCAGTTTTTTAAGTGGTGCTATTTGTGAAAGCTGTTAGCTTTCTGAACTGATGTGCACCAAAATGACAATTTCATACTTCGTCTATCTCCTCAATTGAAAATAGCAATCTTCTAAACAACTGACTACCTGATTTTTCTGTTGAAGCTTTACTTCCAGCATTATTATAGACAATTGTTTGACTCTAATTGCCCTTCAAGCTTTATAGATACTAATATGAATGAAAAACCATCTTACAAGGCACATAGTCTTGACATAAAAGTTTCAACCATGTAGATATAGACTTAGTTGCAGGAAACTCCTAAAATGGTGACGTTTCTCTCTCGAAAACTCGCTTTTACGATCCCAAGTTAGGAGCTCCATGGGATCTCGTCCCAAGCTAAGATGGGAACTCGATCCCGCTAGCTGATAGAGATGCATGGAACAAGTGATAGAATACATGAAAATCAAGCTCTTTTCAACTCAATTCCTTGTTTCACTCTTCCTTAAAGTCCTTAAAGTCTCCTTGTCTGTTGTTACTATCTAGGTAAACTATGCTAAACAAATGATAAAACTCTTTACGCGTTTATTTATTCAAGCCGCTCCTAACCTCAGATTCTTCTTGGTGCTTACGCTTCCCCGCCACCTCCCCCGCTCCCGCACCCGCCCCCGCTTTGTGCAACTAAGGATATAGATGACTTCATCTGCTCCCCTGTCGTGGCTCTGATGGCAGACATTCAGCAGCGGTGTTGAAGGTGGTGGTAATTTAGGGCGGTAATTTCTATGATACAAATTCAAGTCTATTTTAACTAATATAGTTGAACTCTAATCTCCCCATAACCTCAACCATAAAAGGAAAAAGGTATACTCCACATTAGAAACTATTTTTATTTGTTAGGTATCTCCCAATTGAAAACCGGTTGTAAGATAGAACACCGCGGTTGTGAATTTTTTTTTTTTAACTACAGAGCCTAATATCAAGCTAGCCATATATTCCATCTTCCCATGCACTAGTCTATAGGCTACATTATACTTTGACATGGTTTACTATCTTATTTGGTACTAACTCAAACCTATAACATGCTAAGTAGCACGGACACGGACACCGCGTCCGACACCGACACCGAACTGGATACCGGACACCACAATTTTCAAAAAATCAGACACGGCTGAATTTTTTTTATATATTTTTATTATGCATATATATAATCAATAAATATGAAATACATTCTACATTTAAAATAGTAAACAATAATCAATAACCACAAAACAAGCAACTCAAATAAAAGTCATACGTAAAATTCAAATGCAATATTATACAAAAAAAAACATGGTACATAACATAACAAAGTACTTCACACTCAACTCTTACTAAGTCACGCAAATAGGTAACAGAAATAGGGAAAACGCCCTCCTCCGCACCGCCCAAACAGAAACAAACAGGGAACAGAAACAGGGAACTCTTACTAGGTCATAAGAAATTATTTCACTACATAACTCTTACAAAGTCACATAATTATTATCTCTTTACATCGACCAAGGGCTCAATCTACATCAATAGTGTCATCTTCGAATGTACCAAAACGAGAGAGATGAGAGAGAAAGACGAAGGTACCTATTGCTGGAATCCGGCGACAGCGGCGAGATACGAAGGCGAGATCCTCCGGCGACGAGTTTGGGTGGGTCGATCTAATTGGGGTTTTGGGTGTTTCGTTCACTTCTCTTGACGCCATAAGAAGAAGACTCATAAGACACCGGAAATGGGTAGATCTAATTAGGAGTCCTTAAAGTTTATTTCTAAAGGAGCTCCAAAATTGTCAATTATTGCACACTAACCTCCGAAATAAGTATCAAAATTTGTACTTCGGTTCCACGTTGCCTCTTCTTCATGAGGCATCATGAAGTGTCGGAGACGGGCGCTTATGAGGACACTTACGAGGCGATGATTGGACAATGTTCACTAACTCTCGACACATGGTTCTCGTACAAAATAGAAAATTCTAAAGACTTAGAGAATACTCTAGAAAGGTAAGAAGACTTGTAAATATCTAGATATTTTAATAATTTCATACAAGACTTCTAATTGTCCAAAATCATGCAACCATACACCGTTCCAATTGAACCAAAAGAATGTGTTGCAAACACTACGACAAGGCACAAAGTTACCAACTGGCCCAAATCGACAGCCATTTACTCAAAATAACCTTGATTGCAATCTTTAATCTAGGAAAATCTATTCTCTCAGCTTTCACATCAGAAATTACCTACTAGTTGCACTTTTGTTATACCAGTATCACTGCCTCCATTGCATTGGATTTCCCCCTTTGATACACAGTGTGAGTTAACATCAATTGTACTGATTGTCTTTGCCCTGTCTTGCTTGTGAAACGATACTATTTGAGATAATTCTAATGGTTGTATGTACTATATCTATCTTTGGAGTCTAGAAAGTCGAATGTAGGAAAAATCCAATAGAATGAGGAAGTTTTCGAACTAAAATGATGAGCAATGGAGAACAACCAAAAAGTTGCGCAGGTGTATACGACCAGAAGTGTTAATTCAAGATAAGGCAATGGTTGGATGAACATCGAAACCACGATGATCACTAACGTTGAGTGATTAATTGAGAGAAGTTATGGAAAGAATCAGGCAAAACAGAGGGACGACGGCGTACCGACTCCGGTGACCGTTAACGGGGAAAGAACTATGCGGCCTGATTCCGACCGCCGTTGACATGTACTTCGTACGTGATCGAGGGTTTTGTTTTGTTTCTTACTCTCTCATCCTTTTAAATTCTATATATATTAGCAGGGTTTTAAAAAACGGTTGTTACGTATCGTAACGGTCGATACGTAACGGATTTTTAGGGGACCGATACTGTTATACAAAAATATACTGGTGCTTACATAATATCGAATCGTCCGATACTTCCGATACCGTTACACCACGACCGTGACCGTTACGTATTCCGATTCCAAGATTTAAAACCATGTATATTAGAGGACTCGACGTACCCATAGCAGGTCCAATGCAGGGTTAGTCCAGTGGCACGTGGGCCTTGCGGCCTGAAAATCGTTAGTGAAATGCAGTGCATAACAAATTAGTTGTAAAAAGTAGTTATATTTTTTTTCCACCCAAAAAAATTCTTTTATTACATGTAAATGTCTATCAGGGGAAAAAAAATATTCGTCCCATTTAACGGCATTGTTTGACACTTGTGTGTAGTAAAGGCTAAGAAATAATTTCTTAAGTGTCAGTTTCACATTGCTAAGACTTTTTTAGTTTACTTGAAAAAACATATTAGACCTGATTGTCACAATTTATTTCAACTACCTTGTAGTTTTATAAAAATTTAAAATAAATATATACTTGTTAGTAACTTTTTGAGCCACAAGACAATATATGTTATAATCTATAAATACTCCAAAGCTAATTTTCCCTATGAATTTCAAATTTTCAAAAGAATCCCATTCATTATAATTGTGATGGTACTTTCTCTTTCTTGTTCCTTTCTCTCAACTTCACTCATGAGATCGGTGTTCCAGTTGAGATCAAATTCTCTCTTCACTTAAGATAAATGAACCATATATTTTTAAAAAATCCAATCAAAAGTTATGAACAATTTGAATTTTACATAAATAGCAATAATTAAAATCTAATAACTTTATTCAACAAGATACTAATAAAAACAGGCAAAAGCTGCAACAAACAGGCCTAGTAGCTTATTTGAAGAATACGAAGATATCTGGTTCAGGCTCTCATAGCATTACCGTATATCAAGACAAGTAACCAAGACAAAAATGTATCAAAACCAAGCAGAGCAATAATGGCTGCGCAAAATGGGTATCCCCATCATTCCAACATCGTCTCAGAAGAGACCATCACGTCTTCTTAAGAACTGGTGTGCGCAAGGAGGATCCTCATGACAACTACTTGATCAAATGGAACAGAAGATTATGCCGCTCAAGAAGAAGCACCGCTAAGTAGAGATTGAGACTTCCTGGGTTTACTGGATGTCATCTGAGACCAGCGGCGTGATATGGGTAAAAAATACTACCCGTAAGATAGTAACACGTGTCACCATCTGATGACATCAAAACATGTCACACCATTCATGAATAAATGGGAAGATGAGGCTATCCATCTTCCCCACTATTTACAACATCCATTATGGTAGTAACCTCCTATTCAAGAGGAGTCATTGTCCATTAACATAGGTAACCTCCCATTAATCTGATAACTCCCCAATTAGGAGGGAATTAACTAACCACTAATGGGAGACCCTATAAAAGGAAAATGTGGGAAAGAAGAAAGGTAAGTGACTTGAATCAGAGTTCATACTAATCGATCTTGAGTTTATTCTAACTTAAGCATCGGAGATTTCCCGCCAAAAATCTTTCCGGCGAGTCACCGGTGTTGTTTTTGCTGTGCAGGCCTATTCACGAACGAGTTTCGAATTCCATCCACAACATTTTGGCACCATCCGTGGGACACAAAATTCTTGAATAGACCATGTCTCAAACTCCCACACCACCAACTCAGCAAGGTGGGGCAACTCCACCAATTTTACCCTTGCCACCAATCTGTGATCCACTTCGTGGGGGGAGCTGCATCTCCATCCTCTAATTGTGGCAAAAAGGTCACAACAGCTACTACCATAGCACGAACCACCGCAGTTGCAGTACCTGTAATTCCTGCAGTAATGTTGGATGCCGTCACGACATCATCAATACCCGTAACGGTAATTCCACCCGCTATGACAATCGTTCCTCCCTCTGTAAACACTGTCCTTCCTCCGCTCCAAACTATCAATGTATCCGCACCTACCACAACGTTACCAGTCATGAGCAACCAAGCCGACTTGATGGCCGTTCTCCGGGCTATGCAACAGTCCATCGAACAGTTACAAGCAGCGATGGACAATCCACCTCCGCGATCAGAACCTCTCCAACCTCCAAACAAGCAACATGTAACTGATACGCGGAAGCAGCTAGTTAAACACCGATTGAATTTCCATGAGGAACCAGGAACCTCAAAGACTCCGGAGCGAATACAAGTTGAAGATGGACAATCTGACGATGAACGACGCAACCCGAGGTCTAGGAGACAAGAGGAAAGTTCTTATGAAGCTTATTCTACCAAGAGGGACTCTTATTATAACCCTGGTGAACATCGTGCCGAACGATACACAATGCCCCAGTCATCGTTGGACGACCATTCACAGAAGAGGTTGATTACTTTCCTACACCGCAGAACTTCAAGATGCCTCCCTATGAATCATACGATGGCACTGGAGACCCAATGGAGCACTTAGCTCGTTTCACTTCTGGTATGAATCTACACGTAGTCCCTGACCAAATTATGTGCCGAGCGTTCCCGATAACCCTGAAAGGAGCTGCGCACGTATGGTTTCAACACCTCGCACCCCGCTCTATCTCCTGTTGGGCCCAGTTGGTGGAATCCTTCCGCAGCAATTTCTTAATAAGTCGGATACAAAGGAAAAACTCTTCGGCTCTTTTCCGTATCGTTCAAGGACCCAAGGAGTCCTTGAAATCCTACTACGCTCGCTTCAGCTCTGAAAAACTCCTCATCGACCACTTAGATCCAGGAGTAGCATTCGCAGCCATGGCCAGAGGAGTTAGACCAGGAACGCCCTTGCAATTCTCTCTAAATAAGTGCCCCCCCAGAGAACATGGCGGACCTCTTGGACAGAGTGGAAAAGTACTTACGCGCTGAAGAAGATTCGACGACTTCACAGTACGAAGAAACACACACAGGGTAAAAGAGGCTAGATCGCTCCGAAGGGAAAGTTCCAGATGACCCTAAACGTTCGCGTGCAATGCTCCCTAAGTCATTTACCCCTCTGAATGTATCTCGTGGACACATCCTAAATCAGATCAAGGGACAAAGCATCCTCAGGTGGCCGAAACCCATGCGAGGTCCAGTCGAGAAGAGAGATTCTCAATTATATTGTCATTTTCATAAGGATCACGGTCATACAACAGATGAGTGCAAAGTGCTCTAGCGCGAAATTGAGAATCTCATAGCCAAAGGGCACCTCAAGCAATTCATCATGACCAATGATCGACAACAGACTGGAAAGAGAGGAAACCAGCGAAGAACGGAAGAAGCGCCTATGAAGGACCCCCCCAGTAATAAACACCATCTCTGGAGGTCTTAGCGCCGGTGATCTGACTAGCTCTTCACGAAAGGCCTATGCTAGACAAGTCAATCTTACCCAAGGACCGGCCAAGCGAACGAAAGCGTCCACCTCTCTAGCTCTAGAGTTCGACGATGTAGATCTCAATGGAGTGAGCCTTCCACATGATGATGCCCTTGTCATCACTTTGCGTATAGACATTTTCCAAGTCAAACGCATCTTGGTCGACACAGGAAGCTCGGCCGACATCATTTTCAAAAACGCATTCAATCAGATGGAGATCGCTGGTGATATAGTAAAACCAATAGCTTCTTCTTTGTATGGCTTCACGGGGGCCTCCGCACCTGTGAAAGGAATCATCCCCCTCACAGTCGTAGCAGGGGAAACACCTCGTCAGGCGGTACATACACTCAATTTCCTTATTGTTAGAGTCAAATTGTCGTATAACGGGATTTTAGGACGAACGGGCCTCAACAAGCTACAAGCAGTAGCTTCAACCTATCATCTCATCATGAAATTCCCTACGTCAATAGGAGTTGGCCTCGTAAAAGGAGATCAGATCTTGGCCCTAAGGTGTTACGTGGCATCATGCAAAACTGAGAAAAAACTCTCCATTGATGATCAGCGAGACGAGAAAACATTAAGACGTGCGGAGCCTATAGAAGCTCTCGTTTCTATACCAATCATAGAAGGGGATGAGGAGAGACAAGTTAGAATTGGTTCAATGCTAGAGCCGACCGTTAGAGACCAGTTAGTCTCCTTCCTTTGATCCAACATGGATATCTTCGCGTGGAGTGCAGCCGACATGCCCAGCATCGATCCGTCAGTGATCACACACCAGCTATCTGTTAATCCCATGTTCAAACCCGTCAAGCAGAAGAAGCGCCCTTTCGCACCAGAGCGACAAATAATAATCAAGAAGGAAGTCGATAAACTCCTGGTCGCTGATTTCATCAAAGAAATTGACTACCCCGAGTGGGTAGCCAATCTCGTTATGGTACCAAAAGTTGGGACAAACAAATGGAGAATCTACATCGATTACACGGATCTGAATAGAGCATTCCCGAAAGATAGCTACCCGTTGCCACGCATCGATACGTTAATCGACACTACGTCTGGTCATCAACTACTTAGTTTCATGGATGCATTCTCCAGTTATAACCAGATCCGCATGCATGAAGACGACGTAGCTAAGACAACTTTTATCACGGACCAAGGCTTATTTTGCTACAAGGTCATGCCCTTTAGGCTAAAGAATGCCGGCGCTACCTACCAAAGGTTAGTCGACAAGATATTCAAACCCCTCATAGTGAAAAGCATGGAAGTCTATGTCGACAATATGCTCGTCAAAAGCCTCCGAGCAGAAGATCATATCACTGATCTCCAACAATGTTTCAGTCTCTTCCTCGAATTTCTCATGCGCCTCAACCCTACCAAGTGTGCTTTTGGAGTATCGTCTGGTAATTCCTTGGGTTTATGATCTCGGAAAGGGGGATCGAAGCTAACCCCGAAAAGATCAAAGCCATTCAAGAAATGGTTGCTCCTAGACGCATCAAGGAAATACAAATCCTGACAGGGCAAATTGCTGCCCTCGGCAGATTCCTCTCTAAGTCAGCTGAGCACTGTTTACCATTCTTCAAAGCAATAAAGAACATCAAAAATTTTGAATGGACGGATGAGTGTCAGACTTCCTTCGACAAGCTAAAAGAATATCTTACGTCGCCACCTCTTCTCTGCAAACCCATCCCGGGAGAAGATCTTTTTCTTTACTTGGCCGTTTCGGAGTCTGCCGTCAACGCAGTTCTAATTCGAGATTAGGATGGACGACAGCTCCCCATCTATTATGTGAGCAAAGTTCTTCAGGGAGCCAAACAGAGATATCCGAATACGGAAAAATTGGCATTCACTTTGCTAATCGCAGCAAGGAAGCTCCGACCATATTTTCAGTCACACACGATAATCGTGCTCACTGACAAGCCCCTTAGATGAATATTGCATAGGCCCGACCTTTCGGGTCGCCTCGTTCCCTGGTTGATAGAACTAGGCAAATTTGACATCCGTTATCAACCGTGACCTTCAGTCAAAGGGCAAGCTTTGGCGGATTTCATTATTGAATGCACCTTCCTCATTGAAGATGAGGAGCCACTCCTTCCCGCCCAACCTGAATTATTCACTTGGACACTCTTTGTGGATGGGTCGTCGAACATAAATAGAAGCGGTGCAGGGTTAATCCTCAATGGACCTGATGGCCTGGCTATAGAATACGCTCTTCGCTTTGACTTCCAAGCTTCAAACAATGAAGCCGAATACGAAGCACTGATAGCAGGCCTACATCTTGCTCGAGCCATGCGCGCAACTTTTTTCCATGCTTTCGGCGACTCAGCACTTGTTGTGAAGCAGATGTCGGGAGAGTACGAAGCAAAAGATCCAAAAATGGCCAGTTACCTGCATAAGGCACGTGAGGTAGCCAACACATTCACTCTCTTCAAGATCACACAGATCAGTAGAGAAGACAATACTTCTGCAGATGCACTCTCAAGGTTGGCCTCTCTTGATCCATCAGGTTTTGGCCGCACCATCCACCTCGAACTTTTGCATGAACCGAGCATTGCGACAAAGGAAGTTTTGCAAACCGAGCACGAGCTGTCATGGATTGATCCCATCAAGGCCTACCTTCACGACGGCACATTGCCTGCCGACCGGAAGCAAGCTAGGAGTATCATCCTCCGCTCAGCTCGGTATGCTATTATCGAAGACGTGTTATACAAGCATTCCTTTACACTTCCCTACCTCCGTTGCCTCACCCCATCAGAGGCCGACTATGCTCTATGGGAATTCCATGAAGGTATTTGCAGACAACATTTGGGAGGACGAGCATTAGCGCACTGCAAATGGAAGTGGAGCTGGTTTAATCCTTCATGGTCCTGAAAACCTCGTAGTTGAATATGCCTTACGATTCGACTTTCCCGCTTCAAACAATGAAGCTGAATACTAGGCTCTTATTGCTCGGATGCACCTTGCAAAGGCTATGCGAGCAGAGGCACTTCATGCCCATAGTGATTCACAGCTAGTCGTCAAACAGCTCTCTGGAGAGTATAAAGCACGAGGCGCGAAGATGGTTGAATACCTCCAAAAAGCAAAAAGGCTTGCAGAATCTTTTGTGTATTTCAACATCACTCAAGTCAGCCGAGAAGACAATGCATCAGCTGACGCACTTTCACGCTTAGCGTCCCTCGACCAGTCTGGGCTTCGCCGAACAGTTCACTTGGAACTCCTGCACGAACCATGTATTAATGATCGTGAAGTCATGCAGACCGAGCATGAACCATCATGGATGGACCCAATTAAGTCATATCTTGCAGGTGGCATCCTGCCAACCGATCAGAAACAAGCTCGAGGGGTTATTTCACGCGTAACCCAATACACGATTGTTGATGACGTGCTGTACAAAAGATCTTTTACACTCCCCTACCTTCGCTGCCTTACCCCTACCGAATCCACTTATGCCCTGTGCGAGGTACATGAGGGAATATGTGGTCAACACTTAAGTGGGAAAGCCCTAGCACACAAAATCCTTCATCAAGGCTATTACTGGCCGACAATGCAGCAAGACGCGCTGGAACACACAAAAAAATATGATGCTTGTCAACGGTTCTCGCCTGTGCCAAAGCTTGCTCCTACCGTGTTGACTACTCTGAACAGTCCTATTCCCTTCGCCATGTGGGGCATGCATATATTGGGACCTTTTCCCCTGGCTTTAGCCCAACGGAAATTTGTAATCGTTGCTATTGATTATTTCACTAAGTGGGTCGAAGCCGAAGCCCTATCCTCCATCACAGAGCAAAAGTGTGAAGACTTCTTATGGCGCTCAGTTGTCTGCCGTTTTGGAATCCCTCGTGTGCTCGTCACCAACAATGGAAGACAATTCGACGACCACACCTTTCGTGCATTTTGCGCTAATTTATCAATCGAACAACGTTTCACTTCCGTGGCTCACCCACAAACAAATAGCCAGACGGAGGTAACCAATCGCACCCTCCTCCAAGGACTAAAGAAGAAGCTCGATGGTGCGAAAGGACTTTGGGTTGACGAACTCCATAAGATCCTTTGGGCTTACCGAACAACAATAAGGAACCTGACAGGCGAAACTCCCTTCAACTTGGCCTTTGGCACGGAGGCACTAATCCCGGTTGAGATTGGTCTACCCTATCTTTGTTTACTCACTTATGACCCTAACATGAACGACGAGGCGTTACGTTGCAACCTTGACCTATTAGATGAACAAAGAGATCGAGCACAACTCCGACTAGCCGCATATCAGCAACGTGTGGCCAGATATCACGATCGACGCATTCGCCCTCTTGCTTTCTGCATTGGAGACCTCGTCCTCCGCCGAGTAGCAGCCTCAAACCCTCACGATGCCATAGGCAAGCTGTCACCAAACTGGGAAGGCCCTTATCGCGTGACCAAGTATGGTGGTCCTAGATCATATCACTTGGAGCATTTGGACGGAAAAAGCATCCCACGAACGTGGAATGCTACCAATTTACGGTGATACTATGTATGAGCAAGATCAAAGAGGGGCCACCACGTACCTCATATCTACATTTGATTTTTTGATCCTGCTCGTGCTTAGACAGCCCACTATGTTACGAGTTTAAAGCTTTGCACAACCTTAGCTTTTTCTTTTTCTCTTTTACTTTATATTGCCATTCATGTACTTATCCTCTACTATGAATGCAAGAGAATTTGACAGAAGTAAATGCAAAATAAGACCTGGAATATATTAGAAATTGAGTCAACTACATCAAGGCAACAAAAGAAGAGTCCCCTAAAATTAAGTCTAGAACAAAGGAAACTAGACTATTCATTCTGATCAGTCTCACCCTCGGGCATCCCCGTCTCCCGAATTTGAGTCTCGGCCAAAGACTGCTGCCTGGAAACTATCCTGGAAGTTGACCCGGATGCACCTAACGATCGGCCAATAGAAGGGCTAGCCATTGTAAGTGAACTTGCACCTTTCCTCCGTTCGGCCTCTTCTGCCCGAATAGCGTCATCCGCAGCGATCTCACATGCAAACTTGTGCTCATAAAGGCTCAAGTCAAACTCAGGATGATCTTTTTGTATATCAGTCTTGCACTCGTTATAGCCATGCATGAGAGCCCTTTTCGAATCACGGAAGGGCTGATCCGTAAAAGTCTTGAATTTTTTGAACATTTGCACTGCCTGAAGTGCCACTGTCGACTTCTCGGCCTCTGATTGATCGATCCGAGCAGATAACTCCATATTGGCCAGTTCCAGTCACTCTACCTTCTTGCTCAAGTAATCGACTTTCTTCTCGGCCTCCCTACGACAGTTATTCTCTACCATTACCTTCTTTTTTTCCTCATCCAATACTTTATCTGCGGAAATAAGCTTCTCCGCGCCAATCTGCACCTGCGCCATAGCCTACATAACAAAAGAAGTTAGACACCGGAGCTTTTGATATAGAAATTCAAAAGAAGAAATCAAACCTGCGACATAAGTTGGACCATGCCATTCGCTGTATCAGCAACACCGTAAGCAGATAATGTCTTGCGATCCATAGGAATGATTGCGTGACGAGACCAGTCCCATGTTGTACTAGGAGACTTGAAGACCGACTCCTCAACGGACATACCCCAGGCAGGACGATGAGGAACATCAGCTCGAACAGAGGACGACATAGCTCTACTCCCACCTCGGCCAGATGCTTTTCTTTTCCTCGGATCTTCTTTAGATTTGTCTACCGTAGACAAGCCAAGAATGAACTCTTCCACTTGCGGTGGAATCTCCTTTGCTTGAGGTCCAGAAACTAGTGTGTCAAAATCCAAGTCTTGCATTTCCTCATCTTCAACGCCATGAATGGTAGCCAATTCATCGGGAATAATGTCTCCCAACACCCCTTGGGAATTAAACAGCGGAGGATCCCCTTGCGCTCGGGAAGACATATTTTCTGCACACAAAGCAAAAGTAAGGTACCACTAAAAGATTCAGTGCGCAGGCTCTGGTAAGAACATTTACCAGGGTCGTTCTCGCCCTCTTCTTCCTCCTCGTTGAAATCTTGAGGTTCAAGGGGAAAGATGATGCCGCATTCGCGAAGTTGAGCATTACTCAGAGGATATCTGGACTCTAAGGACTCAGCTCCTTTGAGCTTCTCAATATGCTCGAGGTCAGTCTCTGGCAAATCTTTCTCCTTTAATTTATTACACGTTCTAGTGTCACACTCAGCTAGCCACTCATTACAAACTTCCCTCCGTTGAGACTTGGGCAATTTAACAAACACAAACCTCTCCTTCCAGTTATGGTTGGATGACGGCGAATGGGGAAATAAGTTCGCTTCGGCTTTTGGGCGCCGACTTAAGAAATACCAACCTACTTGTTTTGTGATTGTGCATATGGTGAAAAACCATCTGAATACCCTAACTCTAGGCCTCAAACCAAGCTTATGACATTGATATATGAAAAAACTCATAAACCGCCACGCATGAGAGGAAAATTGGCCGGGTGCAAGGCCATATATGTTCAAGACACTAATTAAAAAAGGATGGAGGGGAACCCTAAATCCATTGATAAACATATCCCAATAAACACCAATTTCATCAATGGTGGCCATGTTGGCATATTCATCCTCTTCGGGAAGCCTAAGTTTTACAATGGGAGGAATTTCACAACGCTCCCGAAGGAGTTTCAAGTCATAGCTACTGAGTTTGCTCCTAAGTGTGTGCGCGTCGAAAGGTTTAGGAGATCTTGCGCTCTCCCTCAAAACCTCTTTGGCAGGAACTCCCCTCGGCTCCTGGAAGGGAACCAAAGGGACACCAGTCTCCAAAAATAGGGGGTCAAAAGTGGGTTCTACCCTGACGCCTTGAGCATGGACATTAGGCTCAAAAACACATTCTTCATCTTCATTAGACATAATTTTAGATCAAAAGCAAAAGATTTAAAAAGGGGGGGGGGGGTTTGGAGCTTACTTGATGAAACTGAAGATTTTCAAACTCCGAAATCTTCAAAAAAATATTGCCTCTCGACTCTACTCAAGAAATGAGAAGTGTGGTAAAGAGGACAAAACTTTTTTACCCCTTATATAGAAATGAAAGACTTTTCCAACGGGTGAGATTCCATGACCATTGAAATACCATGGACACATGGCATGATCTGATGAACTTACTAGGGGGCAAAATTACCCATTTACCCCATGACGATAAACAAAACATACCCGAGTAGAAGAGCACATATAGTGCCTCTAACCCGGCCAAGCCGAGTAGACGAGCACCTATGGTGCCTCTACCCGGCCAAGCCGAGTAGACGAGCACATATCCTGCCTCTACCCGGCCAAGCCGAGTAGACAAGCACCTTTCCTGCCTCTACCCGGCCAAGCCGAGTAGATGAGCACCTATCCTGTCTCTACCCGGCCAAGCCGAGTAGACGAGCACCTATGATGCCTCTACTCGGCCAAGCCGAGTAGACAAGCTCTTATGATGGCTCCACCCGGCCAAGCCGAGTAGACGAGCACCTATCCAGCCTCTACCCCGGCCAAACCGAGTAGACGAGCACCTATCACGCCTCTACTCGGCCAAACCGAGCAAACGAACACCCAAAGTGCCCCTACTCAGCCAAGCCGAGCAAATGAGCACCCAAAGTGCCTCCACTAGGCCAAGCCGAGTAGACGAACATCTGATGCTTTTTTTTCACTCAGCCAAAACAATGACCCCTTTTCTTGATCAAACCGAGTAGGAAGGTCCCTCATTGTGCTACTACATGATCAACATGAGTAGAAAAGCTGATGAAATCTACCATCTACAATTCAATATTCTCCTTCGAAGAAGGCAAGTGATGTAGAGGAAAAACACCACCTATAAGATGAGGCCACGTGTCATCATTCAGACACATCAAAACCGCCACACTATTAATATGGAAGTGAGTAAAGATGAATTACTCAGGATTGACTCCCCAGTTAAAAGTATTAACCAGGCACTAATGAGGAGTAATCATCCATAATGATGAGTAACCCCCCATTAATCTGGTAACCCCATAATTAAATAGAAATAACTCCCACTAAGCTGGGAATCCTATAAAAGGAGTGGGAAAGTATATGTCAGGTAAGAAAAAAAGGAGAGCTGAACTTACACTTTATTAAATCTCAAACATATTCTGACTTAAGCATCGGAGATTTTCTGCCGGAAATCCTTCCGGCGAGTCACCGGTGTCGGTTTTGTTGTGCAGGTCTATTCACAAAGCGCGTCCTGAATTCTCTCCACACCACGTACTAAACAAAGCACTTGAATCAGAACTAATCATTTCTCATGGTTGAAATATGCTAAAATTGACCAGACAACGATGGATGAGAATCACAGACATGAGAAATTGTCTATTGTGAAAATTTAATTGCTTCAAGTCATTGTATAATGGTATAACATTCATTACAAATTGAACAGTACAGATCATGTAAGAGAAGAAAGCGCAGATCATTGACCTGAGTCCTAACATGTGTAGCCGTTCGATCAGCTCTATCATGTTTCTGAATTCAATCAGGCCTGAGTCCTAACATGTGTATGGGCCTCGGGTGTTCTTTTAGTTTTGGGCACAAAAATGTGACTCTCTATTTGAAGTTCACTTTTGCTGGATTTGATCTTTATTAGCTTTTGATTCTTGAAGCAATCTTCTCTCGGCACCATAACTCATATGCCGAGCTAATTCCTCTTAATACAGCATAATCATTGACCTGTATTTGATAAATGACCAACTTAGGTTACTTGCAAGTGGTGTCCATTTGATAAACATTCACAGGAGGGTCGCTTGCCGTGTCACGTGCGCTATAAAATGAAGTTGGTGATCTTTAATAAAAATCTAACACAAGATATTAGAGTTTATTCAGTGCGTCTCTTTTTGATCTGGTTTCTTCCATCTCGCTCATTAGATTCCCGCAAATCCTTTGATCGAAGTGTTGTTTTCTTCCCCTCTAACATGGATCGTACATACTTACGGATATGGGATTTTGGGATCTTTTTGGTTCCTTGGTTTGTGTATCTCCCCACACACACACACACCCACCCCCCGACCCTGTGGCGGCCAACCCAACCAAACACCCCATTTGAAAAAAGAGAAAAAAATCAAATGGAAATAAACAAAAATGAGGTAGCTTCATGTCTGCACATTAAAACTAGCATCTTGAACTTTACCAGGTCCATTACTTTCATTCTAACAGGAAAAAAAAAAACTACGTCTATTAAGAAATAAACGAGTAGTACTGCAAAAGATAAACATCCAATATTATTTCGAAAACATTTAAAGCAAAAACAAGCTTTGCCTAGTAGATTCAGCAGATGGGAAGTGTGAGTAATGCTTACAACTTATACTCACCAAATGCCATCCAAAATTAAGTTCTAAATCCTATCAACAAATCACATATAGAAGCTAAAATGTCTCTACTTAACCATCTCTTTAAACTTACATCTCATTCTACAAAATTATCTTCATGTTCCGGGTCAAAGAACAAGCTGTGAATTTGCTTCAAGTCCTGAAGAGCAACAACAAGAGCCCCATCAGCCTCACCTTCATCACTTTTTGTCTCAGAAAGCGATTTGTAATTGTTTCTCATTTTTGGACAGTTCGGAGCAAAAAACATATATTTTTCAATCGCCATCAGATTCTCCTTCTGCTTCTGCCAAACTGTCTCCGTATCATCCAAAATCAGAACACAGTTTTCTTTTGCCCCCACCACATCAAAGTTCTTTTCGTCATCTCGAATGTAATTTTCCGGCAAAAACACTCTAGAACCAAAGTAAACGCCTCGAGGGTCGAGTAGTTATGCCATAGCTTTGGCATATACACCATCACCCATTGTGTATATGCATATCTGAAACAAATTATTCACTTCTTTCAAGAAGGTGTGGACAAAGGGCCTTAACTTGATTAACAAAGAACCCCATTCGAAAAGCATATCGTTGAATTCCGGATCTTGGACTTTTCTCATCAAATACTTCTCTTTTGGTGACAATGTCTTTAGTTCAATTGCATGAAGGAGAGTGTGATCCAAATCAAGAACTAAGAAAAGCTTTCACTTGTGCAACAAATCCTCAATTTTTGTATTGGATACTTGGCCACTCTTGGGAGGCGTGCACAAATTTGAATTCTGATGAGGATGCTGCTTATTCCCCTTCTTAGCACCAGCCACCTTCTTAGAAGCAGCTAGAGATGTCAATGGGCCGGGCTTGGGCAGGCCCAGCCCAAGCCCAGCGGGCCTCCAACGAAATCGGGCCGGGGCCAGGCCAGAAGAAGTGAAAACCGGGCTAGGCCGGGCCTGAAAACTGATATACTTGGGCCCAGCCCAAGCCCTGGCCCTAGGCCCAATATTTTAGGGCCGGCTCAGGCCCAAAAAAAAATTTTGGTTTTTTTTCTCTATTCTTAACTCCTTGTTATTCACATTTATAAATTAAATGGTTGGAGACTTGGAGCAACATCAAAAGCCTCAATCGCCAAATGAAACTAGTGTAAGAGGTTCCCCATTGACGTTGTAGTACGGTTCCCGTTACACAAGAAGGGCACTAGCAGTTAAACATGGGTGACTCGCTCATTAGTTTGTCTACTTCCTCCTTTTCTATATACATCCTTATCTTTATTGTAAAACCATGACCACTGCAAAGAGGTTGCTAAAACCCTTTAAGACATTTGATTTCCAAAAATTTTACATTCCGAATGTGAAATTTTTAGAAATATTAATATGTATGTAAACAATAATATTTCTAGCATTCAAATATTCAAACCGATAAAGTTAAATTAAAGATAAATGTGTTTATAGGCCCTCCTCCTTTTATCCGGACTTGGGACCGGCTGCTTGTAAACAAACAGGCGAAGTTACCTATTTTTTTTATATATATGAAAAAATATCTATCTTGTTTCTAAAAAAACTATTTTTTGTGAAAATTTTTATTCTTAAAACTTGAGAAAAGGAAAATAAAAATAAATTACCTAATCATCTGGAAGTATTTCAACGTCCGAGTCGCTGCTCTTCCTATCGTTAATCGGTATATCTTGCTCGCGATATTTCACATCAAGATAATCCTTCCAACATACACATAGCTAGAGCGACTCGGGATTAAGACGATTGTAGAAATGTAGCAATGTTTAGATAAGAGAGAGTAAGAAGATTGGTGTGAAAAATTAGAAAGGAAGGGTGTGAATTTATAGATTTTTCAAAGTTCACAAAAGACCAAAATTTCCCTAACAACTAGCCGTTTATAGTTGTTAGGGAGGGTAAAAGTGTAAAAAACCTTAAAAGATTTAAAAAAGTTAACTTTGACCAAAATACCCCCCAAACTAGCCGTTATATAGTTGTTGAGGGGGTAAAAGTGGAATTTTTTGAATTAGTAGGGAATATAGCCGTTGGGGGGGGACAAAAATTTGAAAAAAGTGGGCAGCCCAGAATTTGGGCCAATTTCGGGCCAGGGCTTTTTTTTGGACCTTTTTAGGGCCGGGCCTGGGCCGGGCCATTTTTCTGAAACCTTGGCCTGGTCCAAGCCCAGGTCCAAGGCCCTAAATAGGCGGGCCTACACTGTTCATAACAGGGCTTGGCCCAGCCCAGGCTTTTTTCCGGCCACAACGGGCTGGGCCGCGGGCCAACCGGCCCAATTGACATCTCTAGAAGCAGCTATAGGCATCTTGCTTCAATTATGTCGAGGTAAGAGAGAGATCAGTATGGACCCAACCCTCACAAAGCTGTCGAGAAGAAAGACAAGTCAGATGCTGCTAATAAAAAAGAAGTGTTCTAAATACTTTACTAGTAGTGCAAGGAAACACAAGTGAGATTGATCTATATCCTTCCTTAGAAAGGAAAGGAAAGGCACTGAATCATCAGAGTACATGGTCTCACCATTATGGGCTTCAAAAGATTTTGCACCCTATTAGATGATACAATTTCATATTCTGTATTCTAAACTAAATAAGAGAAGCAAATCACTCCTAGGAGCCATCGAGATAGACATGAGCAAAGCATATGATAGAGTTAATTAGGATTTCCTGAAAGCGATTCTCACAAAAATGAAATTTCCTGAGCACTTCATCCGCCTGATTATGCAGTGGGTCTCCACAACTTCATTTCAAATTCTTATTAACAGCTCCCAGTCACGACGATTCTACCCAACATATGGTCTAAGACAAGGTGACCTGATATCTCCCTACCTCTTTGTTTTATGCTCAGAGGTCCTATCAGCCATGCTCACCAATGCTCAAGCTTTGGGGCAGATCCCTGGTCTTAAAGATGGAAAGAGAAGTCCACCTATAAATCACCTATTGTTTGCCAATAATATATTGATCTTCACCAAACTATCTTTGACGTCATGTTCTTTTCCTCGATCATATCTAGACTCATACTGCAAGGAATCAGGATAGCATATAAATTTTGCTAAGTCATCCTTAACAATTAGTCTAAATTCTAGAGAGGAAACATCTATTTGCCTAGCAAACTGCATCGGCCTCACAATCTCGAACCTATTTGGCAAATATCTTGGGTGCTCTTGGGACATTGTTACCAAAAAGAAGGATTTCTTCCCGGACCTCATGGAAAAAATTCACAAGCGATGTGCAGGGTGGAAAGGAGTTCTACTTAACAAGGCTGGTAGAGCAACCCTCGTATCATATGTGCTCTCATCTCTGCTTACCCATCACTCGCAGGTATGCCTCAACCCAAAATCCATCTGTAACTTAATTAATGTGTTGCTATGCAAGTTATGGTGGACATGATCGGAAAATAAATCATCTGTTCCCTGGATCAGTTGGCACGCCTTGTGTGCCCTAAAATCCCAAGGGGGACTTGGATTCAAGGATATCCATCTAGCAAACCTTTCTCTATTAGCTAAGACAAGCTGGAGGATCCTAAAAGAACCTAACTATTTGCTTCCAAGAGTTCTTTGTGAAAGATATTGCACCCGAACCATCTTTGCATATAGCCCATCAAAAGGCAATTTTTCGTGGGGATGGAGAGGAATTATGGCTGGAAGGCAGGTGATCAGGAAAGGAATCAGGTGGCAAGTAGGTATTGGTTCAAATATCCCCATCTGGACTAAAGACTGGATACCTGATATGGCATCAAGACCTCGTGCTATGTCATTAGGTTCCCATCCCCATGTTTTGTTTATCAAAGATCTTAGTTGTAGCAATGCTTGGAACCAATCTCTTGTCAAATCAATTTTTTCACCGGATATAGCAACTAAGGTTCTAGCCACCCACATATCAGCACATCCAATTGAAAATGTCCAAGTCTAGAAAGGTCCAAAAGGTGGAGAGTACTCAATCTCATCAGCCTATGTTATGTTGTACCATCTTAAAGAAGAATGTGAAATCTCCACGGAAGAAGCTTAGCATTTCCCTCCTTCACTCTGAGACAATGGAAGAAAGTGTGGTCATTACCGATGCCCTCAAAAATATTGTTCCTTCTTTGGCAAATTCTGTGGGATAGACTGCCGCTATATTGCAATCTTCACATAATCCGTATCACAAACGTTGACTCTTACCCGTTATGCCACAATCATGCAGAAACTACTGACCACCTATTCCTACAGTGCCTTGTGGTACGACCAATTTGGTTAGGGGCGTCCTTTAGGTCTACACTCATATTATGAGTGTATCCATGGCAGAATGGATCAATGCTTGGTCACTGAATCAAAGAAGTGGAGGCCTTTCTTCAGGAAACTTAGTTCAAATTATATCCCCCATTTAGTGCATATGGACACACACAAATAATCTTATCTTCGGTCAATCACCCATTCGGCCTGCTCATGTTATTGCCAACATTGAAGCTCTCTCTTGACTGATCATCTCGTCCCTAGGCAATCACATATCACCGACACTTAATCCAAACCCAAAGCCGTATTCATCAATAAGTCTTCCAATCTCTCTTCACTCTACCCAAATCAGTGCGTCTGTGGTAGAAAGAACACCATCAATGTGTTTTCTTTGATCTGTTTCAACAAAGCAACTCATAAGTCAGAAGTAGGGGTACGATGTTTAACTACAAGCTGTTTCAGATGTGGATTAGCAACGATATATTTTCTAGGATCTGACGAAATGATTGATGTTGCAAAAGGATTGCTTATTGTTATGACCTGGGCAAAAGTTAATAATTTGTTACATGTTACTTTATTTACTGACTCTAGATTTCAATTTTCTCATATATCGGATATGGAGGATATTACTTAAGAAGGAATCCAGATCACTGGCTGCTTTCGCTTGCCATGCACGGATAGACGTTCACCAAGACTGGGTGCATCACTTTTTTGCCGCAACATGATAGATTATTCCCTTTCACGTCTAATTCATGTTTATAGTTTTCATAATTGGCTTGTATGGTTTTGTTATGTTTGTTTAGAAGTATTTTTGCTATAATCATGGTATGTCATGATAACTTATAATATGTAAACACCATAAAGTGTCTGACCTTTGAAGTATTAATGCCATTCTACCTTTATATCAAAAAAATAAAGTTAAGGCCTTTTGTCCACGCCTTTTTGAAAGCGAATAATTTGTTTCAAATGTGCATATACACAATGAGTGATGATGTATATGCCAAAGCTATGGCAAAACCGCATGACCCTCGAGGCGTTTACTTTGGTTCTACAGTGTTTGCACAGGAAAATTGCATTCGAGATGACGAAAGAACTTTGATATGGTGGAGGCAAAAGAAAACTGTGTTCTGATTCTGGATGAAATGGAGACAGTTTGGTGAAAGCAGAAGGAAAATCTGATGGTGATTGAAAAATATATGTTTTTTGCTCCGAACTATCCAAAAATGAGAAACAATTACAAGTCATTTTCCGAGACAAAAAGTGATGAAGGTGGGCTGATGGATCTCTTGTTGTTGCTCTTCAAGACCTGAAGCAGATTCACAACTTGTTCTTTGTGTTAGAATTTATATCATTCATCTTGACCCCATAATCAAGATCATTAGAATCTTACAATAACATAAACATAAGAACGATAAGGTTACGAACTCACTGGAATCGAAGGAAGCCATAGATTACCAAGAGTTTTATTCCGATGATGAAAGAACGCCAAGATGCGGAAGCGAACACGTACCCTTTGATATTGATCTTCACTACTCTTCTCTATTCTTGATGATGGAATAGAGTGGTGTATTTTTTCTTTTGTCTAAGAGGCAAAGAGTGGCCAAAACATAATAATACCCTAGCCTCCAAGAAGAAAAGATATTTATATAGAGAGAGTAGTGAGATCAACCCTAAAGCCTGCCAAATCTCAACCGTCCATCAAAGTTAAGAGATTAGGGTCTATAAGCCTTTTATACACAATAAATCATTAGTGTATTGGATGCTAAATCAAATAGGCCCATAATGTTATTTAGCTTAATTTAATTAATTAATGTCCAAGTCAAATAATAAGTCAACATTAGTATGACCCGTTAGGCCACTTAATTGGATTGGACCGATCAAATCCAACATTCTCCCACTTGGCCAAGGGTTATACTAATGTCAATGTCTTAAGTTTTGACATAACGAAATTGAACAAAACATCCCGTAAGTTAGGGCAAATTTAACAAAAATACTAAAATGAATCGAAGATAGTATATGTACCTCTCAATGCCACAACACCGTTCTCCGGTTACAATCTCAGAACTTTTGCCAAATATGACAGTCAACAGCTTAATAGACATGAACTGCATCGTTCCATAATAAATAATAATATGAACGAGTTCATGTGATCCTTACATGAGTGTTTGTTTCAGAATACCTCAAATGTGCACTTTTAACGAGAAGTAACAAACCATAATCATAATATCCAGAATCCAAAACATAGGTGATCACAAAAATAAATGTCTCAAATCAAAAACCAATTATCTAAGGAAAAGGCTATTGACCAAACCCATGCTAGTAACATGTTCTCGAAAGAGAGTGGGTGGTAAGCCTTTCGTCATGGGATCCGCCAACATAGCGATCATAATGATATGCTGAATAGACACTATTCGATTCTGAATTCTTTCCCTCACAACAAGATACTTAATCTCAATATGCTTCGTTCCACCACTTGATTTGTTGTTCTTGGAAAAGAAAACAGCAGCCTGATTGTCACATAATATCTTCAGTGGTCTCGAAATGGTGTTAACCACTTTAAGTCCCGTAATGAAGTTCTTTAACCATACACCATGACACGAAGCCTCAAAACATGCCACAAACTCTGCCTCCATGGTGTGAGAAGCCACTAATGACTGCTTAGCACTCTTCCATGAAACAACCCCTTCTGCGAGCATGAAGACATAACCTGATGTGGATTTCAGGGTATCTACACACCCTGCATAATCGGAATCAGAATAACCAATAACCCCAAGGTTATCTGACTTCCTATAAGTAAGCATGAAATCCTTGGTACCCTGTAAGTAGCGCATGACTTTCTTGGCTGCTTTACAATGACCCATTCCCGGGTTTATTTGGTAACGTCCAAGCATGCCAACAACATATGCTATATCTGGGCGAGTACAGACTTGAGCATACATAAGACTCCCTACTGCAGATGCATAGGGAATACGCTCCATTTCGTCTTGCTCCAGTTGGTTCCTAGGGCATTGTAGCAAACTAAATTTGTCACCCTTAACAACAGGGGCAACAGTGGGAGCACATTTATGCATATTGAACCTTTTCAGAACCTTCTCAATATAGGCTCTTTGGGACAATCCCAATATCCCACGAGACCTATTTCGGTGAATCTCAATGCTTATGACATAAGAGGCCTCTCCAAGATCTTTCATATCAAAATTCTTAGACATAAAGTTTTTGGTCTCATGCAACATATGCATATCACTACTAGCAAGTAAGATATCATCTACATACAAAACTAGAATGATAAACTTACTCCCACTGATCTTTAGGTATATACATTGGTCCACTGCATTTTATGTAAAGCCAAATTTACTAATCACATCATGAAACTTAAGATACCATTGTCTAGAGGCTTGCTTTAATCCGTATATGGATTTCTTCAACAGACATTTCATATGTTCCTTGCCTTCAACCATAAACCCTTCTGGTTGAGTCATATAGACATTTTCATGCAAGTCACCATTAAGAAATGCAGTCTTTACATCCATTTGATGTAGCTCTAAATCATAATGAGCCACTAAAGCCATGACTATTCGAAAGGAATCCTTTTTCTACACAGGAGAAAATGTTTCATTATAATCTATCCCTTCCTTTTGAGTGAAACCTTTAGCGACGAGTCTAGCCTTGTATCTTTCGACATTACCTTTAGGATCTAGCCTAGTTTTGTAGACCCATTTACAGCCTACAGCTTTGGCTTCTTCAGGCAAGTCAACAAGGTCCCAAACTTCATTTATTTTCATTGACTCTAACTCATCTTTCATGGCCTTAAGCCATTGAGTTGAGTGATCACTCATAATAGCTTCTTTAAAGGATGTGGGATCATTTCCTATGCCTAGATTATAGTCAGCCTCATCTAGGTACACAATATAGTCATCAGAGATGGTTGTCCGTCTCTCTCTTCCTGACCTTCGAAGAGGTTGCTCATTAGCAGGAATTGGAGCAGGATCCATAATAGGGGGCACATCATTAGGTACTATCTCGGGTGCATCATTATTTTCTCTATGAGGTAATGGCGCACCAACCTTTTGGATAACAGGAATAGAAACATGATCCTGAATTTCCTCAAGGTTTATTATTCTTGGTGTACAACTCCCACTATATTCAGCATCTTCAAAAAATACTGCATGCCTAGTTTCAACAATTCTAGTGGTGTGTGATGGATAGTAAAATCTGAAACCCTTAGACCTTTCAGGGTAACCTATAAAATGATAACTTATGGTCTTGGGATCAAGTTTCTTAGTATGCGGATTGTAGACTTTTGCTTCAGCTAAACAGCCCCACACATGAAAATATTCTAAACTTGGTTTCCTCTGTGCCCACAATTCAAAAGGTGTTTTAGGCACAGACTTACTGGGAACCCTGTTAAGAATATGCACAGCTGTTTTAAGTGCTTCAACCCACAAAAACTCTGGTAGAATGCTTTGGCATATCATACTTCGTACCATATCCATGAGGGTACGATTTCGCCGTTCAGCTACACCATTCTGCTGGGGTGTTCCTGGCATTGTATACTGAGCAACGATGCCACATTCTTCCAAATATAGGGCAAAAGGACTAGGGTTACGACCCGTTTCAGAGAATTTTCCATAATATTCTCCGCCTCTGTCAGATCTTACAACTTTAATCTTTAGGTCGAGTTGATTTTCAACTTCGGCTTTGTAAGTCTTAAACATGGCAAGTGAGTCAGATTTTTCATGAATGAGGTAAACATATCCATAACGAGAATAGTCATCAATAAAGGTGATAAAGTATCTATGACCACCAATACCCGGTGTAGGGAAAGGTCCACAAATGTCAGTGTGGATAAGCTTTACAAGTCCCGTACTTCGAGTGGCACCACGTTTATTTCCTTTTACAAATTTTCCTTTAATACATTCAATACATGTGTCAAAATCTGAGAAATCTAAAGAATGAAGAATTCCATCCTCAACGAGGCGTTCCATTCTGCCTCGTGATATGTGACCAAGACGTTCATGCCACAATTTAGCAGAATTTTCATTCTCTCTTTTTCTCTTACCACAAGTTTTAGCAACTACATTACTCACATTCATTGTTTTCAAGGATTCAGTAAAAGAAGCATTCAAAAGTAATTTGTAGAGGTTTCCATCCATCAAACCAGAACCAATAACTCTAGAGTAAAGGAAAAGAGAGAAGCCTTTATTCTCAAACTTAAACGAATATCCATAAGCGTCAAGTCTAGAAACAGAAATAAGATTTCTAGTCATACTTGGAACATAAACAGTATCAACTAAATCCAAATTGAAGCCACTCTCCAAAACTAAACGGAGAGTTCCTACAGCTTTAACTTGAGCTTTCTCTCCATTTCCTACTAGAACATTACGGTCCCCTTTGTTTAACTTCTTCACGGAAAGGAATCCCTGCAATGAATTAGTTATGTGCACAGTTGCACCCGTGTCAACCCACCATGTATTTAAAGGAGCATCAATTGTATAAGACTCATAACAAACGCAAATAGATAAATTACCTTTCTTTTCCAACCATTCTCTGAATTTATGACATTCTTTCCTCATATGTCCTTTATCCTTACAAAAGTGACACCTGGGACCAGAAGAACCCTTGGTAGCAGAAGAGCTTGCCTTGTCAGTCTTGGTTACAGAAGCACTCTTGTTCCCTTGCACATTACCTTTGCCAAATTTCTTTCTTTTTCCTTTTCCTTTTCCCTTTCCTTTAGATGGACCAGTAATGGCAACGTGAGCACTATCAGGTTGTTCAGACTTTAGCCTCTCTTCTTCTTGGACACACATGGAAATCAACTCGCTCATCTTCCACTTTTCTTTCTGCGTGTTATAGTTGATCTTAAAAGGACCAAACTGCGCAGGAAGGGAAGTCATAATAAAGTGCACGAGAAAACCTTCAGAGATTTCCATGTCCAAACCTTTTAGTTGAGAAGCCATATCATTCATCCGTAAAATATGCTCACGAACACCGTTGGATCCACTATACTTGAGCGTAACCATTTTAGTGATGAGAGTAGTAGCATGTGCCTTGAAAGAACCCTGAAACTGTTCTTCAATATGAGCAAGGTACAGCTTAGCATTATCCGAGTCAGGAATGGCTCCTCGAATAGCAGTCGTAATGGAGCCTTTCATAATCATCAGGGATATGCGGTTGGAACGCTCCCACTTTTCATAAGCTGCCTTTTGCTCAGTAAAGCTTTCAGCTGTAAGGGCAGCAGGCGCGTCAACCCGTAAAGCATAATCCAAATCCAGAACTCCAAGGATTATGCTAATCTGCTCTTTCTATTTTCTAAAATTGGTGCCGCTCAATGATTCAATAGAGGAAAGATAGCCAGTAATTGCAGCAGGACTATACGCTAAATAATAACAATAATCATGTACGTTAGTACCGAAAATCCACATGATGAAAATAGTTAGTTCATCATTTAACATAATAAAATAAATTGAGGGATAAACAATTTATTTATATGGAAAATGTAAATACACAAAACATATTTCAAAGAAAAAATTAACATATCACTTATAACCTTCCGTTGGGCCGGTTATTAACATAAAAGTGTTTTTCCATCCTTATTAATTTTGGAAATCATTAAAAGCAACATGAGTACAAATTATATCACCGTTGGGCAGAAAATAATTTGACCCATGCAACTTATTATTTACTTTCTTTCCGCTTAAAAATTAAAATATAATCTTCCGTTGGGCCGATTAATATTTTAATTAATAAGCGTAACATGATGTGGTTTATCATTATCTCAACTTATAAAAGACAATAAACTTCCGTTGGGCCGCTTACTGCCAAAATAAGTAAGAACCACTAATTATTTCAAGTTCATTATCATAGTCTAAACATGCCAAATGAAGCATAATGTTTTAGCACAATCTCGTAATTTTAGACTAATTCTTGAAATTATAATAATAACGGCACGTTATATTCATCAGTATCCCAATAATATAAGCCAATATTAAAATACATATGTTATCCATAATAACATATCAAATAAACAATTCAATAGGAATGTAGCGTTAAACGACTATGTAAATTTTATTTTACAAGGCCCAATTAAAATACACAAGTCCTTTTGAAAATCCATAATGGCCAAATAGGCCCAATCATATAAACTACAGGCCCAAATTTACATGACCAATAAAAATCTAATTACTGGCCTAAAGGCTTAGCCCGCAAACCATTTAATAGGCCATTTACAGCCCAATTTTACTTTGTGGACAGCAGGCCCTTAACAGGCCTTTCACGGCCCAATAAATTCGGCTCACCTAACAAAAACCTTAGCCACAAGGGCCAATGGCTTCAGGCCACAAAACAGGTTTAACTAAGGTCTGGCCTTTCGGCCCAGTTTTGCAAGGTTGAATAACAGGTCACCATTCCCTTTGCTGGGCCAAACCATAAAAACAGAACGGACAGCCCAATGGCCAACCAACAGGCCACATTTTTCTAGCCCAAAAAGTTATATCCAGCCTGCAAAATATGGGTCAATGCCACAGGCCCAAATTCATAACCTAATAATTTGGTAACACACCCTCTAGCGCAGACCTTTGGCGCAGACCCTTTTTTTTTTTTTTTAACACTTTAACGTGAAACATATAATTCATCAAATACTCTAATAATCTTATGGAAAAGTTCTATATTTATGCAATTGATTAACGCGGCTCTGATACCACATGTTAGAATTTATATCATTCATCTTGACCCCATAATCAAGATCATTAGAATCTTACAATAACATAAACATAAGAACGATAAGGTTACGAACTCACCGGAATCGAAGGAAGCCATAGATTACCAAGAGTTTTATTCTGATGATGAAAGAACGCCAAGATGCGGAAGCGAACACGTACCCTTTGATATTGATCTTCACTACTCTTCTCTATTTTTGATGATGGAATAGAGTGGTGTATTTTTTCTCTTGTCTAAGAAGCAAAGAGTGGCCAAAACATAATAATACCCTAGCCTCCAAGAAGAAAAGATATTTATATAGAGAGAGTAGTGGGATCAACCCTAAAGCCTGCAAAATCTCAACCGTCCATCAAAGTTAAGAGATTAGGGTCTATATGCCTTTTATACACAATAAATCATTAGTGTATTGGATGCTAAATCAAATAGGCCCATAATGTTATTTAGCTTAATTTAATTAATTAATGTCCAAGTCAAATAATAAGTCAACATTAGTATGACCCGTTAGGCCACTTAATTGGATTGGACCGATCAAATCCAACACTTTGACCCAGAACATGAAGACAATTTTGCAGAAGGAGATGTACAGAAGTTTAAAGAGATGGTTAAGTAGGGACATTTTAGCTTCATTATGTGATTTGTTGATAGGATTCAGAGCTTAATTCTGGATGGTATTTGATGAGTATAAGGTGTAAGCATTACTCACACTTCCCTTCTGCTAGACCTACGGGGCAAAGCTTGTTTTGGCTTTGGATGTTTTCCAAATGATATTAGAAATTTATCCTCTGCAGTACAACTCGTTTATACAACTCGTTTATTTCTGAATAAAACTAATTTTTTTTATGTTAGAATGAAAGTAATGGATCTGGTAAACTTCTAGATGTTAGTTTTAATGTGCAGACATGAAGCCACCTCGTTTTCGTTTGTTTCCATTTCCATTTTTCTCTATTATGAACGGGGTGTTTGGTTTGGGTTTCGGTTCTATGTATGATCCATGTCAGAGGGGGAGAAAATAGCACTTCGATCAAAAGATTTGCATGAATCCAATGGACGAATTGGAAGAAACCAAATCAACAAGAGAAAAAAAAATCTAAGAGACACACAGAGAGAGAGAGAGAGACACACTGAATAAACTTTAATTTCTTGTGTTCGATTTTTATTAATTTCTGTTGGAGGATATTTAACGATCACCAACTTTTATTTTATAGCGCAGGTGACACGACAAGTGACCCCTCTCGTGATTGTTTATCAAATGGACGCCACTTGCAAGTAACCTAAGATGGTCGTTTATCAAATACATGTCAATGACCATGCTGTATTAAGAGGAATTAGCTTGGCCTCTGAGTTATGGTGCCGAGAGAAGATTGCTTTAAGAATCGAGAGCTAATAAAGAACAAACCCAGCAAAAGTGAACTTCAGATAGTCACATTTTTGTGCCCAAAAAAAAACTAAAAAGAACACTGGAGGCCCATACACATATTAGGATTCAGGCCCAATTGAATTCAGAAACATAATAGAGCTGATCGAACGGCTATTATCTCATACCGAATGATGAGATTTAGGAGGGAGTAAGGAAGATTAGGTCAATTTTGGTACATTACTCCTTATAACAGGCTAATCTGACTTGCATGTGACACTACCATATTGGCCAGTAACTTAACAAAGATATAGAGAGTTCTTACAATACGCCAGTAACTAGATGCCAACAGCAGGAAGAGAGCTTTACCTCCAACCAGAAGGTCCAGTTCTCGTGCCCTACTCTCTGCTAAGTCTACATATGTATGATGGTGGACCACCACCGACTATTTCAGGAGCTGTGAAAAGTTTGACAAGGATCGTTATGCAGAAAACTCCACCAGTCGAAGTTAAAAGAAGCTGCAAAAGAAGAATTTAAACCCGCACCAAGCAGAAGTTAAGAGAATCACCTGGAATTATATTGTTTGCAAGTGACCAACTGGATATTTGACAAATAATGTTAAGGACTGCAACCAAGACCTCCTCTAAAGAACTGAAAGGAAGAAAATATAAAAAGCTATAGAGTGTAGGCACTAATCATTTAAAATGCAGACTTTACAACCTCGTAAAAATCAATAATGCTGTGCAGACTCGATAATAACTGAATTGCATCTAGCAGCTGACAAGTACTTAGTTGCATATAGAAGTTGAATTGCATTTGCATAATGAGGCACTTAAATATTGAATCTTCATCTATTCTCAGCAGGGAAATGGTTTCCAGACCTTAGTTGCTGTATTATCGAGTTAAGGTCACAGATAACTATTACCCTGTTCACTTGGGAATTTTTAAAAGCTTGCTCCAAGCTAAGATGGGAGCTCGCTTCAAGAAATAATGGCAGCTGGTCTCAAAATGTGGAAGTAGGCACAACCCTAGATTCCCCTAGTCCAAGTTTCAAGCTGTTTCACCAAAGCCATAGGCCCATAGACATGCTTCCAATTAAAGTCTCAAGCTTACAGATTTAACTTTCTCCCCCTCAATCTGAATAAAGTTGAGAACTGTATTTGAGCTTCGTCGAGGAAACCGCTCCGAACCTTAAGATTCGTCTACAGGCCTACATTTCCACGCTCCCGCAGGCACTTGCTGCATGCAAAAGTTCTGAACAACGGGGCACAGGCAATTTTCAAGCTTTATGGCACACGTTTTTTTTTTTATGCTGCATTCCTATCTCCTAGATCATAAAGAAAATCGACAGTCATGTATGACCAAGGAAGTTTATATCAAGATTGTTCATCACCACATGCACATAAATGATTTAGAAACATGCATATCTGTATGACAACAAATATACACAAAAATAAAACATAAATCAGTTTGACCATCATGAAGTACGTTAAGCAACACACTTTATAAACCGTAAACCTGCACAAACAGGCTTCCACATATTTATTCATGAAACACTGCTGGTATTCAGATCTCCTAACACAAAAAATTGCATCAACGTGTTACAAGTGCTTTTCATTTATATCTAGAGTATGGTGTATGACCCTTTTCTAAGATGTTATTGTTAATCGTCTGCACTAAAAAAAGTTGAATACCAGCATTTCAATTCCTTTCATAAAATAAAAAAAGCATCAACATGGTAGAGGCGCATTATCTTTATGACTAGAGTATGGACTGTGACAATGCCCCCTTTTTTACGATTTTAGTCCTCTGCACTGGATAAGTAGAAATATGGAAGCATAAACATCAAACTTTTAAATGCACATGCATTTTCTTCTACTAACCACAGGGAAAACTCCAAGAAAACTCTTCGGGATCCCTTCACACGTATCATTTGTGACTTGTAAGTTGATAAATATGGTAAGTATCTATATTGCTTTACAACATCATCTCTTTTTGTTGAGAACTTCAGACTTCTTGAAAATAAAGATAGACAGAGGATAAATACCGTGATTGTAGATCTTGCATAGTGGTATCATTAATGCAAGTATCGAGCTAGCTGACATTTTTTTCGAAACCATTAACAATAAATCAAGCTATGAATACTTGTACCGAGATAAATCACAAGAGAGTTTTTGAGTTCAGGCCTAACAATCAGGCAACCACACCCTTTTTGGCATTCAATAGGAGGCATTCATACCAAAAAACATAAAGCCGTTTTGCAAGTTTCAAATAACAGTGATGTTTTACAAGCAGAAACATGCCCTATTCATAATGAACAACCAAATTGGCTCACATAGGTCACCTTCCACCAAATAAGCTATGCCAACAGCGTTACCAACCTGGACTTAAGAATTGACTGACATTCCTTGAAATTTACGGTAATTCAGAGACAATACTAAGCAACCTAGAGTGTCTAAGCAACCTATGGCCTATTCCACACACACACACAGTGGGGGTGGGGGGGAACCGGGGGGCTGTAGGAATCCTTAAGTAAATATCCAGGATAAGACATTGTCATTCTCAGTAGAGGATTGTTTCCAACTATTGGTTGTTCGCACGCTCATATCTACCAGGATTCCAAAGCAAAAAACCCACCATCACTGATAAACTTAGCTATCGATGTCAATAAAGGAAGACTAAATCCCATTGGTCTACCATCTCGATGGATATTCCCAAATTTCAGCTTCAGCAGGAGAGTAATTGTAGGCATACTCTGTTCATCCAAGTTGACAACTTGCTCATCCACAATGACTTCTTCTTCACCTAGTTCCCAAGCCACTGGCATAAGAACAGTAGCTCCATAGAGCACTATGTCATGACCGTTACAAGATGAACACATAAAACTCTCAACTCGGTTGGCGGAGGAAACCATCAATTGTTGCATCCACTCACTCTCTAGTAGCATTTTTTTTCCTATATAGATAAAGTAGCCGCCTATTATTGAAAAACATCTACTGGTAACCCGCTGCTTGCCTAATGCAGAACATGGCAATCAATCTGTCCAACTGGCTGCTACAGGTTTATCAACGTCTCCTTGTATTTCTTTATTTGTTAACCGAGTCTAGGTATATATGTCTTTTCCTTATAAACTCCGAGATGTCACAATCTGCTCTTGGTTAGCCCAACGCCTCAACCATATTCATAAACGAGTCTTCTCAAACACAAACTTTAAGAACTTAAAACTTTAATCTTTTCATACTTAATGAATTTAATATACAGATCAAACACCGGATCATACAAATGAACCTCCGAATAGTATCCAACAGAAAGATACAGCACATGAGGGCCATTAACAACATGGTACTACTGATAACAACCAACACTAATTTCACTCACGAACTTTACACTCCATAATTTCAAAACCCCTGATTCAGTCAAAACCATTCAAATGAATTGCAAAAACCACATATAGAATGCTTCCACATCAATTGAGACAGAAAATGCGTACTAAGCAGAGCACTTGAATCAGAACTAATCATTTCTCGCAGTTGAAATATGCTAACATAGACCGGACAACAATGGACGAGAATCACATAGACATGAGAAACGGTCTATTTTGAAAATTTAATTGCTTCAAGTCATTGTTTAATGGTATAACATTTATTGCAAATTGAACAGTACAGATCATAAAAGAGAAGAAAGCGCAGGCAAAGGTACCAAGTACCAGCTCCATCCTAGATTCGAAAAGCTAGCAAGTGCTAGTTGCTATGATCAACAATATGACCTACTTCTTCGCAGCCTTCTTTTTTGAAGTAGAACTAGCATACTGCGGCTTCGGATGCTTTTCAGCCTCGCTCGGATCCAGCCACTTGAGAGGGTTGCGGTTGAAGAAAGGCCAATTGGGAACAGTTATCAAAGTAGTCAAAACAACCCCACCAGCATAGACAAGTAACATCACCTGAAATGAACCCAAACCATAGCCTATCACGAATGCTATCACTGCAAAGGCCGCCAGCATTATCTGCATCAGCTGCTCCGCTAGGTTTTGCCCTTGCCAATCCATCTATTCACACACATGTGCACACACGGATGGAATAAAACTTATTAAAACAATCCCAAGACTTCCAACCCAAACCTAAGGCTACGTTTGAATAGCAATTTCAGACAAAATAATACATAACCACCAACCAAATATTCAAGACACAACAGCACGAAACTTTAACTATTCGTAGCTAGAAAATATGTAATTTAGTTAGCACTTCGTGCTTCCATAGCATCGTAAGACATAGATTCCAGCTTGAAAATTTGATGAACAGTAACTTCCGTGAAAAGTTCAATATATATACGCGGCAAAAATTACAATGTTTTGAATCAAAAAAACAACTACAGTACACAGATTAAGGAAAACCAAATTTTAATGCAAGTCAAAAACTTACCTCCCCCCCCCCCCCCCCCAAAAAAAAAAGGGAAAACCTCATTTTAGCTATAAACAATAGGGAAAATTGCAAAAAACACCCTCGTGGTTTGAGCCATTTGCAAAAAGACCCATGTAGTTACAAAAGTTACAAAGATACACCTGTGGTCGCAAAAGTGTTGCAACTAACGGTTTTCGTAACGAAATAAAAATATTGTCCAAAATACCCCTGCCAACAAAAGTCTCCAGCAGAGACCACCCCAGCCACACCGCCGCCACTCCAGCCTGCCATTCATGGACACAAGCCCAAGCCCTCTCTCTCTCACAGCCACGCCGCCCCTACCACCATCACCCAGCCATGCCTATCGTGTCCACAAGCCGAAGCAGTTCTCTCTCATCACCACCACAACTCCGCCTAATTGAAACTCGTCGCCGCCACTGCTTCATCAAATCCCATCACCGCAACACCCCCCACCCAATCTCGCAGTCGCCATTACCTCCCAATGCCGCAGCAACCATCACCGCCTAGTCCCATCGCCGTCATCCGCATACCACCACTACACCACGACCAAACACCACATACCCACGTCAACAACAATCAAGGGTTTCAATTCGAACCCTAATCGTACATACTTAGATCTAGGGTTTCAATCGCAAGGTGGGATTGAAACCCTAGATCTAAGTTTGTGTAATTCGGGCAAATCAGCAACATCAAAGTTTGTGAAACCCTAGATCTAAGCCCAGATCTGATTTACATTGACAGCGCACGGTGACGGGGCTGCTGCAGCATAGACGCACAAGGTTGGGTGGTGGCAGAAATGAGGGGTGGTGGTGGATGGGGCTTGGTGAGAGGGGCTGATGGTAGCAGGCGATTGGGTGGAGCAGGAGGTGGTGGCGGTTAAGGTTTAGGTGATTAGAGTAGGAAAGAAAATTAAGGTTTGGGAAGAGAAGAAGAAATAGAGGGCAACTTTGTCATTTCGTTGAATTAATCTCTACCAAACGCACTGTTGCCGTTAGTTTGAACGATTTTTTTGACGGTTGCAACACTTTTGCGACCACAGGTGTATCTTTGCAACTTTTGTAACTACAGGGGTCTTTTTGCAAATGGCTCAAACCACGAGGGTGTTTTTTGCAATTTTCCCTAAACAATAAGCAATTCAAGTTACATATTAACTGGTCTGCCAAACATACATAACCAGAAATAACAGAAGAGGATACATGCACTGGTTAACAGCCCACTAAAGACATTTATTTGTAAAATATGGGATGTACCATCATTTACTAAATCATCAGTCACTAGTAGCTACGTAGGTTCACCCAATAACGATGCAAAACTGATATTCCTGAAGTTCATAAGAGACACATTCACAAAGGCAAGAGGACCCTGCTTTTTCAATCAGGTCAAGGTGTAGTATATGTAAAAGATAAAACTTACTGTGAATATAAAATTGGGAATAAGTAGATGTCTCATCATTAACTGAACCTTCGGTTACTAAAAGCTACAGAGGTTCACCCAAAAACAATGCAACTGATGTTCCTGAAGTTTACGAGAGTCCCATTCACAATGGCAAGGGGGCCCTGATTTTTCATCAGGTTTTACTAGCTACTGACCCAAACTTCTAGAAATGAAAATTTTTCGAGTTAATATGTCCTTGTCCAGTCACCAAAAGCAACAAAGATTTGCCCAATAAGAATTTAAGTGATCTGAAATTTCACACCAGTGAATTAGGGCATTTTAAACCTGCTTTTAAATTTCCTCAGGTAAAAACATTTTATTAATCTATTATGTGTAACATGAAAAGCAATGCAAGTGATTTGCCTTCATAAGGAACATACACACAACATCAGATCATCAGCTATTAATTGCAAAGATAAACTAGCCCTTAAGAAATTGCTAAACTTAGTACATGTTCCATCATTTACTGAACCTTCAGTTACTAAAAGCCACAGAGATTCACCCAATAACAATGCATCTGATCTTCCTGAAGTTTACGAGAGTGTCATTCACAAAGGCAATGAGACCCTGCTTTTTTCATCAGGTTACATATTTGTAACAAAAAATCCCACCCCAAAAACCAAAAGATAAGAATGTTATGAATATTCAGAGATATGAACATCCAGATGCACACCACTTCTATCTAATGTTATGAAGCCTTAACAAATAACAAGAAAAGTGGTTGTCCTAACTTTTCTAGCGGTCCCATTTCCAAATGCAACACTGGTTTTTCCAGTAGGTCAAACAACCAAAAAAAAGTTAAAACAACATGTAATTTACTTGTGTAATACCCCGAATCTAGGTTGGAACTTTTTAGTAAAATTTTAGCAGCTTTACTTATTAATTATTCTTATTTAGCGGCAAATTTTACAAGTAAAAATATTTTTGTTTTAAGCGACAATTGACATGAACAATCTGATCGTCAATTAATGATAGCAAGGGAAGTAACTTGAGAAATTATTATTAAATAAGGATTTAGTATATAGTTATCAATTTAGGTTATTTCAAATATAACACTGAGAGTGATTTATGGAAAAAAAATGTGGCATTTGAAATGACTGATTGGGAGAAAGAAAAGGAGACTTTTGAAGCAATTAAAACCATATATGTTTTATGGCAAAAAAAAAATGAAAGAGTCAAAAGGAAGGAAAAAAAAAGAGAAGAAAATCGGAGAGAGAGATGAGAATAGAAGAGAAGACGGGAGAGGAGATGAAAGATGGCAGCCGACCCTAGATCGGCGGCGCCACTCCCACCTCGGGTCGATGCTGGCCATGGAACCCATAACCGGCGATCAACTTCGGCGCTCCCTCACTGAACGCCACCGCCAAACACCTCCACAACCACCATGCCGCAGTCAACACACCGTTGCCACCACCGCCGGGACTCATCACCGGCCCTCTTTCAACGCTGTGATGACCTTAAACCTAACCGCTGTCGCCATGCCACCAAACTACCACTGTCTCAGCTAGGTCCACTGCAGTCGTGGACTACAAGTAGCCGTTGTGGCCACCGCGACTTCGGCCAGTGGCCAATCGCTACAATGAGCACCGGTGACAGCCATTGACACTCTCCGGTCGCCACCGTCAAGCTGTCGTGAATCATCATCTCCAGTCAGCCCCTCCCCAAATTCCGACCACACCCTCAGATTGTCGGCGTCAAATTTTGATAGTGCTCGCGGCCTTCACTACCGCTACACTGTTCCTTCATCTCCATTAGAGGCACTGCCACCGCCATCTCCAAGTCGTGCGATTGCCATTTCTGGCAACGTATTCGGTCTTCGATGGCCGATTCCCACCAGCGCCACACCTAGAGTACTGACCAATGATGACAGCAAAGGTCGCTATGAGGGGAGATAGGAAGAACCCTTGATGGCCACCGGCAGAATCCCAGCTACGGGATGACCAGTCAACAAAAGTGACGTCAAGGCAGCCACACCTTTCGATTTTCGTCGCTACCGGGATTCCATGACCATAGTGTAGAATTGGTTTCGTGAAATTGTTTGTGAAGTGGGGTTTGGTGGTGTTGTGATTTTTAACCGCGGTGCTTACAACGATTGTAGTTGGGTTATATGCGTGCATACATTGGCGGGTGTACAGTGCATGTTTTTATGCAGGTGTATATAATATGTAGGTGTGGTTATTGTTGGGCGATGTGTAATAGCGGTGCTTGTGGGGCATCGTTACGTGGGTGTCTATTACGTGTGGAGTGCGGTTATGTATGTGTGGAAATGTGGTGTACGTATATACAGTTGTTATATGGGGGTGTTGTACAAGTTGGTATACATATACAACACAAGTGTGTGCACAGGAGAGATTGACTGTTTACGTCGTGCAATTATTAGTGCACAGAGAGTATGTTTGTGTGTGATTGTATTGTTGGCAAATGGTGACGATCATGGCACTGCTTACTGCCGTCAAAATAGTATCGTGGCATTGTTTGCGGTGGTTTGGCCAGAGTAGTTTTGGTGGTGTATATGGCGGTGTGAATTAGTGTGGAGAACGACTAGGTGTATTGCATGTCATGGAGTACGTGTTCTAGGTGAGGAAGCGCCAGGTGAATGGTGTTGTCTGTGTTATTGATGCGTCGTAATTGTTTGGGCGTAGAGGGTGTGTTTACATAGAGATTTATGGGCGCAGGCGAGTATGTGCATGGAGGGCAACGTGTGGTGGCGGGTTTGTGTAGGGCGGCGGCGTACTGAGTGTGCATGTGCACCATGTGTCGTGGAGTGTGTAATGTGAGTGCGTGCATGTTTGTAAGTTATGTGAGTGTGTATGGTGCGCAATGATGCACGTGCAAAGGGCGTACATATAACAGGGTGTGCCTGTATGTGTGTGTATTACGGGTATGGGTGTACATAAATAGCGATTGCGTGAGTTGTCAGCGGGTATAAAGCGGTGTTATGGTTTGACAGGGAAAAGAAGGCGAAAATGTGAATGAGGTCTAGAAAATGTTTACGGTGATGGAGAGGAGAGACATTATTTCTTGGAATACTTTGGGGGTTATCAAAACGGGTGAGTTGTGGGTGTATAAAGGTCGGACTTTGAATATGGCGTTCCAATTGTTGAGGAGAATTCGAAAAGGAATATTGTGTTGATCGACATTGCTTTCAAGTTACAGAACGAATGAGGATATGCAAAGGAAAGGAATGGCCCTAGCGGTTCTATTAGCTAAATGTAGCAGTGTGATCGCTGCTCCAGAGAGTGGAGGTGGGAAACGCGTAGCATCAAGTGACCCTTTGATTCAACTAATGTTTTTACATACAATGTATATGTTTATCTACTGTTAAAAATGTGGTGTATATCAGCATTGACCGTTTTAAGTACGTTTAGCTGCTATGGCTTAATTTGTCAAAAAACTTTTAGTGATTTATTTCTCGTTAAAAACCAGACCAGCATGTAATTAATATCTTGCTTAGAATATGCAATGAAACTCAGATTTGAAATGTTTTGGCATTTGACGTATTTGTGAATATTGAACATTTCGAAATCTATCAAAAGGGGTGTATGGATAGTTTGATGACTGGTTGTGTTTACGATGAACCAAAAGGTTGTTTTTGTTTATTCGATTGCTGTGCTCCATATCCACGGGGGAAAGTTGGATTTGCGGCCCTGGTCAACGGGGCTTGTACGTTGATGCACAATATTGTTACTCGTGGTTCGCCTTTGCGTCCATAGAATTATTTATCCCGGATGTAGGAGGGATTTCGGGCCCTAGTCAGTGGGGCTTGTACGCTAACCGTAACATATCGTTTGAACTGATGTTGGGATGGAACTGTTTATCGAGAGGTTTTTTGCTAATGATTTTATACCTCAGTTTTGTTTCATGTACTATATTTCATTTACCGGATTATTACTTTATGATTTTAGATTCAAATATTGCTATGATTTAAAGTGAATTATTTTCTAGCATGCCATGTTCCACCTGGTTGAATCATTGGTTACTAACTGAGCACGTGAAAGCTCATCCCTTACTTATCATTTCAGGTTTGAAAGTAAGGTGAAGGTGAGAGCATAGGAAGAGACAATTTGGCGCGGAGCTCCAGAGACTGCATTGAATGAGTGGCTAAATATTTAGATTTTTGGTTTAGTTTTAGTTGTCGACAAATCGGAGTTCTGAAGAATTTTAACGTAAGTGTTGTATTCAAATGAAAATATGAAAATGTAATTAAAGTTTGTAGAAGTTTTAAGTTCCGTTGCAGCTTACATTGGTTTTTAGCGAGTAAGGCTTGACAGAGCCCTTGGTTGGAGTCTATTGGGTCAGCGGCCGGTCACGTGCCTAACCATCGAGATCATTACTTAAACTCTAATATCCCGAAACCGTAATGCTCTGATACCATTTATGTCACGACCCGAACCCATTTTGACTCACATTCAAAACTTATATACTATTAGGAGGACTTACCTCGTTTGATTGAAGCTAGATTAGGTTGGTTTAGAGAAATGTTTTTCTAGTTGTCGAAGTTGGATCATAATGTAGAAACTTTGGAACTTTTGGAGGGTCATGTAAACTCTTGAGGTTCCACAAGTATTAGAGTGCAAGTGATGACCTGGTAAGTTAGTGCTTAGCATTACGACTTAAATAGGAATGGTGACATTCGATATTCGTCGGTGATAGATTTTGGTGCAGAGGGTAGGCATTGCTTATGTACCCGAGTTATAGCAAAAGCGTAGTGTCTAGACGTAGTAAGTATAATGAAATTCGAGGTCAAATTTCTTTTAACGGGGAGAAGATGAAATATCTTAGTCTCAAATTGGTCTTATGGTGGATTTGATGAATATAATTGATGTTCTAGAAATTTGATCACTTAGTGAGACTTCACGGTTCAGAGACGATTTAGTTCTGTAAATGGAGAAATGTGGATATAGCATTTGATGTAATATCTTGGTCTCAAATTGGTCTTATGGTGGATTTGATGAATATACTTGATGCTCTAGAAATTTGATCACTTAGTGAGACTTCACGGTTTAGAGACGATTTAGTTTTATAAATGGAGAATTGTGGATATAGCATTTGATGTAATATCTTGGTCTCAAATTGGTCTTATGGTGGATTTGATGAATATACTTGATGCTCTAGAAATTTGATCACTTAGTGACATTTCACGGTTTAGAGACGATTTAGTTCTATAAATGGAGAAATGTGGATATGGCATTTATAATTGACGAAGGTTCTAATTTAAGATCATTAATCTTAGACATATTTTTGGTTGGTGAATTAAAGTGAGTTTAAAGTTAAGTGTTATGATGGAAGATGAGATCATACACAATCAAGTGCAGCAATCTAGTAACACAAAGTTTCGAGGTACGGGTTATCAGTGGATTAAAGTGTGTTAAATGCATATCAAACATTTTGTGCTTTAAGGTCTTTGGGTGCATGTACTTATCAAGTCGCTTGAAATTATATCTGAGTTTGATTGTGAACCCTTAAGATAGATTTGGTCGTGTAAGCACTTGAGGTGCTATGTTGATTGTTATCTGAGATCAAACATGATTATGCAAGAAACACCAAATTTCGAGAACGAAATTTCTTTAAGAGGAGGATAATATAATACCCCGAACCTAGGTTTGAACTTTTTAGTAAAATTTTAGCAGCTTTACTTATTAATTATTCTTATTTAGCGGCAAATTTTACAAGTAAAAATATTTTTGTTTTTAGTAACGATTAACATGAACAATCTGATTGTCAATTAACTAGGTAGCACGGACGGACACCGACACCGACGGGGACACCGGAATTTCCAAAAAATTGAATTTTGGACACCGCAGGACACCGCTATTTTTTTAATATTTTTATTATATATATATATATAATAAATATCAAATACATTCTAGAATCTAAACTAACAAATAATAATGAAAAACTACCAAAACAAGGAATTCAAATACAAATCATACTTAAACGTTAAATCCAACATAGTACAATATACATGACACATAACATAAGAAATTAAGTCTTACAAAGTCATACGAATAGGAAACAAAGGAAATAACTGAAATAAGTAATAAGTCGATCAAGTGCTCAATCTACATCGATCGTGCTCAAGTTTCCTCCCCCTTGTACGGTCTTTCCCGTCCTTACTACGAATTTCCACAACGGTTTTAAAGGGTCGTTCAAAGTTGCTGTTGATCCACTTACAGCACTACTAGATTCATCCATTTTTGAAATTAAGTAATAAACTAATAATAAATATATATACTGAAATTAAGTTGACAAAATAACTACTGAAATTAATTAAGTTGACTATAGGACTAACTTCCAACATCTGGAAATTAACTACAAAATATGTAATGGGTTGAGACTTGAGAAAGATGCGCAGCATACATGCAAAGTGTAAACGAGTCTTGAGTGTTGACTCAACACTCAACACGGAGGGAGAAATAAAAGAAGAGAGAGAGGCACGGCAGTCGCCAGTCACATACGACTTCGAAGATTAAAGAGAAGGTACCTGTGAGTCGGCGACGGCGGCGAGGACCTCTGGCGACGGTGCAGTGACCTCCGGCGATAGAGACGGCGAGTCACAGCAGCTGCTTCAGTCTTCGCTACGGCGACTGGAATCATCGGCGTCGGCTTCGGAATGGTCACGAACAGCTCCGGCGACAGCTACAAGTCGATAATGGCTTCCGTGAGGTGCTTCCAAGCTGACGGCCGTAAAGTGAGATTCGCAGATGTTTGTTTTTTCAGATTAGGGATTAGGGCACAATTTGTTTCTCTTAAAAAAAAAACCCCCACTTCTTACATTTAATACCGATTGACCCCTGAAATTAGTTCCAAAAATTCCAAAGTAGCCCCAAACGGTCAAACACTGCACATCACCGTGTCCGACACTCCTCGATAAAGTGTTTGACACAGTGTCAAAAAATTAAAAAAAAAAAATTCGGACACCGATTGACGGTGTCGGACACGTGTCGGGCGGTGTCCGAAGGGTGTCGGGGTGTCCGTCTGTTTAGGACACCAAACCCCCCACTAGGAGGGGTGTCCGTGCTTCAGAGTCAATTAACGATAGCGAGGGAAGTAACTTACAAAATTATTATTAAATTAGGATTTAGCATATAGCTATCAGTTTTGGTTATTTCAAATTTGAGACAGAGAGTGATTTATGAAAAAAAATGTGGCATTTGAAGTGACTGATTGGGAGAAAAAGGAGGAGACCTTTGAACAATTAAAACCATATATGTTTTTAGGCAAAATAAAATAAAAGAGTCAAAAGGAAGGAAAAAAAAAGACAAAAGAAAAAGGGAGAGAAAGAGATGAGACAGAAGAGAAGACAGGAGAGGAGATGAAAGATGGCAACCGGCCCTAGATCGGCGGCGCCACTCCCACCTCTGGACAGCCCCGCTGCCGGCCATGGAACCCATCACCGGCGATCAACTCTGGCACTCCCTCACTGAACGCCACCGCTAAACACCTCCACAACCACCATGCCGCAATCAACGTACCATTTCCATCACCGCTGGGACTCATCACCGGCCCTCTTTCAACGCTATGATGGCCTTAAACCTAACCATTGTCGCCATGCCGCCAAACTACCACTGTCGCAGCCAAATCTGCTGCAGTCGTGGACTACCAGTAGCCACTGTGGCTACCGCAACTTCGGCCAGTGGCCAATCGCTACAATGAGCACCGGTGACAGCCATTGACACTCTCCGGTCGCCACCGTCAAGCTGTCGTGAATCACCATCACCGGCACCATCTCCGGTCAGCCCATCCCCAAATTCCGACCACGCCCACAGATTGTCAGCGTCGAATTTCGATAGTGCCCGCGGCCTTCACTACCGCTACATTGTTCCTTCATCTCCATTAGAGGCACTGCCCACCGCCATCTCCAAGTCGTGCGATTGCTATTTCCGACAACGTATTCGGTCTTCGATGGCCGATTCCAGCCGGTGCCACACCTAGAGTACTGACTAATGACTAAAGCAAAGGTCGCTATTAGGGGAGACAGGAAGAACCCTTGATGGCCACCGGCAGAATTCCAGCAACGGGATGACCAGTTAACGAAGGTGACGTCGGGACAGCCATACCTACCTTTGGATATTCGTCGCTGCCGGGATTCCATGACCATGGTGTAGAATTGGTTTTGTGAAATTGTTTGTGAAGCGGGGTTTGGTAGTGTTGTGATTTTTAACGGCAGTGCTTACAGCGATTGTAGTTGGGTGATATGCGTGCATACATTGGCGGGTGTACGGTGCATGTTTTTATGCAGGTGTATATAATATGTAGGTGTGGTTATTGTTGGGCGATGTGTAATAGCGGTGCTTGTGGGGCACTGTTACGTGCGTGTATATTACATGTGGAGTGCGGTTATGTATGTGTGGAAATGTGGTGTATGTATGTATAGTTGTTATATGGGGGTGTTGTAAAAGTTGATACCGCACAAGTGTGTGCACAGGAGAAAATTTTTGTTTACGTCGTGCAATTATTGATGCACAGAGAGTATGTTTGTGTGTGGTTGTATTGTTAGCAAATGGTGATGATCATGGCACTGCTTACCGCGATCAAAATAGTATCGTGGCATTGTTTGCGGTGGTATGGTCGGAGTAGTTTTGGTGATTTATATGGCGGTGTGAATTAGGTATGGATAGAGTGTGCAGTGCGACTAGGTGTATTGCATGTCATGGAGTACGTGTTCTGGGTAAGGAAGCGCCAGGTGAATGGTGTTGTCTGTGTTATTGATGTGTCGTAATTGTTTGGGCGTAAAGGGTGTAATTACATAGAGATTTATGGGCGCAAGCGGGTATGTGCATAGAGGGCTACGTGTGGTGGCGGGTTTATGTAGGGCAGCGGCGTACAGAGTGTGCATGTGCACTATGTGTCGTGGAGTGTGTAATGTGAGTGCGTGCATGTTTGTAAGTTATGTGAGTGTGTGCAGTGGTGCACGTGCAAAGGGCGTACTTATATACAGGGTGTGCCTGTATGTGTGTGCATTGCGGGTATGGGTGTACATAAATAGCAATTGCGTGAGTTGTTAGCGGGTATAAAGCGGTGTTATGGTTTGACAGGGAAAAGAAGGCGGAAATGTGAATGAGGTCTAGAAAATGTTTACGGTGATGGAGAGGAGAGACATTATTTCTTGGAATACTTTGGGGGTTATCAAAACGGGTGAGTTGTGGGTGTGTAAAGGTCAGACTTTAAATACGGCGTTCCAAGAGAATTCTAAAAGGAATATTGTGTTAATCGACATTGCTTTCGAGTTATAGAACGGATAAGGATATGCAAAGGAAAGGAATGGCCCTAACGGTTCATTTAGCTAAATGTAGCAATGTGATTGTTGCTCCAGAGATTGTGAGGTGGGAAACAAGTTGCATCAAGTGACCATTTGATTCAACTAGTGTTTTTATATACAATGTATATGTTAATCTACTTTTAAAAATGTGGTGTTTATCAGCATTGACCATTTTAAGTACATTTAGCCGCTATGGCTTAATTTGTCGAAATATTTTTAGTGATTTATTTCTCGTTAAAAACCAGACCAGCATGTAATTGATATCTTGCTTAGAAAATGCAATGAAACTCAGATTTGAAATTTTTTTGCATTTGACGTATTTGTGAATATTGAACATTTTGAAAGCGATTGAAAGGGGTGTGTGGATAGTTTGATGAGTGGTTGTGTTCACAATGAACCAAAAGGTAGTTTTTGTTTATTCGATTATTGTGCCCCATATCCACGGGGGAAAGTTGGATTTCGGACCTTGGTCAACGGGGCTTGTACGTTGATGCACAATATTGTTGCTCGTGGTTCGCCCTTGCGTCCACAGAATTATTTATCCCGGATGTATAAGGGATTTCAGGCCTAGTCAGTGAGGCCTGTACGCTGACCGCAGCATATTGTTTGAACTGATGTGGGATGGAACTGTTTATCGAGAGGTTTTCTGCTAATGATTTTATACCTCAATTTTGTTTCTATACTATATTTCATTTACCGGATGATTACTTTATGATTTTAGATTCAAATATTGCAATGATTTAAAGTGAATTATTTTCTAGCATGCCATGGTCCACCTAGTTGAATCATTGGTTACTTACTGAGTACGTGAAAGTTCATCTCTTATCATTTCAGGCTTGAAAGTAAGGTGATGGTGAGGAGCATAGGAAGGGACAATTTGGCGCGGAGCTCTAGAGACTGCATTGAATGAGTGGCTAAATATTTAGATTTTTGGTTTAGTTTTAGTTGTTGACAAATCGAAGTTCTAAAGAATTTTAACGTAAGTGTTGTATTCAAATGAAAATATAAAAATGCAATTAAAGTTTGTACAAGTTTTAAGTTCCGCTGCAGCTTATATTGGTTTTTAGCGAGTAAGGCCCGACAGAGCCCTTGGTTAGAGTCTATTGGGTCTGCGGCCAGTCACGTGCCTAGCACATGGGCCTACCCGTGGGTTCGGGTCGTGACAACTTAACCTTAAGGAATAAGAAAAAGCTACTTGTTAAGGTTCATCATTTGAAGTGCAGCCACACTTCTTCAAGAAAATTACTGCCACATACAAAAAATGCACAACAAGCATGCATGCCAGCTGGCAAATTGGAAAAACCCAACACATCATTCAACAGACTATGTTGCTGGTCAAGGTCAAATTGCAGAATGTCACTAGTAAAATCAGTCTGAGCTGGTAGCTACAGAGTGACAATTAAGCCAAATGAGAGTACAAATCTATGAACTTGGGCGTTTTCTATGAACATAAAATAAACATATATTATATAAATCTAAACTATTTAAACATGCATTCTTAAAATGAGCAATTACAACTCAATAAACATAAGCTAAACACATCATACAAGTTTATACAAGAACCATTATCGTGCTAGCACACATTAACTTGTAATCACTAGCAGCAAATTATAGTAGCCCTACAGCATCAATTAAATGCAAAAAAAAAATCGTTAATACCTTGAAATGCACTCTCAGATCGGAGCCCCTGGCTTTGCAAGCTGTAAAACAAGTAGAACATATAATCAGAACGATCTTCACAATTCTCGACATAAACGGATGGCTAAAAACCAAAAATAGATTATAAAAACAACAACTTACATTTGGTGTGATTATCGGGTTCCCATCACCTGAATCATGATGAGAAGCCTTTTTAGACTGTGTGATAACATATTTAGGGCACGCTCTTACAAGCACTGAATGTGTTAGTTTGTGTGAATTTTCAGTGACCTAAGGATGAGATTTGGGGGAGAGTAGTTACCATGGCCGCTTGGCGCTGCTTCTGCGTAGAGGTGGTGCGGCATCTATATATAGGGAAGGCGAAAATGAAACCCCAATGTAGCTAGAGAGCCACTTTCGGGCCGAAGGCCTTTTCCTAACAAAGGTGGCCCAGGGCTAGGATAGGGCCCATTTGCAGTTCGCACTACAATTAGGCCCATGTTGCTAGAGAGCCACTTTTGGGCCGAAGGCCTTTTCCTAACAAAAGTTCAGCCCACTTAATACTAAAAAACATTTTCTTTTCATATGTTGGAACAGCAAATTATAATTTAGATAGAAAAAGTCTTCTGCTGCTATAGTTCATCTTATGTCCAAGCATAACTTGAGAAAAATGACTTTCTTAAAGTATGTTTTCAGAATGTAGGATCTACATTGTTAAGATACATTATTTCGTTATAATAAATGAACTAGTTTGTTCCCAACCTATTCTGGCCGCACCCACCAAGGTCCCGTTCTTGCGCGACACGTCACATATTTAACGGTCAATCTTTTAACGCTATCGACCGGTCAAGATGTGCACCCTTAAGTCACGTGCATTTTTCATCGACTTTCTGCATGACTAAAATTATTTTTGTCGCCAATGTAGCGACGTCGGCACCACCAACACTTCGAAAATGTTCGAACATGGACTAAGCGTGCCTCCACCCTCGAGGGGGTCAGCCACCTTACCCCTCAGGGGGGAGGGTCGGGCACCCCATGCACAAGGGGGTCGGCCACCTTGTTTGTACAGGGGGGTCGGCCACCTTAAGCATGGGGCTCGACCACCTCGCGTGTAATAGGGTCGGCCACCCTAGTCACGAGGGGTACCGCTGACACCTTTTTGCTTAACTCATTCACGCACTTTGATCTACAATGCTCACTCATCACTGCGACCGTACGGTGCCCGTTGTCACCCATACACTATCACTGCAGTGACCGTCGCCCACGCCCGCGAGCCATCTCCGGCACCATGACCACGCCCATGCGCCACTTCCACGACATGTGCCCCCGGCACCAGGTAGTGTCTCGCGACGGTCGTCACTGCGCCCATGCGCCCCCCGCAATGGACGTGGAACATGCTCCAACCCACTCTTCAAAGTATGCAGCAATCCGGGGGGCTCCTCTTGTAGTGCTCCGGCACGAGGACCCCTCGCAGCGGGATGGGCTCGCTACCACAGAAGCCATCGTTGCCTTCATTTCGGAAGGCTCCACTCGTAGTGCTCCGGCACGAGAACCCCTCGCAGCGGGATGAGCTCGCTACTGTAAAAGCCATCGCCGTCTTTATTCTTGGGGGCTCCATGTGTAGTTCTCCGGCATGAGGACCCTTCGTAGAGGGATGGGCTCGCTACCACAGAAGTGTAATATCCCGAACTTCAGGAGCTGTTTAAAATAGTCATCCGTGACCCGAAAAATAAACGAACGCTAATTTTGAGCAATACTCGGATATTAGAAGCTTGTGGAAGCTTAAAATAATTTTGGGGCAAAATGTAATTTTTGAAAATTTGGGGGCATCTTCGTAATTTTGGAAAACTTTGGGGCTAATTGTAAATTAATGTTTCTAGTGATAAAAAAAATAATCAAATGGGTGATAGTATATGCTTCGGTGGCATTTAATTTAATTAGTTGAGATTAGACCAAATTTGGGGCTTCAATGTAATTATACAAAAGTTAGGGGGTGTAATCATGAAAATCTTGGGGGTTAATTTGTAAATTTTGAAAATACGCATTAGGTGTCAAGTTTTAGGGGAATTGGCCCCGTAGATACCACCTATTGCTTTTGTGGATGACTAATGCAAGTATATTGTAAACAAATGGAAGGATAAGTCTAAAGAGAAAGAAAAACAAAATTGGGGGAAACTTTCCATTTGGGGAAAGCATCCATTTCGGGTAGGTGAACAGTAATCGAGAAAGAAGAAAACAACCATGAAAAACAGAGAGAAGATAGAGCTTCAGGGGGAAGAAAGAAATAGAGAAAGAAGAGAAAAGAGAAATTCGGGCAAGGAAAGAAAGGAAAGAGGAAAAAGGGATTGAGAAATACTTCCAAGGGTAAAAATTTCACCTATGGTGTTAATTTCAGTGTGTGTTTTGAAGATTTAGTGTGTGTTCTTCGGGTTTAGGGATTTGATTCGAATGGTATGTGTTTAATTGTGTGTAATTGAGGTATATAAATTGGGTTAGGGAATGAACAATGGGATTGTAATGAGTTTAATTGGTTTAAGATAAGTTATTGAAAGAATCCATGCGTGATTGTGGGTTGAATAAACCCAGGTATGCAGCTGATTGAATAAGGAAGAAGATATGTGTGTGTTCTGAAGGTGTAATAGTGTGTGTTTGAATTTGAACAGTAGATGTTTTCGTCGCTAAAAATGAAAACTTAAATAAGACAGTTTCTTTCACGAATTTTCATAAATAGTTAGGGTCTAAATTAGACAAAATTCAAAACTGTAACTCCCAATATTTGTTTGAGATGTACGCTCTGAAAAATTTTGGGAATTTTTGGGCTCTGTGAAGGGTGCTAAATTAGGGTACCAATTAGGAAAAATTCCAAATTTATTTAGCATAGCAAAGTAAGCTATTTTGATCTGAAAATTTCAGTGAAATCTTATTTTACTGATAGGTATCATATTCTAAAAGTTTGGATTATTCTGAGGCCGATAGGTATTTTTTGCGAAACTGACCTTTTAGCGCTCAGTCCGAGCACCGGTTCGGAATTTTTAGACGAAAAATTTTTAAAAGCCTTTTTAGTACATAAATGATATTAGGGGGGGAAAGGGGAAAATGGATTGAGAAATACTTTCAAGGGTAAAAATTTCACCTATGGTGTTAATTTCAGTGTGTGTTTTGAAGATTTAGTGTGTGTTCTTCGGGTTTAGGGATTTGATTCGAATGGTATGTGTTTAATTGTGTGTTATTGAAGTATATAAATTGGGTTAGGGCATGAACAATGGAATTTTAATGAGTTTAATTGGTTTAAGATAAGTTATTAAAAGAATCCATGCGTGATTGTGGGTTGAATAAACCCAGGTATGCAGCTGATTGAACAAGGAAGAAGATATGTATGTGTTCTGAAGGTGTAATAGTGTGTGTTCAAATTTGAACAGTAGATGTTTTCGTCACTAAAAATGAAAACTTAAATAAGGCAGTTTCTTTCACAAATTTTCATAAATAGTTAGGGTCCAAATTAGACAAAATCCAAAACCATAACTCCCAATATTTTTTTTGAGATGTACGCTCTGAAAAATTTTGGGAATTTTCGAGATCCGCAAAGGGTGCTAAATTAGAATACCGATTAGGAGAAATTCTGAATTTATTTAGCATAGCAAAACAAGCTATTTTGATCTGAAAATTTCAGTGAAATCTTATTTTACTGATAGGTATCATATTCTAAAATTTTGGATTATTCTGAGACCGATAGGTATTTTTTGAGAAACTGACCTTTTAGCGCTCGATTCGGGCACCGGTTCGGGATTTTCGGACAAAATTTTTTTAAAAGCCTTTTTAATATAGAAATGACATCAGGATGCTTAAAATAGCATTTTGAGATTTTTTCAGTGCTGGAAACTCCTAGGGGTGTTTTGGTAATTTATCACCCTGAAGGGGTATTTTGGTAATTTTACCTATAAGAGGTATTTTGAAGTAATTTTACATACAGTAAGATTATTTTAGTGACTTTGCTTATGGAAAATTCATTTTGAGAATTAAAGTGGTAATTTGGTAATTTGACCTAAGAAAGATTTTTTTGCATAAATTTACATATGAGAAGTTTATTTCAGTGATTCTACTTATGGGAAGACTATTTTGGTAATTTTACACCCTAGGGGCGTTTCGATAATTTTACATACCCGGTGAGGGGAGGTTCATTTTGGGAGTATGTGTGAGTTCGTATTAAGTTATAATTTTTTCTGTAGGCTGTATTCTATTGGTTCAATTATTCCGTTTAGGTTAAAGCTAAAGACTTCCGATTAGGATAATTTAGCTGCAGATCCAGGTAAGGGATTCTATCTGAACCCTAGGGAAGGACTTTCGTCCGAACCCTTATTTTGATAACTCGTACTCGTAAGTACTCATTTGATTTACTTATGGCTATTGCCGAACTCTGAATTTTGTATGGCTATCAACATGTTATTGCCCAGAAAACCCCAATATTGAACATGAATCGATTGTTTGGAAATCTTGTGATGCTTGCCTATATTGCATGCTGAGCAATTTGATAATTGTCTGTATCCGTTCTTCCGGATTGTTGCACTTAAAAATTGATAATGATTCGCAATCGTTTTTGTTGTTTATCTATGATTTTCTTCTGGAAAATTCTGATTTCTTCTGGAAAATTCTGAATGCTGACTTATATCAGTATGATTATTGTAATTGGAATCCGAATTGATTTCGGTGATTAAGCTTATGTTAAAGATCACTGTTATTGTTGATTTTTCTATGTTGATCTGGGTTTCTGTTCTGTGGGAGGGCGTAATAAGGTTGGTCTGAATCCTGCAGGAAAAAGCAGGCTAGTAACCAAGTGAACTAGTAATTATTCTGGTACATCATGCATGTGTACACTCTGTTAGCTTGCCGAAATGGCATTGCTATTGTCCAGGATCAACGTTGATTTTTGATTTTATCTGCTCTGTATACTGCCGTGACTATTACGACAATGTCTGAAAAGTATTATCTGAAATGATCTGTACTTCTGTTGAAATCCTTTGGAAAATCTTCATCGTATTTTGGAAATGATGACTCTAGAAATGATCTATGATTGATTGCTTTTGGAATCCGTCGTGTTTGTTCTGGTTCATTTTGGTATCTATTTCTGATGAATTTTGATCCTCTTGAAAATCATTGAGTTTTTGACCATCTGAAGCATTCTGAAAATTTTATTTGGTTGGATTCTTTGGAATCGTCTGGTAATTCTTTGTAGTCCTTGTGCAACCTTACTGAGCTCTCAAAAGCTCACCCTCCGTTTGGCTCCCTTCTGCAAGTGAGGATCAAATGTAGCAAGTTCGGGAATGGGTTAGAGTCTGTGTGAGATTCCGATGAGCCCATCACTAGTGTGTAGGGAAACCCCTGCGTGGGTCAGTTTTGTCAACTCGTTCTATAAGAACTTGAGTTTGTAAAGAACCTATATCTTAATAGCTCAAGTTTGAGCAGTTTTGTAATACTAAATGTGAAGAGTTTGAGTTGATATCAGATTAACTATTTTGGAAGTATGTGTTAGTGAACAGGATTTGACAGGTTGATGTCATCCGGTAGGTTAACGACCCAGGAGTTTGGGGCGGCGGAGCTCCGGATTTTCGGGGGCGTTACAAGAAGCCATCGCCATCTTTATTCCGAGGGGCTCCGCTCGTAGTGCTCCAACACAAGAACCCTTCATAGCGGGATGGGCTCGTTACCACAGAAGCCATTGCCACCTTTATTCTGGGGGGCTCCGCTCATAATGCTCCAGCACGAGGACCGCTCGCATTGGGATGGACTCGCTACCACAGAAGCCATCACCGCCTTCATTCCTGGGGGCTACGCTCGTAATGCTCCGGTACGAGGACCGCTCATAGCGGGATGGGCTCGCTACCACATAAGCCATTGTCGCTTTCATTATGGGGGGGCTCTGCTCGTAGTGCTCCTGCACGAGGACCCCTTGCAGCGAGATGGGCTCACTACCATAGAAGCCATTGCCGTCTTCATTTTGGGGGGCTTCGTTCGTAGTGCTCAAGCACAAGGACCCTTTACAGAGGAATAGGCTCGTTACCACAAAGCTATCACCGCCTAGGGGGACTTGCATGACACTAGGCACTGAGCTGCGACCATGTCCACTCATGTTACCGATGATCATTGGTGCCCCCAGGACAACGATCCCAGGGTCACTCTGGGATGGGAGCAGGTCTTTGGAGGGCATCGCGCCTAGTTCGCCTAGCAGTTGGTTACAAGGGCAACCCTTGTCGCTGTCAGGTTCTCTACGCGTCTCTTGACACATCTTGTGGGATTCAGTAAGGGCTTGGACCGGTGGTTGGGGCAACGGGATTACTCTGATCATGTCGTCATGGTGTCTTCAGTCTTCTTAGACAGGTAGAGAGATGTTGTATGGGCCAATGCAGTGCAAATTTGGGAACCTACAGTCCGACGGAGAACCGGTATTTATGGACCCCTGGTGATGACACCGGTACACTTTTCCCTATAAATAGGGGACCTTGGATTTCATTTTCAAGAGAATCCTCTCATTTGACATTTTTGCTTTCTCTCCAAAACCCATTCTCTCTGGAACTCTAGAGAGAGAAACACATTCAGACCCCTGACATCAGACCCTTGACGTTGCACCCGTGACGCTTACCCTAGCTTAGATTGTTAACTGCCAGCCCTGTTTGTCTTCACCTTGTTTGCACAGCACTGCCAGCCCTCACGGCCTATTTGGGGAGCCTTGCTCTCTGCTTTTACTCCACCCTCATTGTTTCTCACATTGCATACTTGGAAGCTGACTCAGACTGCAGCCTTTATGGTACCTCCACATAGATACGAACCCACTTTCCTTGGCATCATTTTGGCTACTCCAATGGGAGGTGAGCATCATATTGCAGTCTGCATATCTTCCAAATTTGGACATTATGCCTGTACAACGGAGAGTTACCAGGACAACTAGCCAAGGCCCCAACCTTACTATGCAAGAAGAACACTACCCTGGTGATCAGGAAAAGACTAGCGCCACGCGACTCCAAGACCAGCCACCAACCACTACACCCAACGTGCAAGTGGTTGTAAATGCAGCCATCCATCAACTCACTCCAACCATCACCAATCTGCAAGATTTGCATACCACTCTATTAGCCGCCATCATGCAGATGCAAAGATCCATACAGGCATTGGCCTTGTAGCAGGCCGCTCCATCAATCCAGCCTTCATGACCTGGGCAGGCTCTTGACACTGCCCAAGCCCCAGTGTGGCGACCATCGCCACCTCGAGTGTCGAGACCCTTCGCGGTAGGACTCGAGACACCCTCGCCACCCGTAGCCGATACATCTCCTTCTGTAGTGCCATCCCATAGGCTGCGTAAGGATCTCGGGCAAGTGCTGCAGTAGATTCTCCCTGCTGTCACGCCATCCCGTCCGATGCCGGCAAGAAGCTCTTCTAAAACTCATGACTCCATCCAAATGGAATCTAATCCTTATTCACCCGAGCAGCACCAAACCATTGACTAAAAGGTGGACATGTCTCGCCCACCCACCCAACACCCATGCCCTTGCACAGCTACCCTTACTAGCCCCTGTCCTATACAAACCCTCTCATGTTCTCACTCATCAAGTTGCCCCGTCTAGAGGATCGGGGGCTCGCGATGCCCTAGGTAGCCATCACCCCTGACCTGCAATGAGGCACCATCCCATAACTGTGTCACCCGATCAGACTTGGAAGCACTTATCCATCGCCTGTCAAGGAATTTCGAACCAGACTCCTCAGCCCGGCTAACAGGTCATGCCCCGTACGCCAATGATATCGCCATTACACCCTACCCCCTCAAGTACAAACAACCAACCTATGTGCTCTTCAATGGACGTGAGGGCAATGCCCATGAGCACTTGACAAGATTTGCAGGCTCGTTGGAGCAGTATGGTCCGGGTGATAGTTTGAAGTTGATGGAGTTTCACAAGTCACTCACAGGCTTGGCTTACACTTGGTACTATCAGATCCCTACGGGGACTGTCCACTCATGGAACGATATAGTCCAGATGTTCTTGGACAAGTTCCATTACGAAGCTGAATGGGTCACTATTGTTGACATTGCCAGCATACGCCAGAACCCAAGAGAAGACATGAACAAATACGTGCACTGCTTCCATCTCAAATGGCTCTAGTGCATTGACTTCAGCAAAGATGAGACCCTAGTTCCCAAATGCATCAAGAACATGAATGATGTATACCGAATACATACTGAGAACTTACAATTGAGGTCATGCGGTCACCATAAGGAGACGACACGTCGTACTTACGAGTCGGTCGGTCCAGTCAAACCGTGGAACCCTCGCCCGCAAAAATGCACTTCTTGCCACAGTCGAGACATCCAGAGTTCAGAACAATGACAACAGTCGTAGCAGTTACAAGTGTTAGTTCCATGAGGGGGACCAACACCTTGATAAAAGAAGGCAACGAGAGCCTCCCCCCGAATATCCTTGTGATCTTAATACAGTGAAGGAGCTTTTTGGCCTAGTGGTGAGCACATGACAACAACTTTTAATTGCCACTGATGCGGACGAATATCATGAAAGCAGACAAAGCTAAACCCAACTACTGCCCCTACCATCGAGCTATAGGGCATCACCTCAAGGATTGCAATGGACTACGAGACATTTTTGTAAGGAAGGTGGTCGCGGGTGACATAAAGTTCTGAAAAATAATGATGTGCATAGACACCCCTACCCACCGCATCCCCACAATTACAGGGAGCACCAGGTCCTTATGGATGTCACTAACCATGTCGAACCTGTCATCTTCGAAGCCCCGATAGAGACCATACCAATGGCCGTGCCTTATACACCTCCAACTAGTCAGCCAACGTCCTCTTTTGGGCAGATGACGAAGATCAAAAGTTTTTCTTTTTTTTTATGAAATGGGGTTTTCACCCGCTGCTCAGACCTATCTTTCCAACTGCTTGATCGAGGTCACCACTGGCCTCGGTCCTGAATGCTTCGCTGCCCAGGCTGAATTACGTCACATTCCTTCCATTGCCTTTGTCTTCTCAGACGAAGACTCACCGCCGGTCGAACATCACAACAGGCCATTGTTTTTTAATGTACTGTTACTGGCACGGGCTTCCGTCGTGCCTTGGTAGATTGCGGTGCCTCGGTCAACATCATACCCCTTGTCACTTTGCAAAGGGCTGGCATCCCTGCGAGAAAAATCATACATGACCTGATCCAGATCACTGGCTTCGGGCATAGTCGCCAGTCCACCTCGGCCATATCACTGTCAACCTCATGGTTGGGACTGTGCAGCGTAACACTACATTTTATGTGATAGACAATGAGCCCGCTTTTTATCTCTTACTTGGCCGACCATAGATCCATATTGTCCGAGCTCTTCCCTCGACGTACCATCAGTGTGTGAAACTGGTGGTCGGTCCTGTGGGACGTGAGATAACAATGACAATCCTAGCCACCTAAGCTCCCTTTGATTGCGCCGAATCATATTTTGCCGAGGCCTTTTTCTTTACAGAACTTGTCGAGGATGGCGAGAACGCCACTCATATCCACTCGACCAGGCTGCCAAACTGGGACAAGTTTTGTGGAAACAAACCTCCCAAGTCTAAAGCCAAGAAGAATAGTAAGATCAAGGCATCAACCTCAGTGACATCGCCTGCTACGAAGACTCACTCTCCGCCGTCATCCCCCAAGTCCAAGAAGTAAGAGGCTAAATCGGCCTTTCAGTGCATTGTCAAAGACGACAAAGTCATCTATCAGTTATGACGGTGCGACGGGGCTTCAGGTGGTCCGTCATCTAACCCCTCGAACTCTACCCACATATGGAGAACGAATAGTATTGTACGACCGAGCGCTGCTCGTCAGACCCCGAGCTCACCTCCAGTGCTGCTCCACCGTGTTACGAAGACGGCCCTGTCCACAGGCTGAAGAACTTGAAGAAATTAACTTGGCTGATCGGGGGAGGAACCCCGACTCACTTACAACAGCATTAAACTCGCCTCAGGTCGACGAGAGGACTTGGTTACCCTCCTTCATGAATATCGGGATGTGCTAGCATGGAGTTATGACGAAACACCTAGGTTGGACCCTGCCCTTGTCACCCACCACCTCAACATTGCTACCAGCTCTATCCATGTCTGTCGTCATCCGCGGACCTTTCGCCCCAAACTCAGGTTAAAGATCAAGCAAGAGATATAACACCTTCTGTAGGCTGGCTTCATTGAACCTATCACCCATCCTATCTGGCTGGCCAATGTCATCCCTGTACAAAAGAAGAATGGTCAAGTCCCCGTTTGTATTGATTTTTCGAACTTAAACAAAGCGTGCCCCAAAGACAAGTTTTCATTGCCTAACATTGATATGTTTATCGAGGCTGCTACCAGTCTCGAAACCGTATCCTTCATGGATGGTTTCACCTGTTACAACCAAATTTGAATTCATCCTGACGAATGTGCCAAGACAGCCTTTCGAACTTCCATGGGCAACTTTTGTTGGAAAGTCATGCCTTTCGGCCTCTAGAATGCAGGCGCTACCTATCAACAGGCCATGACCGCCATCTTCCATACTTGATACACAATACCATGGAAGACTATGTCAACGATCTTATCATCAAGTCTAAAAAGGAAGGTGATCACATCACTGACCTTCGAGCAGTCTTTGATCGTTGTCGTCAGTATAACATGTGAATAAACCCGCTAAAATGCGCCTTTGGTGTTTCCTCCAGCAAAATCCTCGGCTTCCTAGTTAGTCGACAGGGCATCGACATTGACCCATCCAAGGTCGCCTCTATCCAAGAAATGTCGCCTCCCAAAAATACCAAACAATTGAAGAGCTTCCTCGGCAAAGTTTCTTACCTTCACCGATTATTTCCTGCCTTGGCCGAGCTCATCACACCATTCCAACACTTGACGTGCAAGAGCGTACAGTGGAGTTGGGATGTGCCCAAACAGCTAGCCTTCGAACAGATCAAGTTGGTCCTCATGTCCCCGCAGACCATGGTAGTGCCACAACGGGGTATCCCACTCCTACTCTACTTGACCTCCACGCCCAGATCCATCGAGGCTTTGCTTGCCCAAGAGGTGGATAGGGTGGAACATCCTGTTTATTACCTTATCAGAATAATCAGGGGACCTAAAGCCAACTACTCCGAGCTTGAGAAACACTGCCTAGCCTTGGTGTACGCCTCACAAAAATTCAGACATTACTTTTTGGCGCACCAGATCGCACTCGTCACCAAGGCTGATCCACTCTGGTACATGCTCACCCGCCCTGCCTTGTCTGGCCGACTTACCCGCTGGCTGTTGCTCTTGGTCAAGTTCGGTCTATCTATCAAAAACCCTACCACTCTTCAGAGTCAAGCCCTTGTAGATCTCTTGGCCTTCTTTCCACGCCAACACTACGAACCGACCTTAGTTCAATTGTCGGGCGAGGGGACAACCCTGATCACTGACGTAGATGACTTGTGAACAATCAAGTTTGATGGTTTGGCCACCAGTAAAGGTCCCGACGAAGCACCCCTCTGGCAAGGGGGTGCTGGCATAGTCCTTCGAAGCCCAGATATCGTTAACACCTCCCTCTCCTTCAAGCTAGCCTTCCTGGTCTCTAACAACGAAGCCGAGTATGAGGCACTTGTCATTGGCCTCATGCTCACCATCAGTATGGGGGCTAAGGCCTTATATGTGAAAGAATATTCTAACTTGATCATGAAGCAGGTTGATGGGGAGTTTACGGTCAAAGAGCCAGCCTTGGCACCTTATCGGGCCTTGTTACAACACTTGGAAGGAAGACTTGGCCATGTCCAATATGAACATCACAATAGGTGCCGTAATAGACATGCAGACAGCTTGGCTACGATCGCTTCAAAGATAGAGGTTGATGGAGAACAACGGATGCTAACTATAATTAAGCGGACCAAACCCTGCACAGCATTGAACTTAATACCAAAGGACGTTACGGCTGACGATTAGAGGCAGTCGATTGTCGACCAACTCAAGACACCATCCCTCGCTCATGTATCTATTCTCACGGATTATTTAATGTTGGGAGATGTCTTATACTGACGATGTCCTGGAGGCACTCTAGCCTGGTGTTTGGCATCGGGAGAGGCACGACATAAACTTCAGCTTGGCCATCAAAAGTGTTGCGGCATTGATGGTCCCCCTTTATACCGCCGCCTACAGTGCATGGGTCTCTTCTAGCCATCCATGGCCAAGGATGCTTTGGATATATAGCGGGATTGTCCCAAACGCAGACAATGTGAAAGCTCTTGTGATCAGCGTCGAGGGTGATTGGCGCCAGCCTTTCATCCAATACTTATCTCATGGGATTCTACCTCCTGACCACAGCTCAACCCGATCTATCGAATGAAATCGGTCAGGTATTTTGTGACGGAAGGCGAGCTATTTCGCAAAGGTTTTTCGGGGCAAACTTGTGATGCTTGCAAGGTGTCCAGGCCGTGGAAGTGATTAATGAAGTGCACAATGGTGATTGTGTGGAGCATCAAGGATCTCAAAAGCTGTATGCAGAATTGCTAAGGTTAGGGTATTATTAGCCGACTATGGAATCCGCCATCTCTCATGTTCGACATTACCAACCCTACTAGCGGCACGCCGGCAGAATGCTCACACCAGCGTCCGACCTGCATATGATGTTGCCCCCTAGCAATTTCACTCTTGGGCTCTCGACCTCATCGGCCCCATCCACCCGTCATCCAGTCGTCACTCATGGATTATGGTTGCGATTGAACGTTTTACAGAGTGGGTCAAAGCCATACCTCTACAGAGAGCCACGAGAAGCGCCATATCCAACTTCTTTTGCGTGACAGCTTCTTCGGCATCCCCCAATGTATTATATCCGATAACGGCACGCCGTTCATTAACTGAGAGATTTGAGCCCTTATGGAAGGGTACAACATCAACCATGCCACGTCAACTTCCTACTACCCTTAAGGCAATGGTCAAGCTGAAGCTTCCAACAAGACTCTGCTCCGCGTGCTATCACAGATGGTTCATGACGCCAGCGGGTTATGGTCCGAAAAACTAAGTCTGGCACTTTGGGTTACCGCACTTCCAAGCACACAGCGACGAAAGCCACACCCTTTTCCCTCATCCATGGGGACGAGTGTGTCGTACCAACCAAGATTGCAGTCACCTTGGCTGGGCTCTCCCTAAGCAGTGGTCTCGGGGAAGACAAAACCAGAATGGCAACCTTTGAGGGCCTCGATGAAAAGAGAACCAATGCCTTGCTCCGCATGAAGAAATATCACAAACAGCTCATAAAAGCATATGGGAAGACAGTCAAGCCACGCTTCTTTGTCTAAGGCGACCTTGTTCTCCAAGCCACCGAACATGCACGAGCCAACATGTCGGCTCTCAAATTCATGCCAAACTGGGAGGGCCCTTTCACGGTACATGAAGCCCACAACAATGGCTCTTACCTCCTGCTCAACCCCAACGACGATCAGATCACGACCCCCATCAACGCCCGCTACCTGAAGAAGTATTATGCATAGTCAGTTGTGGAAATGTTCCCCCAGCCCTACCCGTCCACATCATAGTACACTTGATCTCATAGAATTTTTGTATATGCATCCTGGTTTACAGACTTCTAACTTTTGTTGATTTTTTATAAGTTTTTGCGCTACTCATGTAATGGCATTTTGGCCCACGTACTATCAATACAAAGTCATTCAGTTACCTCAGCTTCTATTTACCAGACACTTATTTTAACCTATGCTTCCTAAGTCACTTGCTATGGGCGAGGAAGGGGGAACATTCACAAGGCAGCCAACAGACGCAAGACATGCAACCACAGCAACAGAAAACATGCACAACATACAACAGCAAGGACCAATACAAGACAACGTGGCAGCCATACTCATAACACCAAAATATATATGTATATCATAAGTTTACAGGCCACTATCGGGCGCTACAAATACATCAAACTATCATACACCCTAGGAAGCCTAGACAATAATGCTGCAACAGGATGAGAGCTGAAGACCGGAAGTATCTGATGCTGAGCCTGTAGAGCACACCATCCAACATCAAACTCAGCCTACTGCCTCAGTCGCTCGGCCTCTCGAACCTCTACATCAGCACACCACCTCTGTAGGTCAACCAACTATCTATGCAAATTGGCCAGCTGCTTCTATATGTCTGCTACCTGCCTGGCAATCCCGACCAACTCCCCAGCAATCTCTGACCGCTCCTACTCAAACCCTGTTCGCCGCCTTTCCAACAACGTCTTCACCATGCGCATAAGGGCCATCCTCTCCCCCACAGAACCCCCTTCACTTCTCGACCTAAAGAAGTCTGCCAGCCAATCCAACTGTAGGCCTAATGATGTAAACGGTGCAAACTCTGACAGCGACCCAGCAATGAACTCTGTCGTCCAATCTGCCGGTGGCACACTAGCAAACGGTACAACCACTCCATGAACCTAGCATAAACCCACATCTACAATACTAGGTTCTCTACAGTAACCCCCTCAAAAGTCTACGGGAACACTGCCTTCACCAGCTCCAGCCGGCGCACCATCTCGATAGGTAGCTGGAGACCTTCCCATGCCGCCACATCCACCTACCCACTCGAGGACCCTCTACTCATCGCTCCGGCGGCTGCCCTACTACCACCCGCTACAGGTGTCTCTGGCATTCCCCAAGCCATCTGCATCCTAATAGTAGTTAAGTGCATCGCCAGCAAAGTAGCACCTGCCTCGATCACCGACCCCGACGATGTGTCATGTCGTCGCTCTGCAATAGACTGAATCGGCATCTCCTGCTCGTGAACCCGGGCTGCAACATGAGGCTCGGGCTCCACCGCATCCCCACCATCACCTACCATGGCCTCTGTCTCCATGCCTGTCCACTAGTCACCACTAGCATCAAACATCAACGTATCGCTCCCCAGTCCGCCGTATAGGCCCTCCACCATCTCCTCGGTGACATGCAATGGACTCAACCTCTCAGTCACCCCGACCCCCAACGTATCGACCACCTCAGTCCCATCGCCATCAGCTGGCCCATCGGCCTTGGCTGCCATAGCTTCCTTCACCTTGGCATCGGCATTTGCCTGCTGTCCTCCTCTATAGCTTCCTCCTTACGCTCATGTCAAAGCAGCTGTTAGTTCATATACATCTATAATCATATGCAAACCACGTTGATAACACAAAGAAACAACAAAATCAAATGTCGGAGTCCGGCTCATCTGATTCGTCATGCTGCCTCTTCGACCCTGATATGCATGAGGCTGACGTACCTGCACTAGCCTGGTGAGCCATCTCTATCATCCCCACTCGCAGTGTCGAGAGGGGACCCTTGTAGGCCCCCGGCACCCTTGGTACCTACACAACCGGCTCTACTTCATGGTCCTCCCCTAGGGCATCGTCATTCGGCCCCTTGACATCCTTCTCCGCCTCCCTCTCTGAGCTCGCAACGGAGCTCCCGGTCACTAACGTCAGAATCCCCGACTGCCTCTTGGCTGTGGACGATATCAGGCTCAACGCTCGATCACATGCGAACACGTCCACCTATCGACGTGTGCCTGACGGCTATGCTAACCATCCCACCCAGTTACCTCGTAGCCGTTCCCACCAATGTGCATACTTTACTTTCACTGCCTTCGCTACCTTTATCGCCGGCCACCTCCACTCTGTCGTCGGTGCTGGCCACTCGCAGACTCTGTCATATCGTTTATACCCGAAAGCGATCGTCACACTCCATGGCTTACGATACCCACACGGAGGCTCTAAGTCATAACCAAATAGCGACAGACGGTCCGAGCTATACCTCACCACATAGTACCGGCACTCAGCAGACTTCCTGCCATTATCTGTCATCACTGGGAGCCAGCCTGAAAAATAGGCAACAAGTAGCGCAAGCTGTCCTGGCCCCAGGTCCTCTCTCCTGATCAGACCTGTCGTCACCTCCTGCACGTGCAACCATGGTGGCACTCCATATGACACATGCATGCCCATATACGGCCATGCCAAGCATGCATCCCGTCTATCTAAGATCTGCGCCAACAAGAACTCCGGCCTCCTGATGCCTGCCCATGCAAAAGCATGCGACCCGCTGCACCACAGAGCAACCTGCCGTGACCTGCCTGCCCGTGTCACCGTACCTATTGTCAGTGGCGGATGCTCAAGCGGGTATCCTATTAGATAATAATCTAGAAAGCACCCATACAGATACCTCTGCAGGAACATCCAATCCACGTACGTCGCCACCTGATAACGCCCATGTGACTGCTTCACGAAATTCACGAACTGATCTAACCGTGAATACAACGTGCCCAGGTATTTAGGAGCCAGCCTGACACGCTTGCCCTGCACCATCCGAATAGCCAGGGGAAACACCATCCTCCAGTGTCCCCTTAAACACATACATGCAAGCACAGAGCGACTGATTATACATGGCAAGAGTAACATACATCATATACACGCATATAATAAACCAACAGTATAAAGCTTACCTCGATAAGAACATAGCCAAGAATGCCACTATCTCGTACCTCTCATTGTCGTAATATGGCCACATCACAAAATGAGAGGCATTGCCAAGCTTCTGTCCTGTCTTCGCCTGCACCATACCATAGAACTGTTGGAGCCACCCACCTTATGTCCCCTTCCAATACTTCCCAGTCTCAGCTAGATTTCTAATAGCTGTGTCTGCAACAGCCGTTCCTCTCCACTCAGTTGGGTCACCCGCGCATCCATCTCTCCGTGCATTAGCAGCCCTATCAGCATCAACACATCAAGTAGCGTCAGCCCGATCTCTCTAAACTTGATCATAAAGGTATGTGACTGCATGCTCCACCTCGACAGTAATAGGGTCATATTTGGCGTATCCCTATACAGCTCCAATCCCCTCGCGGTAATATCTATCACTGGCAGTAGCCCTAATGATCACAACAACACCACCCACTCCGGCATCTCCACCATGAGCTCGCACCAGATGTCCCACCCCATCGGCATCACACTATGCCCCTTGAACATCACATGCGACCAGAGTATATCCTCCTTCTCAACCAATAACGTGGGTATGTATCTCGGCAACATCACAAGAGCCTTCTCTCAGCCGACAGAACCCGCTGCTCATCTCCCATTGATGGACTACTCCATGGCATCGCGAAGGCTCCATCAGCCACCCGGATGGCCAACTCCCTCCATAGCTCCCAGTCAGGTACATAAGGTACCACTCCCTTCACCCCCAACAGTGTGTTCGTCTTGTTCAGCTCTGGATCATATGTCCTCACACTACCGTCGTCAAAAGTCAATGGCACTCCCGACTCCCCGACAGACCCTGGCGCAACATCATCTACTGGCGATGCCGGAATAGGTGCGGTTGTCATACCCTGTGGCGGTCGTGACGTGCTCACCACAGTGCCTCTCGATTTTGCCCACATCTTCCGCCTAACTTTCCTCACCACTAACGTCGATACGGGCTGTGTGGCCGCGCATTGGGCATGTTGGACACTCTGGATGGCCGACCCCCTCATTCCCTTCTCCTTTCTTCCCTCCCATTTTCTATTCATTCCCCTTCTTTCCCCTTTCCCTTGTCCCCAACGGCCAAACCACTCCCTCCACTCACCCCCGTCGAAGTACCCATACCTGCCGAATGGCTGCCTACCGATGTACCTCGGGTGGCCTACCCCCTCGGGCTGCCAAGCCGCCACCCCCGGCGCACTAAGCCACCCCCTTTTCCCCCTTCTTTCTCCCCCTCTCCTTTCTTCCCTCTCCCTTTCCCTTCCCCCATGACCCTTGCCGACCCCTTGCCCTCACCGACCCTCGGCCTCTTTACCTTATCTGGCCATCTTCTTTCTTCTTCTTCTTTTCTCTCTCTCTCTCTCTCTATCTCACTCTCTCTTGCAAGTGTGAATGAGTTGTGCAAGACTCACCCCCTCTCTCTCTTTATATATGGGTGGGCCAAGACTCAATCTTGGCCACTCATTTGAATTTCAAACCACAAGTTTTCCCCCCATACCCAACAACTCTTTTTTCAAACGGGATCATCCCATTTTAGCGCTAACTTCGTTTTTTGTGTGCGACTTTTGTTTAGACGCCATCGAAACTTTTTTCATTATTAATATTTTCGCTCCCACAAAATTGCACGCACTCCCATTTTTGCATCGCAATCTCTATTTTAGTGATACCTTATCCTTTTTTGCACCACACTACGAAACGCATCTCATAATATGCGTGCTACTGTTTCTTTTCTGTTCTCTTCATAGTTAGTGCTATCTCTTTTTTCATGCCAAAAAAAAATGATTGTGTGACTTGATAAATGATGATTTTGCTTGAAAAGTACAATAACCTCACTGCAAAATGTAAATAGACTTCACCGAGATGCAACCTTATGCATGCGGCGCCAGCTCGGGTTGCCCCTCCGCGCATACCCCACACAGGAGGCTTATGTTCCCAACATATTCTAGTAGCACCCAAGCGCCCACCAGGGGTCCCGCTTTTGCGCGACAAGTCACATATTCAACGGTCAACTTTTCAACGCTGTCGACTGGTCAAGATGCGCACGCTAAAGTCACGTGCATTTTTCATTGACTTTCTGCATGACTAAAATTATTTTTGTCGCTAATGTAGCGACGTCGGCACCACCAACACATAGAAAATGATCGAACATGGTCTAAGCGTGCCTTCACCCTCAAGGGGGGTCAGCCACCTTACCCTTTGGAGGGGGGCCACCCAATGCACAAGGGGGTCGACCACTTTGTTTGTACAGGGGGGTCGGCCACCTTAAGCATGGGGATCGGCCATCTCGCGTGTAAGAAGGTCGGCCACCCTAGTTAAGGGTGGTGCTGCTGACACCTTTTTGCTTAACTCATTCATGCACTACGATATACAATGCTCACTTATCACCGTGACCATACGGCACCCGTTGTCGCCTGTACGCTATCACCACATTGACTGTTGCCTGCGCCCATGCGCCACTTTCATGACATATGCCCCCGGAATTGTCTCGTGACGATTGTCGTTGTGCCTATGCACCACAGTCATGTTACAGGCCCTTGGGCACCACACTCATTCACCACACCATGCGCCTCTGCCATGGACGAGGAACATGCTCCAACCCACTCTCTGGAGTGTGCAGCATTCCGGGGGCTTCGTTCGTAGTGCTCCAGCACGAGGACCCCTCGCAGCGGGATGGGCTCGCTACCACAGAAGCCATCGCCGCCTATATTATGGGGGGCTCTGCTCATAGTACTCCAGCACGAGGACCCTTCGCAGTGGGATAGGATCACTACCACATAAGTCATCACTGTCTTCATTCTGGGGGCTCCGCTCGTAATGCTCCGACATGAGGACCCTTCGCAGTGGGATGGGTCGCTACCATAGAAGCCATCGCTGCCTTCATTTCGGGGGCTTCGCTCATAGTGCTTGAGCACGAGGACCCCTCGCAGCGGGATGGGCTCGCTACCATAAAAGCCATCGCCGTCTTCATTATGGGGGCTCCGCTCCTAGTGCTCCTGCACGAGGACCCCTCGCAGCGTAATGGGCTCGCTACCACAGAAGCCATCGCCATTTTCATTTTAGGGGGCTCCGCTTGTAGTGCTCATGCACGAGGACCCCTCGCAGCGTAATGGGCTCGCTACCATAAAGCTATCGCTGCCTAGGGTGACTTGCATGACACTAGGCACTGAGCTGCGACCATGTCCACTCACGTTACTGGTGATCATTAGCGCCCCCAAGACGATGACCCCCAGATCACTCTGGGATGGGAGAAGGTCTTTGGAGGGCATCGCGCCTAGTCTGCTTGGCAGTTGGTTACAAGGGCAACCCTCACCACTGTCAGGTTCTCTATGCATCTCTTGACATACCTTGTGGGATTCAGTAAGGGCTTGGACTGGTTGTTAGGGCAACGGGATTACTCTGACCATGTCATCACGGTATCTTCAATTTTCTCAGACAGGTAGATAGATGCTGTATGGGGCAAGGCAGTGCAAATTTGGGAACCGATAGTCCGACGGAGAACCGGTATTTGTGGACCCCTGGTGACGTGTCACTCCCACAGGATGACACGTGTCAACTGATGTCATAGGCAAACTTTTCCCTAAAAATAGAGGACCTTGGATTTCATTTTCAAGAGAATTCTCTCATTTGACATTTTTACTTGCTCTCTATAAAACCCATTATGTCTAGAATTCTAGAGAGAGAAACACATTCGGACCCTTGACGCTGCACCCGTGATGCGGACCCTAGCTTGGATTGCCGACCGCCAGCCCTATGCGTCTTCACCTTGTCTGTGCAGCACTGTCAGTCCTCACGACCTGTCAAGGGAGTCTTGCTCTTTGTCCTTACTCCACCCTCACTGCCTCTCACTTTGTGTAGTTGGAAGCTGACTCAGACTTCAGCCTTTGTGGCACCTCCACGTAGATATGAACCCACTTTCCTTGGCATTATAATTATATTGATAATTAGAGATACTAGTTATAAGCGCGAGGATAATCATCGTAGCATAGTATTTCTATGCCCATCACGCCAAAAAGAATATGCAAATGAATTAGTCTCAGTACTTTTTTTTCTATTTTTTAATCAGTTTTTCACAGTGGCTTACACATCATTCCTGGTTTTTAACTACAAAAATGAGTGGTTTTTACTGTGAAGAGGATATACATATTTATTGTGCTTATAACATTTCATTCGATTCTCAACTTTAAACATTTAAATCATAGCACATTGTCACGTACTCATTTTGTGAATGTTTAACATATGGAGGTGCAGGTGATTATAGGCATTTGTGCTTTGCACGACCCTAGTATCGTCCAGATACTAGGATGTAGATGACTGTATCTGCATGAAAATATCCGTGTGTCCGCGACAAGTCACTTTGCCAAGAAGTCCATAGCTTGATTTAACAAAAGTTTAGTTTCATTATATGAAGAAATCTAAGACAAAATCCCGAGTCCAATTCTAGGCTACCCAATAAAATCCTGCCCTTGCAGCAAAAAACAAAGATAATTTGATAGAACTAGAATATGTAAGTTGACAGAAAACTTGAGTAAGCAATGACATCCACCCAGGAAGGGAAAAGGCCCTTCAACTTCTTTGCTGACTCCATCAAATATTTGTCCACTACAGCAACATCAATGTGTATGTTTACAGAACTATTTTCCTGCATAGTCCACACAATTTCTCACATTACTCAAAAGAACAACTCTATTTCAAATACACAAGCCCGAGGTTACCAACAAGCTAATCTGATTGTTTTCTTTCTTAAATTGGGAAATTTAGGTAAATATTGGTATATTACACCTTATAACAAGCGAATGTGACTTGCATGTGACACTACCATATTGGCCAATAACATAACAAAGATATAGAGATTTCTTAAAATAAGCCAGTAACTAGATGCCAACACGACACAGAAAGAGAGCTTTACCTCCAACCAGAAAGTCCAATTCTCGTGGCCTACTCCGCTAAGTCTACATATGTATGATGGTGGACCACCACCGACTATTTCAGGAGCTGTAAACAATGTGACACGGATCATTACGTAGGAAACTCCATCGGTCGAACTTAAAAGAAGCTGTAAAGAAGAATTTAAACCCACACCTAGCAGAAATTAAGAGAATCACTTGGAAGTTTATTGTTTGCAAGCGAGCTATTGGATATTTGACCAGTAATGTTAAGGACTACAACCCAGACCTCCTCTAAAGAACTGAAAGAAAGAAAAGTATAAAAAGCTATAGTGTAAGCACTAATCATTTAAAATGCAGACTTTACAACCTCGTAAAAATCTATAATGCTATGCAGACTCGATACTAACTGAATTGCATCTAGCAACTGACAAGTACTTAATTGCATATAGAAGCTGAATTGCATTTGCATAATGAGGCACCAAAATATTGAATCTTCATCTATTCTCGGCAGGGAAATAGTTTCTGAACCTTAGTTGCCATATTATCGAAACTAGGGTCACAAATGTCTATTACCCTTTTCACTTCAGAATTTTTAAAAGCTTGCTCCAAGCTAAGATAGGAGCTTGCTTCAAGCAATAATGGCAGCTTGTCTCAAAATGTGGAAGTAGGCACAACCTTAGATTCCCCTAGTCCAAGTTTCATGCTATTTCACTATAACCATAGGCCCATAGACATATTTCCAGTCAAAGTCTCAAGCATATAGATTTAACTCCCCCCCTAATCCGAATAAAGTTGAGAATTATATTTGAGCTTCATCGAGGAAATCACTATGAACCTTAAGACTCGTCTACAGGCATACGTTTCCACGCTCCCGCACGCATTTGCTTCACGCAAAAGTTCTAAACCATGGGGTACATGCGATTTTCAAGCTTTATGGACATGTTTTTGTTTCATGCTGCATTCCTATCTCCTAGAGCATAAAGGAAATCGACAATCATGTATGACAAATGAAGTTTATATCAAGGTTATTCATCACCAAACACACATACATGATTTAGAAACATGTTGATCTGCAGGACATCAAATATACACAAAAATAAAACATAAAACAGTTTGACCATCATGAAGTACGTTGAGCAACACACTTTATAAACTATAAAACCTGCAAAACAGGCTTCAACATATATATATATATATATATATATATATATATATATATATATATATATATATATAAACACCGCTAGTATTCAGATCTCCTAACACAAAAAATTGCATCAACGTGTTGTAAGTGCTTTTCATTATATCTAAAGTATGGAGTATGACCCTTTTCTAAGATGTTAATCGTCTGTACTGAAATGAGCATAAATCAAATACCAACATTTTAATTTCTTTCATAAAATTAAAAAAAGCATCAACATAGTAGAGGCGGATTATCTTTATCACTAGAGTATGGACTATCTTTATCACTAGAGTATGGACTATGACAATGTCCCCTTTTTTAAGATTTTATTCCTATGCACATGATAAGTAGAGGTATGGAAGCATAAACATCAAACTTCTAAATGCACACGCACTTTCTACTACTAACAAAAGGAAAACTCAAAGAAAACTCTTCAGGATCCCTTCACAGGTATCATTTATGGCCGTAAGTTGATAAATATGGCAAGTATCTATATTGCTTTACAACATCATCACTTTTTGTAGGGAACTTCCTACTTCTTGAGAATAAAGAAGACAATGAATAAATACCCTGCAAAAGAAACACATTCTTAGTTATATAATAAAGTTTAAAGTAACCTATATCGAGGAAATTTACATTCAGGATTCTTTATGTTGGGGAGAAAGGGTTGTGTGTGTGTGTTGGGGGGGAATACAAAATGCAGAAACCCGTGCAAAAGAAGATGTAAATTCACTTAAATGATGAGCAGTTCAGTGTGCTTCAGGTATGAGTGTGATAGGGTAGTGTTCTGAGGTTTGATGTCTATTGGAAACGATCCCAACGAGGTGGTTTATATATATATATATATATATATATATATATATATATATATATATAGCTGATCCGTTGAGAGCGCTACCAAATAGGAGATTTTGCTTTTTTTTTTCAAAAGCTATCAGTCGTCCGCTACACTATGTAGCGGACGGACCTTTTTACCATATTGCCCCTCCTCCCTGGTCCACTATACTGTAAGGCGAACAAATTTTTTGGCCTGACATGTGACAGTCAAAAAGTCGTCCGCTATACAGTGTAGCAGATGACTTTTTGCCTGACAGTAGTCAAGTCATCCACAACCCCCTGACAGTTGTCACACCAGTCCTGGGGCAACAGGACTGTTGCTTTGTCCTTATCATACCGTCCGCGATACTGTGTAGCGAACAACTTTGACGGTTTTACTGTCCGCTATACTATGTAGCGGACTTAACCCATATACAAACCTACTTCGAAACTCTTATTCATTCTTTCTTCTCACAATTTTTCTTGCGGCGTTGGCAAGTAGATCTGCACAATTTCTTCTAAAGAAATCCTTTAATCATCTCATCAATCATGTAAGTTCACAAATCAATCCTTTATTTGTTCATAATCTAGTGTCGTTATGAGTATTGCGGCTTATGCATAGTTTTGAATATGTATGCGCTAGATTGGGTTAGCGTTTGTCAATATATGTGTATTGCGTATTATTTGTTCATGTGATTTCACTTGCAAAATCCGATTCCGTATCTGTTTGTATATATGTACATACATATATATAACATGTGAACTTATGTGAGCACATTGTCCCGCAATTTTGATTATGAAGGCTAACTTTAGAAGTAACTCTATGCAAGCGCCTAATGGACGCTTACAAGGACGCTTACGAGGCAATGATTGGGCAAAGTCTCCAGAATATTCTATAATTTTCTTGTACATAAGAGATAGATCTAGAGAAGATTCTAGAATGTTAGAGAACCTTGTAAATAGCTAGAGAATTCTAGAAGCAGAATATGATCCGTAGGATGGAATGTATCTCCACCGTCCGTCGAGAGGTGGACTAGTATAAATAGCCGAGGCCTCACTTGGCCAAAACACACAAGTATTCTTGTACACAAGCAATACAAGCATACATTCTCCCAAACTCTCTCGTGTGTTCTTCTTTGTGCTTTTGCTTCTAGCATCGCCCAGCCCGAGTGAAAGGCTGACTTAGCACGAGCAAGGGGCTCACTAGCTAAGTGCCACACGGTTTGACGTAGCGAGAAAGTTCTGTCCGTGACATGTGGTATCAGAGCCAGGTTACGAAGGGTCGTGCCAAGCAAAGAACAACAATGGCAGGCAAGGATACTAGTGTGGGAGCATCCAGAGTTGTCGAGGAGAATATCGTTGAGGAACGTGGGCGAGATCCACTACCACCCACTGGTGGGAAGAAGGGTGGTCGTGGCCAAAACAAGTCAAGAGATATGATCGCTTCCTTGGATGGATGAACATGTGTCTTGGAGGAAACCATGGGTTATGTGAAAGACCGCTTGGGCTTCGTCGAGCAAAACCTTCAAACCTTGAATGATCATGTGTTGGAGGAGCTTGAGTCGCTCAAGAAGGTCGTGATGGGTCAAGATGAACTGCGCACTCGATTCATGGAGTTGGTCACGAATCTTCAAGAACAACTCGACGTGGTTAAAGTTGGTGTGGAGGAGACGAGGCAAGAAATGACCATGTGCAAGAGGGCAATTGCGGGTGGAGCCGTCGTCACTCATAGTCCAAGGGTGGACGCGCCAAAGCCGAAGGAATTTGGTGGCAAACGGGATGCGAAGGAGCTAGACAACTTCATATGGCATATGAAGGTGCTAGCATTATGATGAGAAGGCTAAGGTAAGGACTGCCACCCTTTATCTCATCGACACGGCTACTCTATGGTGGCATAGGAAGCACAATGATATCGAGAAAGGCTTGTGCACCATAGACACTTGGGATGTGTTCAAGAAAGAGATCAAGAGGCAGTTCTACCCCGAGAACATTACCTATGAAGCGAGGAAGAAACTGACGGAGTTGAAGCATAAGAGTAGTATCCATGATTACATGAAGGAGTTCACTACTCTCATGCTCCATATTCCCAACATGACGGAAGATGACCTCCTCTTCAACTTCATTGATGGCCTCCAAAATTAGGTTAAGCAAGAACTTCAATGCCGAGGCGTGAAGGACATTGACGAGGCCATTGTGGTGGCGGAGTCGTTAATGGAGTATGCAAGAGTGGGGGACTCTTCAAAGGGGAAGAATGCATAAGTGGCTTCAAAAGGTAACCACGCTAAAGGTGGGGGAGACAAACCCAAGGCATGGAACAAAGGGAATAATCAAGCCGGCACTAGCAAGTCCGAAGGCCATGGAAAGCTAGAGGAGAGGCGAGTCAAGAGTAAGCCCATAGACAGATGCTTCTTCTGCGGAGGGCCACATTGGGCAAGGGATTGCCCACGACAAGGCAAGTTAAATGCCTTGGACGAGGAGAACGAGGAGCCCGACAATGTAGCTGTACATATGGGCTCACTCCAAATCCTCAATGCCTTACATGCCAAAGCCGTGGCGAAGGTCTCAACGGGTAAGGGACAAACTTCTACTGGCAAGGGGTTGCTCTACGTGGATGCCAAGCTGAATAGGAAGCCCACGCAAGTGATGGTTGATACGGGGGCAACCCATAACTTCATCACAATAGAAGAGGCCAAGCGGCTAGGCCTTAAAGTGGTTGGCAGCGAAGGATGGCTAAAGTCCGTCAACACCAACACAAAGCCTCTACAAGGTGCGGCACGACACGTGGAGATGTGCCTTGGTTTGTGGAGGGGCTTAGTGGATTTCTCGATGGCCCCAATGGATGACTTCAAGGTCATGATAGGCCTTGACTTCTTGCGGCAAGTGAATGCCTCTGTGTCGCCTTACAGCAATGCAGTACATATCATGGAGAAGGGAGAGTCGTATGTGGTGCCTATGTCTGTGGGGACGTCTAGTGCCAAGACCCTATCATCCATGCAGCTGTCGGCGATGTAACTTGTGAAGGGAGTCAAGAAAGGAGAGGCAACCTACTTGGCGGCCCTAAAGATGAGGACAATGTGGGGGAGTCGACCAAGCCACTACCAAGGGAGATTGAAGAAGTCCTTGGGGCAACCAAGGATGTGATGCCGCCCAAGTTACCAAAGCTGCTTCCACCTAGAAGGTAGGTGGATCATCAAATTGAGCTTGAGCCAAGGGCCAAGCCACCATCGATGGCACCATATAGGATGGCACCGCCAGAGTTGGAGGAGTTACAGAGACAACTTACTGAGCTAAAGGAGGCGGGATATATCCAACCTTCCAAAGCACCCTACGGAGCACCGATACTATTTCAAAAGAAGCACGATGGTTCGTTGCAGATGTGCATTGACTATCGGGCACTTAACAAGGTGACGGTCAAGAATATAAGTAACCAATTCCATTGATCGTGAATCTCTTCGACCAACTTGGAAGGGCCAAGTTCTTCACCAAATTGGATCTAAGGTCGGGGTATTATCAAGTTTGCATAGCCAAATGAGATGAGCCGAAGACCACATGTGTAACAAGATATGGAGCTTTCGAGTTCTTGGTCATGCCGTTCGGTTTGACCAACACCCCAGCCACGTTTTGCACACTTATGAACAAGATATTCCATCCTTACCTTGATTAGTTCGTGGTGGTATATCTCAACGACATCGTGGTGTATAGCAACACATTGGAGGAACATGTTGAGCATCTCAAGATGGTGTTCAAGGTGTTGTGAGAGAACAAGCTCTATGTCAAGCGGGAGAAGTGCTCGTTCGCCAAGAAAGAGGTGCACTTCCTTGGTCACATCATCAAGGGTGGAACACTTCAGATGGATGAAGAAAAGGTAAAGGCGATCAAGGAGTAGGAGGCGCCCACAAAGGTCTCTGAGCTACGGTCATTTCTTGGCCTAGCTAATTATTATCGGTAGTTTATCAAGGGCTACTCAGCAAAGGCAGCCCCATTGACGAACCTACTCAAAAAGGGAAAAGCATGGGAATGGTCCAAAAGGTGCCAAACTGCCTTCGAGGGGTTGAAGGAGGGAGTGACGGAAGAGCTAGTTCTAGCTCTTTCCGATCATACAAAGGTGTTCGAGCTACAAACGGATGCATCTGACTTTGCTATTGGAGGGGTGTTGATGCAAGAGGGGCATCCGATAGCTTTTGAAAGCCACAAGCTAAATGACACCGAGCGGAGGTACACTGTGCAAGAAAAGGAGATGACCGCAGTAGTTCATTGCCTATGCATTTGGAGACACTACCTGTTGGGGAGTCGATTCTTAATCAAGACCGACAACATAGCTACTAGCTACTGCTAATCTCAAAAAAAGTTGAGTCAGAAGTAAGCTAGATGGCAAGATTTCTTGGCCGAGTTTGACTATGTGATGAAATACAAAGGGGGCAAGACCAACTTGGTAGTGGATGCCTTAAGTCGGAAGGCAGAATTAGTGGCTATGTTGAAGGCAAAGGGAGATATTCTAGAGGAAATCAAGGAAGGCATGGAGCATGATCCCTTAGCCAAGGAACTCCTCAAGCTTGTGGAGAGTGGGCAAACCCAATGGTTTTGGGTGGAGGACGGCCTACCTTACACAAAAGGGCGACGGATATACGTTCCTAAGTGGAATAACGTGAGGAGGACAATCATCCGAGAGTCCCATGACACCCCATGGGCAGGTCATCCGGGGCAACGATGAACATACTCCTTAGTATTATTAGCCCCCAAATGAAGGACGAGGTGGAAGCCTATGTGAAGACTTGTCTTGTGTGCCAACAAGACAAGGTGGATAACTAACTACCGGAGGTATTACTCGAGCCTTTGCCCATCCCTGCACATCCGTGGGAGACTGTAAGCATGGACTTCATTACATGCTTACCAAGATCGGAGGGATGTGGCTCGATTATGGTTGTGGTAGACCAGTTTTCCAAGTATGCAACATTTGTAGCATCCCCAACCGACTGCACAGCGGAGGAAGCAGCTTGATTTTTTTTAACGTGGTGAAGTATAGGGGGCTACCGAAGGTTATAGTGAGCGACCGAGACCCAAGGTTTACGGGGAAGTTTTGGATGGAGTTGTTCAAACTCCTTGGCTCAGAGCTGCACTTTTCAACGAGCTTTCACCCCCAAACAGTTGGACAGACGGAACGGGTGAATGCTCTACTCAAGTGTTACTTGCGGCACTTTGTTAGTGCCAACCAGACGGATTGGGAGAGACTTCTAGATGTGGCGTAATTTTCGTACAACTTGATGAGGAGTGAGGCCACAAACCAAAGTCCGTTCGAGATTACCATAGGACAACAGTCGCTCACTCCCTTGCATTGGCAGGCGACTACAAGGGGAGAAGTCTGTTAGCAACGCAAGTGGCAAGATCGTGGAATGAACAAGCCGATGTAGCTTGCTCTTACCTCGACAAAGCCGCGTGCAAGATGAAGAAGTGGAGGACAAGAGACGGCGGCCAAAGGAGTACAACCTTGGGGACATGGTGATGTTGAAGCTATTTCTGCAACAGTTTAAGTCCTTCAGGAAAGTACACGAAGGGTTGGTTCGAAAGTACGAAGGACCCTTTCCCATCATGGCAAAAGTTGGGAAAGTATCCTATCGGTTAGAGTTGCCGCCAAAGTTGAAGATTCACCCGATCTTCCGTGTTAGTTTACTAAAACCTCATTATGACGACAAGGAAGACCCAAGCCATGGAGAAAGTCATAAGGCACCAACAATAGTGGTGAAGTCCTATGAACAGGAGGCCAAGTACGTGCTTAGCGACAGGCTCGAACAAAGGCGAGGAGTTCCACCAACGGGGCACTACTTGGTAGAGTGGAAGGGATTGCCAGAGAGAAAAGCTACATGGGAATCAACAAATGATCTTTGGCAGTTCCAAGACATCGTAGACTAATACCGTGAGGAGGTTATGACGAGGGCGTCGTGAGATTAGGTGGGGGAGAATGTCCCGCAATTTTGATTATGGAAACTAATTTTAGAAGTAACGCCACGCAGGCGCCTAATGGACGCTTACAAGGACACTTACGAGGCAATGATCGGGCAAAGTCTCTAAAATATTCTATACTCTTCTTGTACATAAGAGATAGATCTAGAGAATATTTTAGAATGGTAGAGAACCTTGTAAATAGCTAGAGAATTCTAGAAGCAAAATATGATCCGTAGGATGGAATATATCTCCACCGTCCGTCAAGAGGTGGACTAGTATAAATAGCCGAGGCCTCACTTGGCCAAAACACACAAGTATTCTTGTACACAAGCAATACAAGCATACATTCTCCCAAACTCTCTCTTGTGTTCTTCTTTGTGCTTTTAATTCTAGCATCGCCCAGCCCGAGTGAAAGGCTGACTTAGCACGAGCAAGGGGCTCACTAGCTAAGTGCCGCACGGTTCGACATGGCGAGAAAGTTCTGTCCGTGACAACATGCTAGCATTTTATGTATTATGTGAGAACATGCTAGCGTTGTATGTTTGAGAATGTTTACGCTTCCAACCTTGCCGTTTTTTCATAATTTCAGTTGCAAAAAATGGATTTTAACCCTGGACCAGAAGATCCTTCCGTATTATACGACCAAGCAAATCATATCAGTACGCTCATATGGGATGGTGGAGTAAGATACTTATTTTATCAACTTTCTTATTCTTGCGAACGTTGTATACCGTTTGTTTTGCTTAAATTGTATTTATTAATTCGTAGGAAAGAGCACTTCTCAACACAGTAGAAGTATCCCAGATCTTTCAACACCTTGACCGGCACTTAATAGGTGCCCTTGTTGAAAGGTGGAGAATACGTTTCACTTCCCTCTCGGAGAGATGACAATTACCCTAGAAGATGTAGGGTTCATCTTAGGGTTACCGGTGACGGGGCGGCCGGTAATAGCTCCTCCGTCGGAAGCAACGAATAAGAGAACCGCTAGGGACTTCTTTACTTCGATACCCCAGGATCAATTTAGCACTGGTGGTATCAAGTTGAAGTGGTTGGTAGATACCTACAAGGTTCTGCCGAATAACTACACGGATCAGATGCTTGTGCTGTACACACAAGCTTTCCTCTTGTGGGTGATGGGGGCAATTCTGTTCCCAACAACGTCGAAGAATACTGTCAGCGTCAAATATTTACCGTTGTTGGGTAACCTGCTGGAGGTTGGGGATTATGCCTGGGGTGCAGCAACTCTTGCGTACCTGTACCGAGCATTGCACAAGGCAACGAGGCCCGACTCCAAAGCTATATGTGCATGTCTCTCGCTATTGCAGGTATATCATACAAATCTTGATTACGTGCTCGATTTTTTTTGTTGAATCGACAATAAATTTTGATGATACTTTATTTAATTTGTCTTTGCTCTCAGGTGTGGTCTTATGAACACCTTGCTACCGGCGCACCCAGGCGTAGGGACGAAATCGATAATGTGTGGCCTCGGTTGTGCGCCTGGGAGTACAGCCGGAAGGACAGCCACTACCCGAGGAGAGACGATCCCCATCATAACATTACGTACTATCGGGGGGAGCTCGACTCGCTATCTCCAGGCCAGATGCGATGGGCACCGTACAAACGTTTGGCGCGACGGGTGGGAGAGTCGTTCGTCTTCACGCTCTCTGGGTTGCAACGCACACCCCTGATCCACTTCGAGGTCGCAGAGTGGCAGCTACCAGATCACGCTATGCGCCATTTTGAGTGCCTGCAGGGGTTGCCAGCCGATGCGCTGGATATGAGGCTTAACAGGAACCCACCGGGTGTCGAATGGTTTGGCAAGGCGAATGCGCACGACTTGTGCGCACGAGAAATTGAGGTTTGGAATTCCTGGCAGGACACGTTGGCAGCCATTGTGTCGAAGCCTGACCCCGTGATCAGCATCGAACAGTACAATGAGTGGTACTACCGCATCACCCGGAGGAGAGTAGCCCAGTAAGGTTTGAACGCGGAGAGAAGTACCACCCTAGGGGTCAGATCGATGAGCAGATGGCATACAATCTGGTAAGTTGCCCAACCAGTGCTTTTAATTGAACTTGATGATTCTAAGTGTGTATGAAGTTACTTATTTATTATCTCTTTGGATGTAGGTTAATGCCTCGTTCGCCTTCTTCCAGAAGTTGAGCGAGCGGAAGGATCTGGTGGATGCAATGGGCGAGGAGCTTCGCCAACAGGCTGAAGCGTTGGCGTTTGGCTGCGGGAATTTTTTGTGCCAAGCATCGGGACAGCCTTCGGGCGTCAACCCAGGAATGGGTTATCCAGGGTGGCAGCCCCCTTATGTGAGCGAGGGATACGGTGATCCCTCGGGACAGACTTCGGGGGTGAGCCAGGGATATGGTGGTCCCTCTGTACCGGGAATGGGTGGTGATTGGGGACCGCCAAGCACCATGGGCCAGGCTCAAGCGCCGTGGGAAGAGTACAGTGTGCCCTCTTCTCTTTGCTTCTGGACTCGGAACCCCAACCCCTCTCTCAGAGTCAAGTCACGCAGGACTGGGGTTTCGAAAACATCAGTCTGTCCGAGACACTGCCCATTGTCCAGTGGGCTGGACCATCTATTGCCGAAGGAGGGCAATATCCCCCGGTCGACCCCCCCGAAGGAGTGCAATATCCCCCGGTCGACCCCCGAGGGCAATATCGCAAAGGGCATCCATTGAAGCCCCTAAAGCCGCATAAATGCCAAATAATCAGAGAGCGTTATTTTAGCGGGGCCCCCCGAGACAAAGCGTTGTATAGTGTGAATCACCTGGAGGGCATGGATTACTGTTGCTCGTGGGGAAAAATGTGCTTCCTGGCTCCGGGGAGTTGGTTAGACAACAGTGTCATCTCTACCTACGTGGAGATTCTGAAGGAAAGGGGTCGGGAGCGGCTGAACAAGTATCTGGGCATTTTTTTGGTGGATGCCTTTTTTCATAGCCTCCTAGTGTCTGAATGGCATGAGTGGGTCGAACAAAGGGGAAAGAAAAAGTTGAGCCAGTGGAGACCGTCCGCTAACCTACGAGCGTATCTTAATAGGGATAGTCCAGTGAGCGCAAGGGTTGCCCACGTGTTTCTAATCCCATTTTTAGGGGAAAGCCACTGGTACTTGGTTTGCTATGAACCAACAAAAAAAGTCGTATCGGTGATCGACAGTCTCCACGACGATACCATCCACATGCCTGTGCTGCGGATGTACAAAGCCCAGTTGGACTCTATGGTAATCTTACGATTGTTGTTTAATGCTTATTGTAACTTGCCAATTGTAAATGTTAACTCGTGTCTTACGCCGTTTCTATTTCTCGCAGAATATATTTTGTGCCATGGTCAATGCTATCCGTGATGTACCTGTACCGGCGCGGCCAAAGCTCCATTTCGAATTGAAGAAGAGGAGGCCCAAGCAACATAATACTTCGGACTGCGGCGTCTTCCTTTGCATGTACATGGATTACATTTGTCGGTCTGAGAGCCTCAAGGCGGCCGCCTGGAGTCAAGAATGCGTAGAAGGCTTTAGATATAGGATAGCTTGGCAAATTATGAAAGGCCGGCCTAGAGCGGTTAGGTTTATTGAAAATCCGTCTAAGGACGAGAATCCGGCTCAACATGAGGACCCCAGTTGACATTGTACCATTACAATAATTTTTTTTAATAAATCATGATTATTTAGAAAGCTGTCATTGGTGTGATTTGATTTGTGTTGAAGATGATTGATTGATTGATTTGACTGATTTGTGTTGAAATCAGTTGACATTTGATTTGGGTTGATTTGATTAGATTTTGATTTGAGTTGGTTTTTTTGCTCTCATTGAGAATGATTGAATGGTGGGAAACAAAATGGGAGAAAATTTTTAAGTGTTGAAGTTGAGAGGTTCTGATGCGCCGTCCGCTACACAGTGTAGCGGACGTCCAAAGACTAAAAATTTTTCTAAGTAATGAAGTTGAGAGGTTCTGCTGTGCCGTCCGCTAAACAGTGTAGCGGACGTCCAAAGACCAAAATTTTTTCTAAGTGTTGAAGTTGAGAGTTTCTGCTCCACTGTCCGCTACACAGTGTAGCGGACAGCCAAAGACCAGAAAATTTTAAGTGTTGAAGTTGAGAGTCTCTGCTACGCCGTCCGCTACACAGTGTAGCGGACTTCCAAAGACAGGAAAAATTTTCTGTGTTGAAGTTGAGAGTTTCTGTTGCGCCGTCCGCTACACAGTGTAGCGGACGTCCAAAGACCGAAAAGTTTTCTAAGTGTTGAAGTTGAGAGTTTCTGTTGCGCCGTCCGCTACACAGTGTAGCGGACGGCTAAGCCCAAAATATTTTAAGTGTTGAAGTTGAGAGTTTTTGCTTGGTTTGGCCGTCCACTACACTATCTAGCAAACGGTGTAGCATAAGCTCTCAACTTCAACACTTAAAAATGTTTCCTGTCTTTGGAAGTCCGCTGCATTGTGTAGCGGACGGCACAGTAGAAACTCTCAACTTCAACACTTGAAAATTTTTCACCCGCTACGCTGTGTAGCGGACGACTAAAGGCCAAAATTTTAAGTGTT